>CM053028.1:147334442-147591942 GCA_028564925.1 Lithobates sylvaticus | reverse complement strand
TCAGAGACTGGATACAGCACTTTATCTTACTATAGAAACATTCCCCTTTAGTCAAGTATTTTAATAAATATAAAGTTTTTTGCTTGCGAGTCCTTTTGCATTTCAAAAATGCATAATCATTTACAATTTAATTTGGACAAACAGTATACATCAGTGCATTAGAAACACCCATCCTGAGTTCCCTCCTATTTAACCTTTTCCCAAAATATCCCCTCATCCTTCCACTAGAGTATTGCAACTTAGCATAAATATACATATCAGTTAATTACACTTGCCAATAAAAAAAAAAGGCATTTCATAAGTTTTCTAGTATTACTACAGGGTATTTTTAGAGCAATGCATTGAGTTTTCATTAAATTATCTGGGTCGGTATGCAAAAAGTCTCAAAGAATACCTTTTCATTTTCTTCTGCATTTTCACTTTCACCATTTCCATAAAGTTTGGCATACAGCTTCCAAATTTCGGCATCACTTGAATCCTGGGCTGTTACTCTCCCAAACAATTCTTGCAACTTCCTTTTTAGATTGCTTGTTGACTCTCCGTTAACATCCTCAATTCCTTCAACTACTGCTCTGGCTAAGATTTTCAGAACCTACACAAAAAATAATTTATTGGCAGAATATAATCAAAAATACAGGGGGGGGGGGGGGGGGGGGGGGGGGGGGGGTACAAAAAAAAGCATAAAACCAATGTATTCAATGGTATGTCAACACAAGCAATGGTTTTAGTGCATGGGACACATGCCTTATGTCAGCAGTGCCAATTTTATATACTCCTTAACCACTGCATTCTTATGCTGTATGTTAAATACTTCTGACCACTGCACTGACAATGGTCCATTATATAACCCTGCACTTCATAAGCTATGTTGTATATAAAATATTCCTAGCTGCCGCATGCTATAAGCTGTATTGTACATTACAGGCTCCTGATGTGCTAATTGTCTCAGAAATTCTTGATTGGGGGCTTCCCTATCCTTGTAAGCAAGCCAGGAGTGGTGAAAAACTTAAAAGAAGTTTGGTTCCCAGGTGCAAACATTGCTGTATGAAGTCCTTTCATTGATAACGCAAAAAATAAGAGGAGCTAAGAGTGGAGTGCAGCTGATACACATTGTACATTTCTTTCCCTAACTCTGGATGGGGAGTGGAGAAGGACTACATTGGCTGGCACCCAGATTGTGGAGGGGCGAGTCTTGAGCAGAGCTCTGGATTTGGGTATGTTTCTGCTTTGCAGAACCATTATAACTACACATTATTACTTTACAAGCTTACCACTGTAAACATAAATGCTTTAGCATAAAAAAAATAGGGTAGCTCTCCATTCTTACAATGTCCTACTTGTCATTGACTCCCGTGTCAAAGTCTTCCAGTATAAAGTGATATACATGTTGTACATTACACCAATTTGTTTCTTTAATGCAGTAGCACAATAATTCAAACTACATGACTAATTATTCTAATAAAATGGCTTTTTGGTATGAGCAATGGAACATGTCAAATATAGATGAGTAATTCAAGGGACATTTAAATATAAACTGGCTAACATTAATCAATAGAAAGCAGAAAAATCTTTGTGTATTAATGAACCAGAGTTTGATTATCCATTTTGCTAAATACCACTCAGAACTAGGATCCCGTTTCACAAAATATGCTAAAATAAAAGGATAGGTTATGTAGTCACTGAAAGACATAAGAATATAACGGTGTAAGATTTGGCTATTTAATAACCTGTCGTAAGAACTAAAGATTTAGCCCACTCAAAAGTTTTTTACATTTTGGCTAATGCTAGAGAGATAAGCCAAGGTTTCTTGTTTATTTATATGGTGACCTACTCACTGGTCTGTATACTTACCGTTACTAGAGGGTGTAATGCTTCAAATCTAATTTTAGTTTATATTATGGAAAATGCAAGAAAAGTGTTAAAAACCCAAGATGGGTGTAAATAATCATTGCTCCAATATTGGTTGAAATAGAGTCAAAATCTATGGCAGTGAGATGCTTCTGAAATTCTCCAGAGATATAAAGAAGCCAGCAGGTAACTTAGCTTACAAGATGCAGCTTGTGACTGCAATATGACTATCAGCAGCCGAATAGGAACAAAGCCTGTGAAAGCCAACAGGTAGGTATTTCAAGGTTGTGTTGCTGGTTTATTGCAGCATCAAGGGGAAACAAGCTTAAAGTATTTTTTTTTACTTTAGGTGAGCTTTAAAAGGCAAAAATACTTGGAAAGGGTAAATATTTTGGGGATTTTATAATAGGACAATTGTGCTGTTAAGTATCTTTTTGATAAAAAGGCTAAGCTCTATTTAGATGCACAATTAAATAGAGGAAGAAAAGTAAAATATTTGATAATGCCTACCTGCACATCTTTATATTTACCACGCAAGTCCATGAGTCTATGATAAGCTTTGACTGCTTCCCCGAACTGCCCTACATCAGTACTGGTAAGAAGATAGTTTTCCCATATTTGCCAGTGTTCAAAGTTGCATTTAATAGCCTCTTGAAGTGTTCGGAAAGCCTTGTGCCTTTTAACAAAACAGTAAACATTATTACACAGCAGATTATTTAATACAAGTGCATTTGTTGTACATACAAATGCAAGCTACTGAACTAAAGTCATGTTTAGTAAGAAATTATTTGACTTTGGTTTTTGCCAGTTCAACAATTAAGTAACTCAACTCACCACCTATATTTTAGAGCACATAGATACAGTAGTTCTCTGCCTAAATATTTGGACGGTAGAATCAAATGATAGAATTATTGACTTTTCATTTTTTGATTAGAAATGTGCAACAATTATAGCTTTTAGACAGAAAATAACACATTTGGAATTAAGGCTGAAAAAAAGTTTCAGTTAGATTCCATTGAACTGACATACGCTTATTCAGTTTGATTGTTGCCATTACATCATTATTTGAACAACCTTGGTAGTCATCAGTAGGAAAAAATGTAATGGGTGGCTCTGGAATGATGAATTTAAAAAGGAAACTAATTATTTGTAACACTTTAATTACGTTCCATTGAACATCTGAAAATGTAATATAGTAGCTGTCACTGACCTGAACTCTTCTAATAGAAACTGTGTATTTGAAATATTTTAGAGGATGCTTCTAAATAAAACCAAACGGGCTCCCAGTGTAAAAAATAAAAAAAAAATCTTCTTACGAGACACTGTAGCATACAATATTGATGGTAAGTACATCAATTTATCAACACCGAATACCATGCATAACACACTATTTTCACCTTGACAAAGAATGCAGGAGAATTCAACACAGCAGACTTACCCCAACAGACTTACCCCAGCAGACTTACCCCAGCAGACTTACCGCAGTCAAAACTTTATTGTGAGGATACAGTGGAGAAGGGTAGGAACCTTGGTCAGTTTTTTGCTGTCTGTGGATATGGTGGAGATATCCCACCACTTCCTGCGACACACCATGAAGTAAGAAAATGTCTTCGCCAGAGACACGGACAGTAACATAAACCTGACAGAGGTTCAAACCAATCCCTGCATTTTTTTTTATAAAAGTGTGTTTATTGCTCTCTCTTCTTTGGATAGATCAATCTCACTTGCAGCCTTGGGAGGGCCATACACAGTTCGAATCTTGGCCAGCTCAGCAGGAACAGGCCGAGATTTGAACCATTAATGGGCAAGCTGAATGTACCAAGTTGATTGATCGATCAACTTGGGTACAACCAGCCTGCCGGATTCTCTTGCGATTATCACTAGCGGCTACTATAGCCGCTAGGGATAATCACTGTCTTCTCCTAGTAGGGATGGCTTCCCCACCCTCCCCTGCCAGGAGAAGACAATGGCCCGGGCAGGAGGGATTCCCACATCAACACTGTCTGTGGGGGATGGGGTAATCAAGCTAATTTATTTCCTGCAGTAATGAAATTCGCTCCATGTATGGCCAGCCTTGGTGACAGACAAGGAAGTGAAGACAACATTTCTCAAGGAGGTGTAAATACAGCAATAATAGCCTGACAGGGATTGTAACTTTCCCCCATTCTATCCAAAGATATGTGTCCCTGTGTTTGCCTGCAAAGCAATCTGACAACACAGAACAGTGATGATCTGTATTGTATCCCAAAAGCGGGCTGCTATGCATTTGCTAATGTGTGTATTGTTATACAGCCCTAAATGCCCCTAAAAAACGTTCAGGTGGCATGATGAAATAGATGAAAATAAAGCTAAAAAGCCATAAAAGAGAAAACAAATTCAGCCACTACATCTAAAAAATGGTAAGCTGAAATATGTTATATTTTTGGGTTTAATACCGCTTTAAAGCAGAACGGGATCGGCAAAAAATCCCCCATTAGTACAACAATTCCCCCACAAAACACTAAACAGTTCTTACATTTGTGAAATTCCTTACCAATTAAGAGAAATGTTGAATTGAATTTTCAGGAAGTCGGCTCTGCAGTTCAAAAAATGCTGCCTGTTTTCTGGCTAGGAGGAGGGGCTAGAACAGGGATTGCATCATATCCTCTCCCCTCTCTTTACACTGTCATTAAACTACATTTCCCATCATGCTTTGCATATTGCACTGAATGTGGGAGGTACACTAGGCCTGTGTACACTAAATGTGAAACATAAATCACACCCCTCATTCTGCAGCCACACTGCTGAGCACAACACAGACAGTGAGGGGGAATTCTTATAACTGTAAAGCATGTCTGTGCCCCCTCCAGCCACAGCAGGGGATAAACATATTTCCCTTACATGCTTTATGTACTCAGTACTGAACTGTATACTTGTCCCATAATTCTATATTATACACACTGTACTCTGCAATAAGGATCCATGCACACTGAAGCTCATAAACAACAGTTTTTGGGAGTTTTTATATAAACTCCCCTTAGTGTTATCCTATGTGTCCATGCACACATGGACGTTTTTGGATGTTTATCAGCAGTGGAGTTTATGGGCTGTTTTCTGAATGCCAAAAAAATCGGGTTTAGGGGTTGTTTTTCTGACCACAAAAAACGCCAAACGCCCATAAACGCTGATAAACGTTGATAAACGTTGATAAACGCTCAAAAACTTGGCTCACCTACGTTTAACCTTTTTGATCCATTGGGAAAAAAAACGTTAATGAGGAAAAATTATAAAAGATGTTAATAAGCGCTATTGCAAAAATTTTACAAAACATTGAAAGACTCACTGCAAAGCTACTGCCATTTTTATAACATTATTTTAACGTTCAGTGTGCATGGAGCCTAAATATCGTCATGAGAAAAAAACAAAAAAGTGCAGCGCTAACTTCCTAATCATTACCACAATAATGGTGGAACCCTCTAATCTCAGTAAACTTCAATATCACCACAGTACAAGTCTCTGTGATATGCAACGTCACAAATAAGACACAAAAAATGACTGCAAACTTTGCAGGGATGGTGGAAACTTATTCCACAGATATTTGGCAGTGGATGGTGTCCACTGCTTATCAGTGTGCGTATGTGTAGCCTTATCAGTACAGTCCATCAGTGCAGCCTCAGTGCAGCTCATTAGTGCAGTGCCGACTCAGTGCAGCTTATCAATGCCCACCAGTGCAGCTTATCAGTGACCATCAGTGCGGTCTCACCAGTGCCCATCAGTGTGGTCTCACCAGTGCAGCATATCAGTGCGTTCTCACCAGTGCAGCCCTATCAGTGTGTATCAGTGCAGCCTTATCAGTGCAGCCTATCAGTACTCATCAGTGCAGCCTTATCAGTGTGCATCAGTGCAGCCTTATCAGTGCTCATCAGTGCAGCTTATCAGTGCAGTGTCGCAAGTGCAGCTTATCAGCCCTCATCAGTGTGGTGTCACCAGTGCAGCTTATAAGTGCTCATCAGTGCGGTGTCATCAGTGCAGCTTATCAGTGCCGGTGTCACCAGTGCAGCTTATCAGTGCTCATCAGTGCGGTGTCACCAGTGCAGCTTATTAGTGCGCATCAGTGCGGTGTCACCAGTGCAGCTCATTAGTGCCCATCAGTGTCGCCAGTGCAGCTTATCAGTGCTCATCAGTGTGGTGTGCTCATCAGTGCGGTGTCACCAGTGCAGCTTATCAGCCCTCATCAGTGTGGTGTCACCAATGCAGCTTATAAGTGCTCATCAGTGCGGTGTCACCAGTGCAGCTTACCAGTGCCGGTGTCACCAGTGCAGCTTATCAGTGCTCATCAGTGCGGTGTTACCAGTGCAGCTTATTAGTCCAGTGTCACCAGTGCAGCTTATTAGTGCTCATTAGTGTGGTGTCGCCAGTGCAGCTTATCAGTGCTCATTAGTGTGGTGTCACCAGTGCAGCTTTTCAGTGCCTATCAGTGTGGTGTCACCAGTGCAGCTTTTCAGTGCGGTGTCACCAGTGCAGCTTATCAGTGCTGTGTCACCAGTGCAGCTTATCAGTGCTGTGTCACCAGTGCCAACCAGTGCCCGTGTCACCAGTGCAGCTTAGCAGTGCCTAACAGTGCTTGTGTCACCAGTGCAGCTTAACAGTGCCCACCAGTGCCGGTGTCACCAGTTCAGCTTAGCAGTGCCCATCAGTGCCGGTGTCACCAGTGCAGCTCATCAGTGCTGGTGTCACCATTGCAGCTTAGCAGTGCCTATCAGTACGGTGTCACCAGTGCAGCTTATCAGTGCCCATCAGTGCCGGTGTCACCAGTGCAGCTTTTCAGTGCCCATCAGTGCTGGTGTCACCAGTGCAGCTTAGCAGTGCCCATCAGTGCCCATGTTACCAGTGCAGCTTAGCAGTGTCCATCAGTCATCAGTGCGGTGTCACCAATGCAGCTTAGCAGTGCCCACCAGTGCCGGTGTCACCAGTGCAGCTTTTCAGTGCTGGTGTCACCAGTGGAGCTTTTCAGTGCCCATCAGTGCTGGTGTCACCAGTGCAGCTTAGCAGTGCTCATCAGCGCAGAGCAGGGATACTTACAGATCCCCCGTATGACAGAGCTGACCTTGGGCTGATATGTCTGTATGTGAGAACAACGCTCTTGGTACAGCCCCCGCCTCCCTGCACCAGAATTATGATAGACAGTGCAGAGCGCACTATTTCAATGTGCAGGGAGGTGGGGGCTGTACGACGAGCGGTGTTCTCACATACAGACAGATTTTGCCGTAGTAGCAGGGCTGATTACAAGCACTGAATAACCTGATGCCTGATGTAAAAGGAAGCTAGGTCTTATTGTATATGAACATTAAAACGTTCTAGGTCCACTATATAATTGGACCCTTCTACCTTCTATGCTGTTTATCAGCATTCTACCTGAGAATCCCTGTTTAGGAGACCTGCTTGGCAACATTGTATCTTTTGCTTCTGTGAAAACAGTGCATTAAACCACTTACCAATGGTTCAGCTATTTCTAATCCTGCTATATACTATCTTATGAGTATAATTTCTCCTGAAGAAGCGTCTTGTGTCGACGCGGAACATGTCAAGCTAAATTATTGAATCAAGTTAAACTACTGAACAACATATGGACCTTCATTTCTGACCCTGCATCCATACAAACTTCGAGTTCGTTACTTGGAGACCATACTCCTCAACCAATCTACCCCCAAATGCTATTTTGGAATACGGTTTTGTACTATGTATCATTGTTATTAACATTATTACTTGATGTTAGTGTTGCAATGTCTAGGTCCACCAATACTATAATCCACTTGAATTTTCTATATATGTAATTGTGTTTGTATTTTATTTTTGATTAAATAAATGTAACTATTTTTAGAATAATTACTCATGTGCCTTTAAAAAGTCCACCTTATTGGCTTATTCCTTTCTCATACAGACAGGTCAACCCGAGACCCGCTCTGTCATCCGGGGAGGGGGGGATCTGTCAGGGAGGAGGAGGAGGGAGCAGAGGAGGAAACCACCTCTATGGGCAGCACAGACCGGGGGCTGCAAGACCCCCTCCGCCCACTACAGCGAGCCAGGCGGAAGTACAAGTCCCTGCTCGCTTTCAGAGGGCTACAAGGGGCGTCAGACCGTTGGCTGAGGTTACTGGAGGAATAGCAGCCAGTGGTCTTGCAAACAGGAAATAACCAGGCAATAACGTTTTTTCAGCAAGTTCAGCAGGCTATTGCAGAGGAACTACAGAGCTTAGAACATGGCTGACATAGTTTGTGAAGGTAGGAGATCAGCAACAAGAACATGGAAAAACTTGTTTGCCCGGAGTTCTGCTTTAAGGCTGAGGTAGATAAGTGACAAGGGCAGCCATCAGGAATTTTACACAGCTTTAGGCCAGGAACGGCCCCAGGCCTGACCACCAATATTCCCCAGAGCCAACCCTCCAAATCCACCCACTGGCCATCCCACAGTCCTGCATGCAGCCCCCCCTGTACACACTCAGCCCCCCCTCACACACGACAACACACACACACACACACACACACACACAATACACACACACAGCTCTAGCCCCCCCCCCTGTACACAAACAACTCCTCCCCTCACTTATACACACAGCCCCTACGTGTAAAGGAGGTCTTCCTAGTCCCAGCTCATATCCACAAAGCTGACACGTTGCTAAGAGAGGAGCTGCAGCCGATCACAATCCAGAATACAGTACAAGCAGCACTCACGCAGGAAGAAGCCACAGGTAGCAGTAAAGAGCAGAATGTGAGCAAAATAACAGAGAGCAGCAGCTGCCAACTCTTCTGTTGTGAATGAATGCATAGAGAAAGACAAGGCAGCCATGCTCCTCCAGGAAATACTTGGTGTTTGGCCTCTCGGGACGCCCAGCCCCTCGTGTGTTTTGGTTGTCCCCCCGCCCCCTTGATAATGGCCCAATAAGTGACTCAAGGCCCTGTACATTTCAGAAGTGAAAGTGAGCAAGTAAAAGAAAAAAAAATCTGGGCCATAGCAACTAAAAATTGTGCAAGTGTCTTTAGGACTGTCTGTCAATACCTTACAACTCTAGAAACTTAAAAACAAGGTATCCATGAAAGCAGGGCCATATGTTTACTAAAGTTGATCATCAACTTTTTTTTAAAGCTGGGACAGTTTAAAACCAAAGTGCAACCCTCATCAAAAATGTAATGAGGCCAGATATAATATAAATATAAAGTTAAATGGTCTTAACTAATTTGAACTAAATCACGCAAAAATGTAAGGCTGAAGTGGATATGTGAATAATGAAGAAGCATGTTTCAGTAGTACTGGAAAGCAGGTAAAGGAAATGTAATGTGATCTGGCCATTTACAGGTTTATACATTGTCAGCACTGCCCGTCAATAGTTACTTTTAACCTCCCTCAAACAACTTCAAAGCAAGCTATCAGTGGAAGCAGATCCACGGCTATTATTTCATTTTACTACAGTTGAACATAGAACACAAGCCAAAATAAACGTTGTTTCATTGGAATGGGTTTCAAATCTCTGACAGTTAGCAGAAGAAAAGCAAACACCAGGAAGGCGCCTGCCCAATAAACACGTTCTAAATAACAGTTTTTATGTGTGAACTGAATGAACAGCATTATGGTAACCCTCACTAAAATGGTCGTATATCAGTACATCAGCCTTGTAGTCAAAAAAAAAAAAGGGTACGAAGAAAAAAGTAGCAAACTAAAATAGTAGTAAATCAATACACTAGCCTTGTAGTTGTGACAAAGTAGCCCTACCGATTGTCATTCCCATGAATACCCAATGGACTGCAGAAAAACGTCTCTATTGTATCTCAACAAGCAGGAGTACACACTCTTACAAATTTCACCTCAGTGGCCATTGACAGCACACTAACTGGGCAGAGGTAGGAAAGCTGGTAAAATTTCGACATGAAGTAAGAGAATGTTACTAGAATACGATTTTTTTTAAGGCTGTGTAAATTAAAGATTAATTCCTCGATCAATCAAAATTCTTTTGATCGGTACTGACCTCTCCGCCGGCTTCCGGGTCTTCAGGGAGTGAAGTTGAAGTTCTGATTGAACGTAACGCGTATGGGGGAGGAGCTACACATGACGTCACCCGCTGCTGCCCTACGGAACTAGCACGATTATCGGCTTTACATGCTGTGTTTTTATCATCTTTATGTGAGTAGTTTGTGTTTGAACACAAAAATGTAATCTTATACTTAAGCGGTGAGCACTTAGATCTTTTCTTTCTACCCATGACCTGGCATCCTTGCTGAGATCTAAGGAGATGTGAGAGAAGTTTATGGTCCGTGTTAACCCTTTTGATACCCGCTTGCATGACCTGTTTTCACGAGGTCCATGCCATAAGGTGAGAGTGATTAGTTAGACCGGAGGTGGAGGGATTGTCACGCTACTGTCGGAAAAAAAAATACTTACGTCAGTGCTACAGTTTGAATTTAAAATGTATTTGTGTGAACTGTGAAGTTAAGTCATGGATTGTGGAAATTAACTAGTGTCGGGTGATTGTATATAGTGTATACCACATTTACCACTGACTAATGCAGAGTTGCAATGCAAGGAGATCAGCTAAAAGTAGTTGGATCTGTATCGATTAAAAAAAAATTGATTAATCGAACACGACAATTTTAATCAGTAACAGCCCTAGATTTTTTGGCTATAAAAGTAATTATTATTATATTAATTATTATAGTCATTTGTGTGCCATCTGTTTGCAGACAGAATTATTGGATTTACTGTATATGTTTAAATTGTTGTATGGGTTAATGCTAAAGTAAACCTACCATAAAATTGTGTATTCTATGAATTAATACTAAGCTTCTGCTGACTGGCTGAGTTGGAAATCAGCACACCTCTTTATATCAGCCAATCAGAAGAAGCTTTGTAATCCTTCATAGATTACAAAGCTCCCTGTAACTGGCTAAGCAGTGTTCAGATTAGATTTTGTTCAGGGATCCCATCCTGCTGCCAGAACACAGTGCTGTATACTGTAGCTATGTACAGCTTATACAGTGCACACAGCGGGCATATGTAGTAATGAAGATAATAGTTTGCTTGGACCAACTCGGTCCAAACTAACTATTTAAACTTAAATGAAACATAGAGATCAGCTTTAATTAAAAAGTCTGTTAACTTTGGGGTGCAGTCACACACAATTTGCAAAGCAAATCGTATTTTTTTTACTATGCCAGTTGGTCAGTGTGCCTTAACACTGCTAGGAGATCCTATGTAATCTCATCTCCCCAGCTCATCCGCAAAGTAGTTGTAGAAAGCCGTTTTGTTTAGATTTGCCACTTTCTAGCAGCAAATAGTAAAACACATCATGTAAAGGCATTATATTGCATATTTGCTAAACACAAAGCATTCTCTGATTGGAAGAAGCGGAGAAGCAGGGAGGTGCACGTCTTTGAATGGCACTCACGTCGAGTGGCTGACCTCCTGTGTTCAAAATGAAGCAGAGCCCAGAAGCAAGTGGTGATCACTGGAGTAGTGGGATCGGCCAGGTATGTTCTAAACATACCTAACACGTAATTTTTTGGCTTCACCGTCTAAGATTTTTCATTAGAGTACAAGCACTGACATCACAAATTGAAGTAATCTCACTTTATGTAAATGAAGGATGAAATGTCTTCTAAGATTGAGATTATAGGCTCAGGCAAGATCCTTATTGCATCACAGTAAAGTTCACTTCTAAAGTGATTTGTTAACAATCTAGCTGATCCAAATAGCCCCAAATGAATACAAAGGAACAAATAAAAAGCAAATTAGAGGCATATGTTTCTGAGATATGACCCATACCATTTGAAACATATCACTCTCAGATGCTACAACATAAAGAAGTAAATCAAGTTATGTGAGAGAAGCTAAAGTACCCCATAGAAACTGCCTCTTAACCACTAACCAACTAGGCACAGGGAGGGAAGGTGTGCTACTTACAGATTTGTATGGTATAGACAAATGGCTTAAGCAATACTCTGTGAAGTGCCACTGAACTGTAGTTATGATACCTAGGATGCTATATCTTTCTAATACAACGAAGACTGGATGACCATTAAAGTAAATCTAAACCCTGTTGTACACTTTTCAGATAAAAATGTATCCTTTTAAGTAGTGTGCATCTCTCCCGATCCAAACTACTTTCCTTTGCAAAAATGCAACCCATTTCCCCTGGGGCCCAGCTGGAGCATGACAACTATCCCCTGGCACTTGTGGTGTAAATCTTGATATACATGGCTCAGGTTTTTTTTGTTCAGCCAGGCGTCTGTCCCAGTGCTTTCACATATGGGCAAAGGAGGGAGGGTCAGCAGCCCTGTGTAAGCTCTGGGTAGAATGACTCACACGGCTTACACAGGACTTATTTCCTAGGTCCAGAGGCTGAATAGAGCTGCAGAAAAGTGAAAGGAAAGGTGAGTATTTTCAGCTTATTCAGTAAACAAGGTGTTATTATATGGTTTTACACTATTGAGGGCATCCTCTTTATTCCTTCATGGCATGGGAGTAATATACATTGTGTGGGTAAAGGCACTCTTAAAGGGACCAGCATCCTCATTCTCCAGGAGTTATACCCGGCAGGATACGGGTACCCTAGTTAGTGTGAGGCTACATTACAAAACCCTCTCTCAGGATATCAGCTGGAAACAACATGCTGGAATATAAGCACACATGCACTATATCATATCACTAAGGTGAGAGCACTATGAGCACAGAGGTTCATGGGAAGTGGTCATAGAAGCACTGGGAATATTTTCATTATGGATTTCACATGACCTTCCTTTGATGAACTGTCACTTTATGTTTAATTATATGAACTGGCACAATTAATTATTTAGTAGATATTTTCATAATGGTTTATAAATAATTTTTATATTTTTGCACTTTTATATAGTTTGCAGGAATATTTGCCTTTTAACCGATTGCCGACCAGCCGCTGTCATTATACTGCAGCAGGTCGGCACGTTCCCGAAAGCAGTCGTAGCTATACATCAGCTCCTTTAAGCGGGATAGCAGGCGCACACGCCCGCTGCACTGTGGGGGTGCAGATGCTTGTGGCCAACGGTCGCGATGCCTGCCGGGCACGAGAGTCAGAACAGGGACGTGTGTGTGTAAACACACAAATCTCTGTTCTTTTCTGTGAGGAGAGACAGATTGTGAGTTTCTAATAGCTAGGAACCATGATCTGTCATCCCCTCTAGTCAGTCCCCTCCCCCTTCAGTTAGAACACACAGTTAGGGAACACAGTTAACCCCTTGATCGGCCCCTAGTGTTAACCCCTTCCCAGTGTCATTTATAGAGTAATCAGTGCATTTTTATAGCACTGATAGCTGTATAATTGTCAATCGTCCCAAAAATGTGTCAAAAGCTTCCGATGTGTCCGCCATAATGTTGCAGTCCTGATAAAAATCGCAGATCGCCGCCATTACTAGTAAAAAAATCATAATAATGGCATAAATCTATCCCCTATTTTGTAGACGCTATAACTTTTGCGCAAACCAATCAATATACGCTTGTTGTGATTTTTATTACAAAAAATATGTAGAAGAATACATATCGGCATAAACTTAGAAAAAAAAATGGGGATATTTATTATAGCAAAAAGTACAAAATATTGTGTTTTTTTCAAAATCGTCGCTCTTTTTTTGTTTTTAGCGCAAAAAAATTAAAACCGCAGAGATGATCAAATACCACCAGAAGAAAGCTCTATTTGTGGGAAAAAAAGAACGTCAATTTTGTTTCGGTACAACGCCGCACAACCGCACAATTGTCAGTTAAAGCGACGCAGTGCCGCATCACAAAAAATACTCTGGTCATTGAGCAGCCAAATCTTCCGGGGCTGAAGTGGTTAAAGGTTTCATGATAGTAACGTGTTTTATATCGAGATTGATAGTGCGGCACTGATTCCATTTATTATTTAGATGAATTGTGTGAATACAATTGTGTGCATGCAGCAACCCAAACACATTTTTTTTATCCTTAATTTTTGGGGCACTAATTGATATGTGTAAAATATAGGTAGCATGGGGGTTAATCGCAAACACACTTATTCAGTGTAAAAATAAATCCACTGATTTAATGTTCATGAATGACATGAAAACATCACAGGGGAAGTCACTGTATATTATAAAGAACAAAAAAACATTTCAGCAATATGGAAACATTAAATTAAATGGAATGTCCTAAACGATTTCTTATCCTAAAGTGATTGTAAACCTCAGACATGAAATATGAACAAAGCATTTCCCTCTTTAGTATGTATTTGTCCCAATTAAGAGCACTAAAGCCGACCTTTTGTGACCTTCTGAGCGATGTTTCCCGTGCGTACTCGTCGCCGAGTTCGTGCTGTACGCGGAATTGGTGTCGGGCTTTTAGCTTTGACCCAAGACCCGTCCATGAACAGAGTGACGAGGAGTATGTGGACCAAGAATTGGTTGCTTCAGCGTGACCAGTTCTCGCACATGCCTTTGCTTCGTGAGATCCGGGAGAATAATCCTGATGATTTCAGGAACTTTCTCAGGATGACGGACCCCGATTTTCACCGTCTTTTGGCTTTGCTGACCCCCTTTATCAGCCGGCAGGATACCTGCATGAGACAAGCCATTACTCCGGAGCAGAGGCTTGTTGCCACGTTGAGGTACTTGGCGACAGGGAGAAGTCTTCAGGATTTGAAGTTCTCTTCAGGTATCTCTCCCCAGGCCCTGGGAATCATTATTCCAGAGACCTGTTCTGCCATCATTCAGGTCCTGCAGGAGGACTATATTAAGGTAACATTTCTACTTTACTATTCCCTTCTATGTATGCTCTGTTTGCTAATGACTTGTATTTTTGACCTCCTTCCCTAATTACCATGATTGCAATATGTTCTAATATGCTGTGCCCCTTTTCTCCTTCATGCATTTTTCCCTTCACTTACCTCACCAGCATGCTCTTCTGCCCCAATAGACACCTATGGCCTAGTCACTTAAGCAATGTCTTTTGTCTGCTGCATAGTATTGTTTGCCCCAAAACACCCCCTAAAATATGCACAAATGTTTGCTGTGTGGTTTACTTCATGTAGAGCCCCCTTTTTTTGTTCTTTTGGTGGGGGGGGGGGCAAACTCATTAGGAACCCCCTCCCCCAACTGCTCTGTCAGATGGTACCAATCCTTTATCTGCTGGCTTTCCCAAGGTCCATACACACTATATATACCTACCTCTTTATAGTGCGCATCTTTAGGGATGAATTCAGCAAAGCATGTAGTGCAAGGGACTGCCTCCATACATTCCATTTCCTATTTTTTTGTCTTCTTTCCCTCCTATTAGCTTGCTTGGTAATTTAATAATGTCACACTGTGCCTGCCTTTTTTTTGGGGGGGGGGGGGGGGTTGAAATGTTATTTGATCTTTCCTGTGGCCTGCCAATAGTGTTAAGTACAGAGGGTCTGGCCAAACTAGCCCACATTATTGAGCCATTTGCCAATCAATGAAGTGCAGAGGGTTAGCTGTCCACCACCCCCCCCCCAAAACCCCTAGTTATTGCCAATGGCCCATCAGAAGTGGGGGGATTGATGGGGGGGTGAGTAATCTGTGAAGGGGAGCCTCTACTTTTCTGTGCAAATACTTTCCAGCCTCCAATTTTAGACAATGCTCTTGTTCCAAGATGTTGATTGTCTAATCTGCTTGCAATGTTTAGGTGCAAAGTGACTATTTTTTTTTTCTTGTTTCACTCCACAGTTCCCTTCCACGCCACAGGAATGGCAGACTGTGGCCTCCCACTTTGCCAGCCGTTGGGACTTTCCTAACTGCGGAGGGGCAATTGATGGGAAACACGTCCGCATCGTCCCACCGCCCAACTCGGGGTCCTACTATTATAATTATAAAGGGTTTAATAGTGTAGTGATGTTGGCGGTGGTGTCGGCAACATACGAGTTTATGTATGTGGACGTGGGGATGAACGGCCGGATATCGGATGGTGGGGCCATTACGCACACGGAGGTCTACTGGCGTCTCCAAAGTGGCAGTCTGTGCTTGCCACCTCCAGAGGAGAATGCCGAAGGACTCCCCTTCGTCTTTGTCGCAGATGAAGCGTTTGCGTTGACTCCCCATGTGATGAGGCCGTTCCCGATGAGGACCCTCACCCCGGACCAGAGGGTCTTCAACTACAGGCTGTCCAGAGCCAGAAGAGTTGTGGAGAACGCTTTTGGCATCCTGGCCAGCCGCTTCCGCCTGTTCCTGACGGCATTTAACTTGGCGGAATACAAACTGAACCACATAGTTCTTGCCTGTTGCATATTGCACAACTTCCTCAAAAGACATAACAGGAACTATGTGGTGCCCGTTGGCCCAGATGTGGAGGGCCCTCCAAATGCCGAACTCACAGCCCTTCGAGTGGCACGTCCAGGCTTGCCCCCTCTAAATGCCCGTGTGGTCCGGGACCAATATATGCAGTACTTTGTGGGTAGGGGGGCCATTGCTCTGCCTGACGATGTGTGAGAGGCATTTTTTAATAAATCTGATATTTTAACCAACCTATGATTTCATGTCATTTCAGTCTTCTTTTTAGCTTATTTTACTTTGACATTTTTTCCCTTTGCCTTCGACAGTGGGAATGCACTTTCTGGGCAAAAGGAGGTAACAGTCTCTTCTTCCCAAAAAGATTATTCTCATGTTGTGTGTTTGCTACCTAATCTTTGGTCTAGAGAAGGTTTGTACTGCATAACTGACACCCAAAATACTCCTTTTCATCACCAGGTCTGACATGTGTGTATTCTCCAAAATGCTGTGCTCCGTGTTTTCGTACAAAGCACTGTGGGTGTCATTTACATAAGTCAAATCCGCTATGCTCTACAAGTGCATTGAAAAAGTTCCCCGGGAAAGAAAATTGGAGTGCAAAGTGGATTTGCCTTTAGTAAATAACACCCATTGCCCCCCATATCCTTTTCATTTTACATACATAATGCATTGTGTTTTTTAAATAAGGAAGCCACACATTTAGAAAAATAAAAGTTTACTAGGAAAACATTCCCAAGTGCGTTTACAATCTTCACGCCAAAACTGACAACATCTTGGTTATTTACAACATTGTTTACAAACATTCCGCAATTGGTAAAACCAGGCATGAAGCAAAACAGAACCTAGGAACTTGGAAAGTTCAACTTTGTAAAGTGAAGACAAGATCAGACATGACTATATGTTCAAAGTGTGTTTGATCTTGCCTTCATCACATGGGGGGGTCACCCCCGAAAAGTGGAAATTTGGAACATGCACACAATTTGGGTCTGAAAATGGTCATTAGATGGGAAAACACATGCCTAGAAGCTTCAAAAGTGCCATTTTCCATCATGGGGATGAATGGACGTTTTTTGGGGGTGCAACCCCTTCACCACAACCACTTTCGTAGTTCGTAAAGTGTTTGCACCCCCAAAAAAAACGTTGCCATTCATCCACCATGGTGGGAGCTAGCACATGTGGACACAATGTGTGCATGTTCCAAATTTCAGACAGTTTTTAAGTTGCAAATGTGTTCAGAAGCAGGCACAAATGTGTGTTAATTACTTGGTGCGTTTTCATATTTTTCCTAAAACATCAATGATGTTCTTCAATTTTTGTTGAACATCATTGATGTTTTGCTTTATGTAATCTAGATCTCGATTGCAGACCATTATCTCTCCGATGAGTACGTGGGCACTCTCTGTGGTAAAGTGCGATTTTTCTTCCACAACATCCACGTCACCTAAAAACCACAAACAAACAAAAATGGGGTGTTGGAAATGAGGCAGCCATACATGGATTAGCTTACCAGTAGCTGTGTTCTCCCACACTCACCTGTTGTGGTGACAATTTCTCCAAGTTCGATGATCTCTCCTTCCTCCTCCTCCTCCTCTGCTTCTGCTCTTTCCCCTTTTTTGGGAGGTGTTGGTTTGGGGGTTTCCTCAGACGGCCCAAGTTTTCGCTCCCCTATGAGAATGTCCAAAAGGAAGATTTAGCAACACAAACTATTGAGGGCAGAAATAGGAAATGACAAACATTGCTTGAAAGTGACGGACACTATTTTAGTTTGGCCAGTTACAAATGTCAACTACATGAATGAAGTCACTTTGTAAAGGTGCTAAACTGACTAGCTTTTTGGTAGAAGTTTGTGTGATGGAGACCCCCCTCTAGTATCCACTGGAGCACATGTGTGGAAAAGCATAATAAAAAGGGGGTTTGGGTGTCCCAGCACTAGTGCTCTAGAGTCCAGATGGGTAAACAGCTACTGAGTGACCTCTCCTTTACATTGAATAAATTGGCTTTACATTCTTGATGACATTTCTAGTGAGAACAAACTTCCTTTCCCCAAAAAAACACCAAACATCGTATTATAAGTGGCCGAACGATCGAGGTTGCGTACGATCGAATGCACACACACACGACAGTGGCAGAAAGATCGAGGCTGAGTACGATCGAATGCACAGACGAACCTGAAAGTGGCCATTTTGGAATGTACAACTTGGTAAAAATCAAAACACAATGGAGCAGTATGCAAGCAAGAAATCAAACACAAAACACAACTACTTACTTTTTTGAAGAATTCTCTTGATCTTTCTGTACTGATCGGCCTCCCTCAGTTTCAGGTCTGACCAGCGTTTCCTGAGTTGCTCCTTGGATCGTTGTACCCCAAAATTATTGTACAGCCTTCTCACAACTTTAGACATGATCTTGGCCTTGCGGACATTGGGGTTGAGGTAAGGCCCATACTTCCCATCATAGTCGCTCCTCTTTAATATGTCCACCATCTCCAACATTTCTCCAAATGACATATTGGAGGCCTTGAATTTCAGGTTCCGGGATCGGGACGTTTCTGCCTCCGGACTTTCCTCGTCCTCCTCCTCGTTGGTGGGATATTTGTGGCGCACCTGCTGTGTCCCCGCCATGTGCTCTCCCCACTACGCCGTAAAGAGAAGGGGTGGGGAATAGACGAGAAAGATCGTCAGGGGCGGGCGGAGTTTGAAGCATGCGCAGTGTATATAAAACGTCACACGCCTGTGTCGTAGCCACGATCTGGGAGACGAGGGGAGAGAAAGCTCACGCACGAGACGATCGCTACAAACGAAGGTACAATTTGACGTTGGTACATAACTAGCCTAGACTGATTAGAACTTGAGGCTTCTTTATGGAGAAGATTAGGAGAGTTTAGGCTGACATTATTTATATTGTTTTGTGTGGCGTTGTGTCTTGCAGAGGTGATGGATGCCTTCTACAACGTGAGCTTTCTCCCACACTTCATTGATAAATACCGGCAATTCCCCTCTTATGGCAGGCAAAACACAGGGATTATAGCAACAGACCAAAGAGGTACGCAGCCCTGCTGAAACTGGTGGCATTTGTAAAGCCTACCCTGCCCATGGCAACCGTCGCAAACTTAAAAGTGAAGATCACCAACATGAAGACTACCTATTTCCGGGAGCGCAATAAGGTCCTGAAGTCACAAGCATCTGGAGCTGCAGCAGCTGATGTCCATGTCCCCACGCTCTGGTACTATGACAGGCTCCACTTTCTCAAAGACCAGGCTACTGTCAGGAAGTCACTCTCGACTCTTCCTTGCACGCGTCCTTCCACGCACGCCACCCTTGATGAGGATTCCGAGGACCAACCTGGGCCTTCCAGTCAGGAATATGTGCAGGTGCCCAGCTTGTTCCAGGTATAGTAGTTTTGGAACCAGTTTGTTGAATAATGAATGATGTTCAGTTAATTCAGGATCCCCAATTGCTTATTTCCTAACGTGATTGACATATCAACAGACAGTGGTGTGGGAGACATTTTTGGGAAGAATCTAAACTGCAGGGCTGAGAATTGTATGGTTTTGTATTTGAAAACATTTTGCAACAGTCACTAGATGAGAATTGTGTGTGTTTGATGAACAAATAACTGAAACTATGTCCCTTTTTCATACACAGGAAGACCTCAGCCAGGAGGTGGCTGTGGAAGGTGGCAGTCAGGAGGAGGCAGGGGTAGTGGCAGCCAAGAGGGGGGTAGGCGTAGGAGCCTGACTGTCTCCCAAGTCTCTCCCCTCCGCCTTCCCTACAGAAGGGCGAAAAACATGGGGGAGGTGGGAGAGTCAGCGCTCCAGCTGATAAAAGATGCCTCAGCCTCCCTCTATGCCACACCCACCTACGAGGAGGCCTTTGCCTCCTTGGTTACAAGTAAATTTACGGGTATGGAGGCGGGGCAACGCAGCATGTGTGAGGAGGTCATCCTCAAAATACTAAATGAGGGGATGGCTGGGGAGATGACTCCCCTCACACATGTTTGCGAGAGTGACCTTGCTCCGCCTCCTCCTCCTCCTTCTGCCACCCCACCAGCACCAGCACCACGGCGTGGAAGGAAGCGTACAAGGAAGACAAGAGAGTGACAACCTGGACTCAGTCTGGTCTGAGAGAAGATGGAGCCTCTCGTAGTACCAGAGCCTGGGGACCTAGATGGCATCTGCTGCAGTTCCGGATGTTTTGGACTTCAGGACCAGATTGCGCTCCCTTATTATTTAGATAGGTAGTCTTCATGCCCCCAATTGTTTAAGTCTGTAAAATGATGGTTGCCATGGGTGTCCAAGGCTTTGCAAATTCCCCAAGTTTCACCATGGCTGCGTTCCTCTTTGGTCTGTTGTAAGTGTCACTTTTGTCTGCTGCTATCAGCATGAATCACTTCTGCCAAGTTTTCCTGACAACAAAAAAAAAGGTGACAGGGGAGGGAGCTCCAGCTGATTGACAACCTCTGTTCTGTTCCTGTGTGAAAGGGGGTGTTTCCTTTCCCTTCCCTCTAATCAGCTCTACGAGCTCTCCTCACTGAGCTCTGCAGAGTGTAACTTAAGCTCTACACCCTCTGTCTTCTGACAGTACAGACAAACTTCATAAATCATGTTGTTTGAACAGCTGTAGAAAAGAGAAGTCTGATGATCAACAGGTACAACTTATATAGGAGGATTTGTTTCATCTCTGTGTATCATCTGAGGCCAGTCATTTCACTGGGAGTATGTAAAGGGTTTACAGCCACTGTAAGCTGTAATCAAAAAATATACCGTATTATCTGAGAAGAAGATTTTAAGTGAGAAAGTAGTGGAATAGTAGAACGAGAACAAAAGGAGAATAGTAATCTCCTCAAATTTGAGGCCTGATCTTGAAAAGAGATGAACTTAAGCATCCACTGAAGTGTTTTCATTAGAGTTATGTTTTATTGATTTTTAGTCTGTATTAAACAATGACAATGATATGCACAACAAGCTTAACAGTGTATCACACCTAGGAGCAGATAATAATATATCTAATACACAGTGATAAGTTCAGAAACAGTGGAAGAAATCTGCAGCATCTCTGCATCACCAAAAACAGGCTGAGTGGGAACATAGACCCATTTTTTGGAGTCTCCCATGGGCATAGTGAACATGATGGAGCAAATTAAACTGTAGTACCCTATCCTTAGAGGAAATCACAGTCTGCATATGTGTTTTAAAGCGGTTGTATACCCGCACACATTTTATTTATTTTTTAAAAACCTGTAAGGCAAAAGGCATAATGAGCTCGTATGCACCGCATACTAGCTCATTATGAAATACCTTCGAACGAGGTGTCGGCAGCTGATCCCGTTCACCGCCGAGGGAGCTGACATTTCCTCTCGGCATTTCTTCTGAGTTCGCGGCTCAGGCTCTGTGAGTGGCCGGAGCCACGATGTCGTCACTCCCCTACATGCGCGCGGGAGACTTCTTTCCGGCAAGGTCTGGCAGACGCTGATTTCAGCGGCTGCATGCAAAGTGAATATCTCATAAACCAGGGGTGGCCAACCAGTGGCCCGGGGGCCACATGTGGCCCACATAGCCCTCTGATGTGGCCCGCGACCTCCTGTTCTGGAATGGTGGGTTAGCAAGCCCAGATCGCAGGTTGCCGACCCGTCATACCACAGCATCAGTGTTATGAATGAAGCTGGTGGTAGAGGAAGAAAGCGGCTGCAGAGAAGAGCCCCATAAGCCGATGCTTCCTGTACAGCACCGGCTTTTGCCACAGGCAGAGTCTATGGCAAAGTTCAGTTAACCCGCAGGATATACACAGGTGCACTATGCTGCACCCGCAGTGTGGGTAAACCACAGCACATCAGTGTAAAAGCAGTTTAGGCCCTTTTCACACGATCAGCACTACCCAATTGGACCCTCAATTCACCTCTACAGAGCGGCAGATGTAAACAGACTTTTGTCCGTTTACTCCCGCCTGCCTCCAATCCGGTCCTCTAAAAAAAACATAGAAGGGAATTCGTCCCCTTCCATCTGGGTGGATTGGATTGGAGGGCCTATAGAGTAGCCATGACCAGTCATATGCCCGCTCCGCTCCTTGTGGCCCGCGACTGGTTACCAAGTTGCTTAAGTGGCCCTCGCTCTTAAAAAGGTTGGGCATCCCTGTCCTAAACCATACAGGTTTAGGAGATATTCATTTTACCTACAGGTAAGCCTTATTATAGGCTTATCTGTAGATAAAAAATACAAAAAAAAGGTAACCAACCACTTCAAAGCAGAAGTAAACTCTGCTATCCCAATTGTGTTTTTCATCTAGTTAGTTATAAACACTTCTTTGCAATCTTTATATAGTAAAATGTATGCAGCAACGATTATAGTAACTTACTATTTTTGTGAAGTTTGTAGAAAAAAAAACAACATCTTCCGGGATAAAGCGGCGCCATCTTGGGTACTGTTTTTTGAGTCGGTTGTGTACATCATGTTCGCCCTTCATGCTTTCCCCTGCTGTAATCTAGCACATGCGCGATAGTGTATTACCAAGCCTCTTTCTTGATCCAAATTATTATTTTTTTAAATCCAATAAGTTGATTCGTTCTTAATACATGCCGTTGAAGATCTACATTTTCCCTGTGTTATACTTGCCTTTGCATGTCCGAGCGCATACACTGGTGATGTCAGCAAAAATTTCAGGACGGATTGCAAGAAGACAATACAAGGGGACTCTTACAAGCAGCGATCAGTAGCTTTAGTAATGAGGATTAGAATATGCTGAAGTTGAGTTGGAGAGTTTACAACCACTTTAACCACCTCACTACAGTGCATTTTCACCCCCTTCCTGACCAAGCCATTTTTCAGCTTTCAGCGCTGACGCACTTTGAATGACAATTGCGCGGTCATACGACACTGTACCCAAATGAAATTGTTATCATTTTTTCCCCACAAATAGAGCTTTCTTTTGGTGGTATTTGATCACCTCTGCGTTTTTTATTTTTTGCGCAATAAACAAAAGAAGAGCGACAAATTTAAAAAAAAAACAATATTTTTTACTTTTTGCTATACTAAATATCCCCAAAAAATATATAAAAAAACATTTTTTTTCCTCAGTTTCGGCCGATACGTATTCTTCTACATATTTTTGGTAAAAAAAAATCGCAATTAGCGATCATTGATTAGTTTGCGCAAAAGTTATAGCGTTTACAAAATAGGGGATAGTTTTATAGCATTTTTATTAATATTTTTTTTTTTACTAGTGATGGCGGTGATCAGCGATTTTTATTGTGACTGCGACATTATGGCGGACACATCGGACATTTTTGACACATTTTTGGCACCATTGTCATTTATACAGCAATCAATGCTATTTAAATGCATTGATTCATGTATAAATGACACTGGCAGTGAAGGGGTTAACCACTAGGGGCGGGGAGGGGTTAATTATGTTCCCTAAGAGTGTTTCTTACTGTGGGGGGAGGGGCCTCACAAGGGGAGGAGACCGATCGGTGTGTCTCTGTACAGAGAACACACCATCGGCTCCTCTCCTCTGACAGGACCGTTGATCTGTGTGTTTACACACACAGATCAACGGTCCCGCTGTGTTACCGGGCAATCGCGGGTGCCCAGCGGACATCGCGGCCGCTGGGCACGCGCATCGGGTGCCCAGTGACACGGCGAGAGCGCGCGCGCGCTCCCGGTGGCGCGCGTGCGCTCCCTGCAGTGCACAGAAGGGGAGGACGTCATATGACGCCCTCCCGGAACGAGAGATGCGCCGCCTGGCCGTCATTTGACGGCCGGCGGTCGCAAAGTGGTTAAAATTCTGAGAAATCTTGGTCTGTAAGTTGGAGTAGTAAAAATGGACCACTCAGTTATCTTGCCCTGGAGCTCACATAAACAACAAGGTGGGCTTCAGGGCAGGAATGACTTGGCTGCAGCTCATTGTAGAGCCTGAAGCTCATTCATAATCACTTCTAAACTTGAATAGTAATCACTATTATAATGGTCAAAGGAAGCTATTAAAGGAATCAGAAAATGCTTTGTATTTGTAGTAAAAAAAATTAAATACTTACTTCTGTTTTAATCTGATGAATGCGGAAGACAAATTATTCCAAGCTTCTGCATTCTACAATTAAATAATGAATAGAATAAGGAGACAAAATACTTGAAATATTAATGCACATACAGTATATGTTCTAAGTACTTTTAGGAAATCAAAAACAAACATTACAGGCAAGTATAAAATGCAAATATATCAAAACTGCATATGAAAATGCTCATATGTAATGCTAATCCCTAAGAACAAAGTTAGGAAGCCATCCTCTAAAGCAGAGAAAATATGAATCAGAATGGATTTGTGGAGAGGTAATTCTGACTCTGTCAAAATCAAGAGTGGCCTTTTTGCATAACTAAAATTACCTTTTATGGTATTATAATGCAAGCTTTAAAAAACAAGGAGGTAATTGGCCTCTGCTACCCAAATAACTATATTATATTTAAGTTTTGCTGGCGCAGGTCCCCCTGCATGTTCTGTGCTTTTTTTAAGCCAAGATCCTTGTCTATATATGGGGTGACACTAGGCCACGGGTTGCAAAACATACCTTGCTTTGATCCAAGATACAAGGAAGATTGGGAGTCCCACATATATCTAGTTTTTTTCCCACTGCGCAAATATCCCAACTTACATCAGGGCACAAAATGCTTTCTACTCTTATTGCCTCCCATTCTTTTAAAGAGTGGGATTCAGTTAAACGTTCTAGCAAACTTCTATCACCTCATCTTCCTTTAATCTCCTTTTAGGCTGGGTTCAGACTGCTGCGGTGCAAATTTAGCGTGATTTTGATCCGATTGCGTTGCAAATTTGCTTTCTTAATTCTTTATGTGTTCTTGCAATTCTACTGCAAATTTAGCAGTCTGTGGAGCTGAATTTGCATTGCACATGGATCAAACTCGGGCAGGACCCTTTTTTCACGCAGCTTAGATTCGCAACGCATTGATGTGAACGGCACTCACAGAAAACAATGTTATTAAAATGACTTGCGAATTTGAGTGATCGCAACGGCTCAAATTCGCAATAGAATTCGCAGCAGTGTGAACCTGGCCTTATGTTGCCCTTTTTCACTCATGTTTGGGATTCTCCCCAAAGTTTTATTTGGTAGTTTGACAAAAAATGTACTCTATTGTTTGATCCACTTTGTCCCTTTGTATTTAATTCAAATTAAACATTATGCATCTTTCCTGCTTCACTACTCTTATACCCGTTACAGCTTAAAGCATTTGAATATTTCTATAAAACAAACCGACACACCCTGAGCATTATCTTCACTATCTGCTCGCTGATATTAATGTCATGCTTTTTTTCACCATCTGGTTATTGTGCCTATTTGGGCCTCTGACCTTGGGATATCTCTTGAGAAGATTGATGAGATATATGGGTTAACACATCTAATGAGCTTTTAATGTTCTAGCTACTGAAACAAACTATAAAGTACTAGAGCGTTTGTATCTGGTACCTTACTGGTAATTCTGAACGGTTCTAGGATACCCTTCTGCTTGTTTTAGGGGCGGTTTAGAACCCGGTACATTTAGACATATTTGGCGGGATTGTCCTAAAAGCCATTGTTTCTTGCTCTATTTCTATTAACTAATTTATACTGTTTTAGAAATACCCCTGTGGATGCACCCATTAGGGGCCTTGTAATTTAGAAAACCAGAGGGGGAATTCACCTTGATGTCCTTTATTTTTACTGCAGCAAAGCAAACCATTGCAAGTGCCTGGAAATAAAGCAATCATCCCCTTGGAAAAAATGAAAACCCATATAGACCTATAAGACTTATGAGAAAATGGTAGCCACATTGGCTGATAAGATGGCCAAATTTCCTAAAAATATAGGCACCTTGGATCACCTAATTAAAGTCAGGAATCTTGGATCTCCTAATTGGCAGATTTTGACTGTATGCTTTTAACTAATTACATCTTTGGTGACATACTTCTATAGTCTCTGGTTTGTTGAAATCCAATACCCCCCTTAGGCCCCTTTCACACTGGGGCGTTATTCAGGCGCTACAGCGCTAAAAATAGCGCCTGTACAGCGCCTGAAAAAATCCGGCCCCATTCACTCCAGTGTGAAAGCTGGAGGGCTTTCACACTGGAGCGGTGCGCTAGCAGGACAGTCAAAAAAGTCCTGCTAGCAGCATCTTTGGAGCGGTGAAATCAATGGGACACCGCGGCAATACCGGGGGGTTTGAACCCTTTTCCGGCCACTAGCGGGGGTTAAAACCGCACCGCTAGCGGCCGAATACTGCTGCATAAACGACAGTAAAGCAGCGCTAAATATAGTGCTGCTTTACCGCCGATGCCGCTCCAGCCCCAGTGCGAAAGGGGCCTTACTCACTCCTGTTTTTTTTTTCCTTTAAACAATGCAATATCTTTCTTACCCTCCCCTTCCCTTTTTTGTTTTATGGTTCACCACCATGTGGTTTCGTGCTACCTCATATGAACAATTTAACACTGTCCCTGAGAGTCGCTCTCTTCAGGACAACTTCTCCCCCTCTTTTTTTAGCATACTATTATTGATACTTATTGATAAGTATGATACTTCAACCAAGTGTAAAATGGTCTATATCTCATCCAACCACCTTTTATTATTTTGAATGTACTTTAATGCTGCCAAAGCTTCTGTACACTGTGCGATAAAAAAAAAAAAAAAAAAACACAAATTTACTATTTGTTGTATTTTGTAAGACTTTAATAAAAATATTGAAAAGGTAATTGAGTGGATTTTGACTTGAACACTCCCACTTCAAACCAGTAGGAGGAAAATGATCAAACACATTTTAATACTAATTTCACCGAACGCTAGCCACACCATGTGACATGCATCCCTTAAACGTCAGTAATAACAATCAAACTACTAGAGCTAATACTGTAAGAGCCGGTACTCAATACTCATGTAATGGAAAAAAATGAATACATTTTGTCAAGAGACCCTTACAACCAGTAAAGTGTTTTCTTGGGAAAAAAAATTCTTAAAGTGGAAGTAAACCCTCTGGGACCACTTTGATCTACAGGTAAGCCTAGATTAAGGCTTACCTGTAGGTCCAATAAATATCTCCTAAACCTACATGGTTTAGGAGATATTTAGAAAAGAAAATGCACCGCTCTCTCTCATGCGCCGTAGACAGAGGCGCGCAGGCGCGCTGCTCATGCCGAGATCACGGCGATATGCCGCTCTCGTGCGCATGCGCGGAATGACGTCATCGCCGCTCCAGTGAATCACAGCGATGGAGCGTCGAGACCCGGAAGTCACTCCGGGTTTGATGGCGACGCCGAAGATCGTGGATGTAGAACGCTACGGGGGCTTCGTTCTCAGATAAGTCATTCATAATGAGCTAGTATGCTATACATACTAGCTCATTATGCCTTTGCCTTGCAGGTTCCTATTTTTTTTTTTTTTTAAACGGCTTTACTTCCTCTTTAAGACCAAGCTTGAAAACTGGTTCACTTTAACCACCCAGAAAGGTGGAATGAGAACTAAATCACTTTACAGGGTTCATCTGGTATGACAATAAAAAGAGTCAGTATCTGAGAGATAGAGAACAGTAGTCAAATGAGGATGAAAAGCTACTTTTGGAGAACTGGAGCCAGGCAGAGGGACTGATGAACAATGATTTGGCTGAAGAGAAGATTAGGAATTACCATATGTTTAAAGCTCCAACCTCCCTGATCTTATTGCTGGCCCAAAAGGAAATAGGGTTCCTTGCAAGGAATGGGTGATACGTCACACACTCATAGTTACATAGTAGGCAAGGTTGAAAAAAGACAAGTCCAACCTAAGTGTGTGATTTTATGTTAGTATTAAATTGTTAATCCCTGGATGTTGTGGTTGTTCAGGTGCCTATCTAATAGTTTTTTTAAATGATCGATGCTCCCCGCTGAAACCACTGCCTGTGGAAGAGAATTCCACATCCTAATCGCTCTTACAGTAAAGAACCCTCTATGCAGTTTAAAGTTAAACCACTTTTCTTCTTATTTTAGTGAATGGCCGCGTGTCTTATTAAATTCCCTTTTGCGGAAAAGCTTTATCCCTATTGTGGGGTCACCAGTATGGTATTTGTACATTGAAATCACATCCCCTCTCAGGTGTCTCCTCTCCAAAGAGAACAAGTTCAGTGCTCATAACCTTTCCTCATAACTAAGGTCCTCCAGTCCCTTTATTAGTTTTGTTGCCCTTCTCTGGACTCTCTCCAGTTCCAGCACATCCTTCCTGAGGACTGGTGCCCAGAACTGGACAGCATACTCCAGGTGCGACCCGACCATAGTCTTGTAGAGTGGGAGAATTATCGTTTTATCTCTGGAGTTAATCCCCTTTTTAATGCATGCATATATTGTTTGCTTTGCTTGCAGAAGTTTGGCATTGCGTGCCATTGCTGAGTCTGTCATCTACTAGGACCCCCAGGTACTTTTCCATCCTAGATTCCCCCAGAGATTCTCCCCTAGTGTGTAGATTGCATTCGTATTTTTGCCATCCAAATGCATTATTTTACATTTTTCTACATTAAACCTCATTTGCCATGTAGTTGCCCACCCAATTAATTTGTTCAGATCTTCTTGCAAGGTCCCCACCTCTTGCGGAGAAGTCATTGCCCTGCTTAGCTTATTATCGTCTGCAAATACAGAGTTTGAGTTGTTTATCCCATCCTCCAGGTCGTTTATACATAAATTGAACAGGATTGGTCCCAGGACAGAACCCTGGGGGACCCCACTTTCCACCTTAACCATTCCGAGTACTCCCCATTTATCACTACCCTCTGAACTTGCCCCTGTAATCCATGTACTCACCCTATGGTCAATGCCAATGGACCTTACTTTGTACAGTAAACGTTTATGGGGAACTGTATCAAACGCTTTTGCAAAATCCAGATACACCACGTCTACGGGTCCTTTCTTTATCTAGATGGCAGCTCACCTCCTCATAGAAGGTTAATAGATTGGTTTGGCAAGAACTATTCTTCATGAATCTATTCTGATTACTGCTAATGATACCGTTGTCATTACTAAAATCTTGTATATAGTCCCTTATCATCCCCTCCAAGAGCTTGCATACAATTGATGTTAGGCTAACTGGTCTGTAATTCCCAGGGATGTATCTTGGCCCTTTTTAAAATATTGGTGCTACATTGGCTTTTCTCCAGTCAGCTGATACCATTCCAGCCAGTAGACTGTTCCTAAAAATTAGGAAAAATGGTCTGGCAATTACTGAGTTCATTAGGGATCCTCGGGTGCAAGCCATCTGGTCCCGGTGACTTAGAAATAGAATATAGAAATAGACTTGAAAACAAAACATTAACAATTCTGTCCTCTGTTAGCCATGAGGTTGCTTCCTGTGACATGTCATGAGGATAAACATTGCAGTTTTGGTTACTGAAGCCCCCCCCCCCCTTCCGATTCCCTTGTGAAGACTGAGGAGAAAAATGAATTCAATACCTTCGCCATCTCACCATCCTTAGTAACCAGATTCACTTCATCATTCTTTATGGGACCAATATGATCTAACCTCCCTTTCGTATTATTTATTTACTTAAAGAATTTCTTGTGATTTTTTTTACTCTCCTCCACTATGTGCCTTTCGTGTTCTATCTTAGCCACCCTGATTGCACCCTTACATTTCTTGTTGTATTCTTTGTAAAGTTGGAATGCTGATGGTGATCCCTCAGCCTTGTATTTTTTGAAGGCCTTCTCCTTTGCTTTTATATGCATTTTTACGTTGGAGTTAAGCCACCCAGGACTTGTTTTTTATTTCCCATTGGGATGCACTGGCTAATGCCCTTATTAAATATGCTCTTAAAGCACACACATTTTTCCTCCGTGTTCTTTGTTCCTAAGATTTTATCCCAATTATCATCTTCGTAGCTTAGGGAAGTCTGCTCTTTTGAAATTTCAGTGTCTTTGTATTCCTCTTATGTTTCCTATTTGTGTGATTTTATACTAAAACAAATTGACCTGTGATCACTGTTTCCTAAATTGACCCGTATTTCCACATCTGTGATCAGGTCTGTATTGTTGGTAATCAGCAGGTCTAGTAATGCTTTGTTTATAGTTGGTGCATTTACCATCTGTCCTGCAAGACATTTAGGAAAAATAAGAAATGTCTGCACATCCAAAGGTTCCAGAACAAAATGGCCTTTATGGAAAACGACCAGGATACACCAAGGACACCAGGTATTAGTCACGTAGACGTGTTTCACACATCTGACCTGTGCTTAATCATTACAAAGACTATACTGAATGGTGAACCTTATATAGGACCACCTTGACTTCAACAGGTGCTCATTAGGCGGTCAAAATAAGGAACAGCTGCACAACATGATTGATAAATACGTATGTTAAAGAACCACGTATATCCTCCAAAATAACAACTGTGTATAAACCTATACATGGGTCGGTGGGAGCAGTCCCACATCTAACCCATAGATAGTAACCCATACAGGTTGTCTATTTCATTGTACTTTAGGTTCATTGATGACCTCTTGCTTGTTGTGTAGAAAGGTACCAAAGGTTCTCTTTTGAGACATCTAAACAATAACAACAAAAACCTCACTTACTGGTAATGCTGATGATAGTTCTGTATGTTACTTGGATGTCAATCTGACAGGGAAAAATGGTCGGGTGGAGACCACTTTGTATAGGAATCCCGTCTGGCAATTCGCTTCTACTTGCACAGTTGGGACATCCTAAGCACACGATTAAGGGTATCCCGGTTGGACAATTTCTGCGAGTGAGACGCATTTGGGATGACCATCTACAATTTGAACAGGAGGCTAAGTTTCTGTATGATAGATTTTTACAATATGGGTATCCAAGATGGATGCTTGACAGGGCTTTATCCATAGCTAGACAAAAATGTAGGACTGAGCTACTGCAGAGATTCAATCACAGGAAGAATGATAAAGCCAACCGTTTAACCCTATCCACACCGTTCAGTAGTGAGTTTAGTCAGATAAAAAGTATTTTCAATAGACATTTAAACTCTTTATACTCTGATGAGATTTGTGTCAATATTCTAAGGGAGGGGGTCAATGTAGTCTCCCAGAGGGCTCCTAATCTGGGTCGTTCCTCATCTCCCAGCGTCTTCCAAAATAAACTTCCCTAATCAGTCACTTGGCTTTTTTGTAAAGGTAACAACAGATGTGGCTCTAATGGATGCTCTTGTTGTAGGCATGTCCACGGTGGTGATAGGTTTTGTTATTCTGTGAGTCAGAAGGTTTTTGATATTCATTCTTTCTTTAATTGCAATACCAATTATTTGGTATATTTAATTACATGTGCTATTTGCAAAGTGCAATATGTTGAAAGAACAACAAGACGCCTCCGTGACCGCTTGCAGGAACACATCCACAGTGTGGAGAAAAATCTGTCCACCAACGTGACTAGGCATTTCAATGCCTACCACAATGAGGATACAACAGCAATGAAAGTTCAGGTGATAGAGAGAGTCAGGGCCCCCAAAAGAGGGGGTGATGTTTTTCTGACTTTATGCCAGAGGGAAGTATTCTGGATTTTCAATTTACAGACTCTGATTCCCCGAGGTTTACATTTTGAATGGGATGTTAGTCATTTTTATGAACAGATCTGGTAATGCTTCCCCCATCATTGCCCCCTTCCTTACTCCCCTCTTTCCCAGTTTCTATAATACATGCACTATAAACCGTATATACTCGAGTATAAGCCGACCCGAATATAAGCCAAGGCACCTAATTTTACCACAAAAAACTGGGAAAACTTATTGACTCGAGTATTATTGCTTACAGCTACTGTAAGTGGAAAAGAGGGTCAACAATGCCCATTTGCAGCCTCACTGTGCCCATTTGCATGCCTCACTGTGCCCATTTGCAGCCATAGGTCCCTTGAACTTCAACCTTGGTAGTTAAGGGTTCCTAGATGCCCCCTAGCTGCAGCCAAAATGTGGGGTCTCTGGACCCAAAGGGTCCCGAAATGTCATCGCTGCAGATAGACAAAGTTGACCGACTTTGGGGCCCCATATCTTGGGGCTACTTGGTGCTAGGAACCCCACAACAACATATAAATTTCACTCTATTCATTTATGCTGACTTTGTCTTTCTAGATATGTGTGTTTACATTGGTGTATGTATTTATGTATGCATAATTTATATGTATATATACAAAATAGTGTTTTTGTACACTTTTTATACACAGTTGTTATTTTGGAGGATAAAAGTGGTTCTTTAACATACATATTTATCAGTCATGTTGTGGAGCTGTTCCTTATTTTGACAGCCTAATGAGCACCTGTTGATGTCAGGGCAGTCCTATATAAGGTTCAGCATTCAGTATAGTCTTTGTAATGATTAAGCAAAGGTCAGATGTGTGAAACGCAACTACGTGACTAATACCTGGTGTCCTTGGTGTATCCTTGTCGTTTTTAATAAAAGGCAATGTGCTTTGGAACCTTTGGATGTGCAGCCATTTCTTCTTTTTCTCAAGTTTCCATGGAGGCAGACCGGGGCTAGCACTACTACTTGGTTCCAATGGAGGTATTGCATAAACCTGGAGCAGTGGATCCCTTTACTCTTGAAGACATTTAGGAACTGGCGAGCCTAATGCCGCATACACACGATCGGACTTTCCGGTGGACTTGGTCTGATGGACTATAGTATAAGCCTAGGGTGAGAAATGCGCAGCTACTGTAAGTGGAAAAGAGGGTCAACAATGCCCATTTGCAGCCTCACTGTGCTGCCAAGGCAGCCGTGTGTGGGCTCCAGTGATGTAAGTAACTGAGTTAAAATAAACTGAGTTACGTAACTCAGTTACTTTAGAGGGTAACTAGTAATCTAACTGATTACTTTTCCCCTCATGGTAACTCAGTTCCCATTACTTTGGCTTAGTTACCCCAATTACATCTACCGTCACTAGATGGCAGTAGTGTAATGTCCTGCCAAAAAAGTTCCCCCGCCGGATAAGGACCCCCTGTACTGCGCAGGCGCAGCGCTTGCGCAGTACGAGGGACTACGGAGCTTCCGAAAATTGCCGAACCTAAACAGCTCTGAGTGAACTCTACACAGCGCAGGCGCAGTTAACATGTAATTGTACGAGGCGATGTCGCACCCTCATGATGCTCGTGCTACTCTGCAAGGGGCGTCTATCGTGTAACTAAGGGGCGAGTCTAGTATTACTGTAACCAAGGGGCACATTTATTATTATTGTTATATATCGAGCTCTGCCCATTAATTTAACATTCGCCCTCTTCTGTAGCCATCCGCCCCTTACACGATATAATAATAATAGACCCGCCCCTTGCTTACACGATATAACAGAACTGCCCCTTGGTTAGAGTAATAATAGAGCAGCTCCTTGGTTACACGATATATAACAATAATAAATGCACCCCTTGGTTACAGTAATACTAGACCCGCCCCTTAGTTACACGTATAGAATATTAAAAAAAAAAAGTCAGTTACTTTGCTGAGTAACTAATTACTTTTCCAATGTAGTAACTGAGTTACTAACGCAATTACTTTTTGGGAGAAGTAATTTGTAACTTAACTAAATTACTTTTTAAAAGTAAGATGACCAACACTGGTGGGCTCCGGCGGACTTTTTCTTCCTAAACTTTTTCCTCCTAAACGGCGGACTTAGAAAGAAGTTTTGACTCAAAATTATCCGCCATCTGTGTACTAGTCCGCGGGACTTTTGAAATGAACGGACTTACCGACACACGGAGTAAAGTCTGTTCATTTTGAACGTGACTCCAGGTAGACGAGACTAGCAAAGGAAGTCAATGCGGCCGCCTCGATCGGCGAGATTGACACCTTGCTAGCCCGGTCACCTGGTATGGATTTAAAGGGGAATCCCTACGCCGAAAAAAAAACGGCTTGGGGGTCCCCCCAAATACATATCAGACCCTTATCCGACCACAGCCGGTCAGGAAAGGGGGTGAGGAAGAGAGCGCCCCCCCCCCCTCCTGAGCCGTACCAGGTCGCGTGCCCTCAACATGGGGGGGTGCTTTGGGGAAGGGGAGGCCCTGCGGCCTCCCCACCCCAAAGCACCTTGTAAGCTAGAGTAAGGAAGGGTTATAACCCCTATAAGATTTTTTTTTTTGCCATCTTTGTCCCATTGCAGAGATGTCCCATAGCCAAACAGAAAGTGAGAGGAAATCTCTCCACTCTATCCAAAACTAAAAAAAAAAGTGCTGCCTTTAGTTATACTTTAAATGTTAAGTTCACCTTTTTTTTTCTTTCTAAATTCTATTTCCCCTCTCATTAGCACACACCCTCCATCATCTACCCTCAGCTGGTCAATTCCTTGCTGTGTCATGACCTAAAGTCTGTCCAGGAAGTAAGGCAGAAATAATCAAGCAGTGTTTTTAAACAGCTATGAAGAGAGTGAGGTAAGCCTGTGTAGAATTAATGAAAAGCGGTTTTATTTTTGCAAAATAAGTACATTGGGGAGCGGGAAAAAAAAAACGGGCGAACAAAGGTGAACTTAGCCTTTAAGCAAGGAATGGAAGGTTAACATTCTATGAGGTGGATGTAGGAGGACTTGTTTTATATATATATATATATATATATATATATATACATATATATATATATACACACACACACACACACACACGGTTTTGTCCAACACATCTTACTCTAAACTTGGGATGACTTGGTCAATAAATGGTATGCTATGCAAGAGAACATAGGTCAACAACAGAATGTAAGCCAGAACTGATCACATAAAATATATGATTTCCATCATCATGGCTTAAATAATACATTACATGATCGCTGATATCCCATTTTCATATAACATGAGCTAAATCAAATCATGACACCATAATGGATGGCATAATTACTGACATTAGCATCAATGACATCATTCATAGCAATACAAATTATTGCATCAAAACATGTTTTTCAGTAGCAAAGTTTAGAAAAGTACATGTGTTTTATATATGTACAATTACTCATAATTTATTAAATCAGCAGAAGTACAAATTTAATAAAATCATGCATTCAAAATGATGACTATATACCATGTTTTTAGTCACTAGTGTAAAAAAATCTTGCATGACCAAAAATGATATTACTAATTTAAATGGAATTAGTCAAATTATGCATAATACAGTATTTTATCATCACATTCATTATCCTCACAGGTCACATTATAGTGACTTATGAGACGTATGAGAATAAACATTTCCTCACAATGCTGACCACATTCTAAAAATGCTAGTAGGCTGGGTATTGTGTTGACCTTTGGCCCAGCAGCATATCAGGAATGTCTGAAGGATTTGTCTATTATTTATTTGTTTTTCATTGTCAATTTGTTTTTTTCTGCATTAGTGTGTGAATAGAAAAGAGGGTATATAGGAGTTGCTATCGATCGTTTTGCAAAAAATTAAGTAATGCAATAAAATACTTAAATGTCCTTAAAGAATTTACCATAGTAATAGACCACTTTCCAGTCAAAAGCTGTTTTTAGGCATGTAGCCCAGTGCCTAATTAGGCAATTATAACAAACATGTGCTATGACATAATATGTAATTTGACCCAAACTTATTAAATGAAAGAGAAAAAGCTGTGTAGAGGGAATAAAACTGGCCAAGGGACATCCATACTAAAAATGAGACCATGGTAGATGTGGCAAATCTTGCACCATAGCAAAACTAAGAATAAGGACAACACACAAGGTTATCATCTAGGGCTGTGGAAATTAAAGATTAATTCCTCTATTAATCGATTCATTTTTTTGATCGATCAAAATTCTTTTGATCGGTGCTCACCTCTCCGTCGGCTTCCGAGTCTTCAGGGAGTTCCGTCGGAGATCCGGTGATGTCACGGACATCAACGTCACCGGACTCTTCCCCCCTTCCCCAAGTGCCTCCGTCTGCTAACGAAGGGAAGGGGGAGGAGTCTGGTGACGTCGAAGTTCTGATTGAACATAATGCATACGGGGGAGGAGCTACGCATGACGTCACCCGCCGATGCCCTACGGAACTAACACGATTGTCGGCTTTACATGCTGTGTTTTTATCATCTTTATGTGAGTAGTTTGCATTTGAACACAGAAAATTCAATCTTATACTTAAGCGGTGAGCACTTCGATCTTTTCTTTCTACCCAGGACCTTGCGTCTTTGCTGAGCTCTAAGGAGACCTGAGAGAAGTTTATGGTCCGTGTTAACCTTTTTGATACCTGCTTGCATGACCACCTGTTTGAATAGGGGTCCATGCCATAAGGTGAGAGTGATTAGTTAGACCGGAGGTGGAGGGATTGTCACGCTACTGTGGAAGAAAAAATTACTTACGTCAGTACTACAGTTTGAATTTAAAACGTATTTGTGTGAACTGTGAAGTTAAGTCATGGATTGCGGAAACTAACTAGTGTCGGGTGATTGTATATAGTGTATACCACATTTACCACTGACTAATGCAGAGTTGCAATGCAAGGAGATCAGCTAAAAGTAGTTGGATCTGTATGTGCGTTATACTTAATCGAAATTAGTCGAATAATCGATAAAAAAAAATTGATTAATCGAACACAAAATTTTTAATCAGTAACAGCCCTATTATCATTGTATATTTGTATATCAGCAAGCAGATGCACAGCAAACCAGTTGAAGACAACACACTAGTCCATCAGAGCTTACGGCAGACAAGAATTCCATCAAGTTTACTTCCTTTCAAAACCTGAAGCTGTCCAGCACTGCTATCTTCTCAAATTTGTCAGAAACTACTGAGACCCTGCTAAATTTTTATACAAAGAGATGTCTAATCAAAAGCAGAATGCAAGTGTTGTGATCACCATCTCCTCAAAGTTGAAAAAGGCAAATGATTCACCTATGCACAAAATGGCCTGGGGTGTAGAAAAATCGAAGCAGGTGCTTTAGGCTGGAGTCTCATGTGCTGAAATATTTCTGTTTAACTGAAGGAAGTTTGTCCATGAAGGGCTAAAGAAAAGTACATGGATGCAAGCCTTCAGGCAACAGTGAAGCACAATTATGCTTTGGACGTTTGCCCTGCAGCAGTTAGAAGGGTAAAAAGGAAACCCTTCTGGTTAATCTTTCCCATCTTATCAGCACCAAAACAGTCTCAAACCATTAAATTTCCTCTGTCATGCTTTACAGAAAGTATCCTTACACCCGCTCTACTTCTCATATAAGTTCTCTTCCTTGATCCAAACACATCAAGCTTACCATAACTCTCCTATGATACAATTGTTCAGTCAATTTCCAATTTTTTTTGCCCAATGTAAGACTTTGCTTTTATCTGTGAATTTCAGATATGGCTTTTTCTTTAAGGCAAGGTTCACACATGTCCGGTGCGAATTTCCACTATAGCCGATTGTTAAGAAGCGGACCGGAAAGCGACACATCCTTAACAACGGATGACTCATCAGCTTTCCCTGCTGGCAGCCGAACGTCAGAATGTAAAAATTGTGAAAAAAACAGCATGGGGGTAGGGGCAACCCATACGCCAAAATTAAAACCATAAGGTCTGGTATGGATTTGGGAGGAAACCACACAATTTTGTTTATTTTTGGCATGGGGTTCCCTTTAAAAAGGGCCTGGTATAGCTTGGGGGGCATGCTATTTTTTTTTCTCATTGAATTTGTGTTCAAAAATAATGATATATGTGATTCAGGTGCGTCCCATAGAAGGCAATGAGCCTGGAATTTGCATCTTTATCGCACCGCAGTGCTCAGAAAATGCACAGGACTCTTTAAATTCACAGTGGAATTTCACTGTTGCTGCACTGCATATATGTGAACCGGCTCCATAGAAAGTCGGTTTGGTTCACATGTAATGCGAATCGGATGCGGTTCAAAATGCATCCAATTTGCATATATGTGAATGGAGCCTAAAAGGAGAAGTATGGGCTTTAAAAAGAAACCGTGATAGGCAGTGAGGAGTAAAATCAAAAATGTACACACTTAGAAAGCCTGAAGGGTCCTGTACACGGCTAGGCTCCCAAAAAGTCTCACACATGTGGTATCCCGTACTCAGGAGAAGCAACATAATGTATTTTGGGGTGTAATTTCACATATGCCCATGGCATGTTTGAGGAATATATCATTTAGTGACAACTTTGTGCAAAAAAAATAAAATAAAATTTGTAATTTTCCCGCAACTTGTGTCAAAATATTAAATATTCCACGGACTTGACATGCCTCTCAGCAAATAGCTTGGGGTGTCTACTTTCCAAAATGGGGTCATTTGGGGGAGGGGGGGTTTGAACTTTCCTGGCATTTTATGCACAACATTTAGAAGCTTATGTCACATATCACCCACTCTTCTAACCACTTAAAGACAAAGCCCTTTCTGACACTTTGTTTACATAAAAAAATATTTTTTTTTTGCATGAAAATTACTTTGAACCCCCAAACATTTATATACTTTTTTTTTAAAGCAAAGGCCCTACAGATTAAAATGGTGGGTGTTTCATATTTTTTTCCACACAGTATTTGCGCAGCGATTTTTCAAATGCATTTTTTGGGGAAAAAACACACTTTTTAAAATTTGAATGCACTAAAACATACTATATTGCCCAAATGTTTGATGAAATAAAAAAGATGATCTTAGGCTGAGTACATGGATACCAAACACGACATTCTTTAAAATTGCGCACAAACGTGCAGCGGCAACAAACTACATACATTTTGAAAAGTCTTTAAAAGCCTTTACGTGTGCCTATGACTGTGTGGTGCTTTACCCTACGCTAATACTCAACTAGTGTGTGATAGCGTTCAAAACAGTATCCAATGCAAAGACCAGGTTGGTCAGGACAGGAGGGACAATAAAAGTGGGTGTCACGCCTAAATCCACACTTTCTACAGACACATCTTCTTTGGGGGTTTCTTTGGGTAGGGGTACCAGAGAGGACATGCAGAAAATGCCTCTCATGCAGCCGGCTTACTGCATTTGGACTGTGGAAGTTGGGCCAGAGCACCGTCTGGAAACAGAAGGGCTTTGATGATCTCTTCCTGAAATTTAAGGAAGGATCCAGTTCGTCCTGAAGCTCTGTATAGCACATGAGCGTTCAGCAAAGCCAATTCACATAAATAAACAGACACTTTTTGTACCAGCGTCTTGCCTTACGGGCAATTAGGTACGGCGCCAACAACTAGTCGTTGAGGTCCACCCGTCCCATATTTTGGTTATATTCGTGGACACAGAGGGGTTTCTCAACACCACCAGTCGCCGTAGAAATTAGGACAGTCGTGTCGGCGTGAAGGTAGGACAGAATGAAAACATTCTTATTATCCCTCCACTTCACAGCGAGCAAATTATTACATCTCAAGCAGGCTAGTTTTTTTTATTCTACAAATCTGATGTGGGCATCTTGGCTTCATTGACTTCTGCTCAAGAAAGGATGACAAGACCTTATAAAGCATTGCTGTATTAGTGTGTGTTCATTATATTTTAAACAAGCACACACAAATAGAAGATTAATAATAATACTCACATCAGGTTCCAAGGTGACACAGCGCTGAAAAGCTCTTGCTGCTCCCTCATATCCTTGCAAAGTGATGTAGGCACATCCCAAGGAAAACCACACTCCAAGCTGAAGCAGGAAAAACACATACATTAACTAACCTTTACAATCAAACAATTAAAAACATGCAATTATCATGGACAAATTTCATAGTTATGTCTTCATAAAATATCATACATGTTAAACTGAAGTTTTAAGTACAGTACAACATATTCTAAGTTTAAATTACAGTAAGCCCTAACAAGTGGCTGAAAAGAAAGCTTAGACTAAAACTAAAACTTAGAAAGCTTATTCTGACTCTTCCTAACATATTGCCATAGCTTCTTCCCTAGTTGGATTTTAACCCTCTTAAATGGTTGTGGCATACATGGATACCATCCGAGACCCTCTCTTAGGAGCTGCTCTCAGTACAGTCAACAGGCAGGTGTGTCCCTGTTAAAAGTACACACTAGGAGAGTCTGTTCATCTGTCCCGGCTGCTTTTCACGAGTGCTTGCCATCACAACATTTGTTGCATGTATAAAACCACATTCCCTTTCTGGATACACTTGACCTTTGCCTGCTCAAGCAACACCTGTATTTCCTTATTCTCCAATAAACATTTATAACATTCTTCACTACATTTATTATTTTCATCTGGCAAATCACTGATAACAATAAAGTGGAACTTAACCCAAAAGGGAAAGTGCTGCGCTTCCTCCTGCCCGCGCTCCTCTTTTACATTTGGCATAATATTTTCATGACAGATACCAGCTCCCCCAATTCCGGTCAGATCTCTGTGGCGATCTGAGCAGAAGTTCGCACCCCCCCCTGCCCCTACAGCCTTCTAGGACAGATCACAAAGCGCAAAGACCAATTACAAAGTGCAGTGCGGCTCACGAATGCACAATTGGAAGCTGGCTGTGAAGCCGCAAGTCTTCAATGCCGGTTTCCTTTAGGCTGCATTCACACATGATTTGCTGGCGGAATCGCCGTGATTCCACCCTGCGATTTCAAATGGCTGCAAAACACAGGATGCATTTGCGATGCCATTACTTCTAATGGCACCCCAATCGCGCCGCAATTTTGCCACGATTGTCGCACAGTAAATTGCGCTACAATCTCAACGCGTGAGGCTTGTCGCTCAAAAAGGAACATGATCTTCTTTTGGGCGACAGCGGAGCTTGTTGCGATTTACTGCGTGACAATTATGGCAAAATCGCAGTGCGATTGGGGTGCCATTAGAAGTAATGGCATCGCAAATATTTCCCGCAGTTTGCAGCCATTTCAAATTGCGGGGTGGAATTATGGCAATTCCGTCCACGATCATGTGTGAATGCAGCCTTTTTGAATATGCCGGTGACTGCACCTGAAGGCAATTAAAAAATTGGCTCGGGTGAGGACATTGCTGGATCCAGGGGTGGGTAAGTGTTCTTATATTAAAAGCAGCTATATATAGCTGCTTACTTTTAATTTTTTTGGGGGGGGAGACTGGAGCTCCTCTTTAAAGAGACATGGCAAGTAAAATAAAGATTTTAGCCTTTTTTTTTCCCAAGAAAGTAATATTGCATATCTCCATCTGTATCAAACTACAACTGACACAGTCAATGTTTGTGTGATGGTGTTGCATCAGAATCAACGTGAGATTAGGTAATGGAAGTGACGTTCCATCACCTGCGCATGCGAATACCCACTACCAGGTTGCCTAATCTGACAGAACACCGTAGTCAGTAGGCTGTTGCAGCAAACATCTTAGTACACCCAGCTATGTCTTGAATTTAAGAGTAATTTAGTAATAAAGTGAGCGTATATAAATATAGTACAGTGCATCCGGAAAGTATTCACAGTGCTTCACTTTTTCCACATTTTGCAGCCATGGAAATGGATTTAGATCATTATTTTCCCTCAAAATTCTACAAACAATACCCCATAAAGACAACATAAAAGAAGTTTGTTTGAAATCTTTGCAAATTTATTAAAAAGAAAAAAAAGAAATCACATGTACATAAGTATTCACAGCCTTTGCCATGACACACAGTTTCCACTGATCATTCTTGAGATGATTCTACAACTTGATTGGAGTCCACCTGTGGTAAATTCAGTTGATTGGACATGATTTGGAAAGGCACAAATCTGTCTATATAAGACCCCACAGTGCATCCCACAGTGCATCCAACACTGCATGTCAGAGCACAAACCAAGCCATAAAGTCAAAGGAATTGTCTGTAGACCCCTGAGACAGGATTGTATTGAGGCACAGATCTGGGGAATGGTACAGAAAAATGTCTGCAGCATTGAAGGTCCCAATGAGCACAGTGGCCTCCATCATCCATAAATGGAAGAAGTTTGGAACCACCAAGATTCTTCCTAGAGCGGGCCGCCTGGACAAACTAAGCGATCAGGGGGAAGGACCTTAGTGAGGGAGGTGACCAAGAACCCGATGGTCACTCTGACAGAGCTCCAGCGTTTCTCTGGGAAGAGAGGAGAACCTTCTAGAAGAACAACCATCTGGTTTGATGAAACAAAGATTGAACTCTTTGGCCTGAATGGCAAAAAAAAACATCTTTGGAGGAAACCAGGCATCGCTCATCACCTGGCCAATACCATCCCTACAGTGAAGCATGGTGGTGGCAACATCATGCTGTGGGGATGTTTTTCAGCAGCAGGAACTGGGAGACTAATCAGGATTGAGGGAAAGATGAATGCAGCAATGTACAGAGACATCCTTGATGAAAACCTGCTCCAGAGCAATCTGGACCTCAGAATAGGGCATAGGTTCATCTTCCAACAGGACGACAACCCTAAGCACACAGCAAACATAACAAAGGAGTGGCTATGGGGCAGCTCTGTGAACTTCCTTGAATGGCCCAACCAGAGCCCAGACATGAACATCTCTGGAGAGATCTGAAAATGGCTGTGCACCGACGTTCCCCATCCAACCTGATGGAGCTTGAGAGGTCCTGCAAAGAAGAATGGGAGAAACTGCCCAAAAATAGGTGTGCCAAGCTTGTAGCATCATTATTAAAAAAGACTTAAGGCTGTAATTGGTGCCAAAGGCGCTTCAACAAAGTATTGAGCAAAGGCTGTGAATACTTATGAACATGTGATTTTTTTAGTTTGTCATTATTAATAAATTTGAAAAGATTTCAAACAAACTTCTTTCATGTTGTCATTGTGGGGTATTGTTTGTAGAATTTTGAGGAAAATAATGAATTTAATCCATTTTGTAATCAGGTTGTAACATAACAAAAAGTGGAAAAAGTGAAGTGCTTTGAATACTTTCTGGATGCACTGTATATTGACATCTATGATGGTGATTTGCTGTTAAATTTTGAAAGAACCTGGACACAAGCAGTAGCAAAGTATCGGAGGCCATGTTGGTACACCCCGCACTGCTCAGCGCTAAACCTTTAGGCTTTCAAAAATGATACAGCATCACAGATGTCAACATACTATATTTATGTATATACGCTCACTTTATTGCTAAAATGACTGTTGCAGGTGTTCTGTCAGATTAGGCAACCTGGTAGCCGGTATACGCATGTGCAAGTGACAGACGTCACTTCCCTGACCTCATCTGAGCTAAGTTTTTTTCCAAAATTCCAGCTCCCCTATGTACCATAATGCCATTACTGTACCTCTGTTGCAGAAAAATAAAAGCTTTCTATGTTTTTTAGCACAAGGCCTTACTTCAGCCCCTGATGTGTTCCATAAAAACGACTTGCTGGTATGTAGATTTAGGACACAAGGACTAGTACTTCCTATCAGCAGAATTTCCATCACAAATAAATCTGTCAATGATCTTTTAAAGAATCAGTAAACAAAAAGGTCATTCTAAATGCAATAAGGTAACTTATGAGTAGGACTAACATGCACGGTAAATGCAGGCTGAAAGCCATCTAATATTCTTGCTTTCCAAATGCACTAATTATTATTTTACAATATAACAAAAATGCTGTAGATCGTTAATAACACGCACTTGAAAAACATACATATTACAAAAAAAATAATAATTTCGGACTGGGCTCATTTTAGATATGCTCTATTATAACACGCGCATTCATTTTTCTCACCTGCATTGGATTGATCTTTACAGACTTTTCAAAGCACTCTACACACTGCTCCAACTCCTGATTCCGTAGATGGAGAAGACCTTTTGATCGTTGGGCACGGGCACTGCGGTGTTTCGAAAGCTCCCAGGCTCTATCATAATACTGATGATCCCGTAGTACATCTCCAAGAAGACAGTAAAGTTGCGAGGTCTCCCCTTTCTCCAATTCTATTCGCAGAATCTGCTCCGCCTGAATACAACATGGGTCAAAATTCAGTAAGGACTGATCAAAGTGTCTAAGATATTTTTGTATATGTTTGCAAAGTCATATTTATGATCCTACTTAATGTGTATAGTCATGATCACTAGAGGAAACATGTATGGAGTCAGAAAACAAATGACTGCTTTGGAAATACCTACTAAAGACCATCTGGGAAGCAATTTTTTATTTTGTGTGTCCTAGGCATATTTAAAAAATTAGACTAGACTAATAATAAAAAAAAAAAATTGAATCGTTTGGCATCCCCAATTTTTTAATGAATCTTTAAAAGTAGTGACTATCTAAGCACCATCTGTATGAAACTGCTACATAAGAAGTGCGTTATACATGATTAGCAAGTTTGCATTCAATTCAACTCTATAGATCACCAGCTGGTTTCCTACATAACAGAAGTTATAAATAAGGATAGTTAGGATAATGAAAAATAACACGTGCAATAACTTCTGAAAACAATCACATTTTCATAGTAATTGGTGTGCTCACCTTTCCATGCTGTCCTGTTCGTTCATAGCAAATAACAACATCTTCCCACATTTCTAGCTTTTCAAATATCTGAAGAGCTGAGCTTGTACATCCAAGTTCCAACAATAAGCTGGCAAGCTGCCTCTACAAAGAAAATATAATTATTAGTATATAACAGATTGGTTATCAGTATATAACAGCAACATTCTTTCATACTTTACAAAAAAAAAGCAGAGCAGTATTAAAAATTCTTCTCATTGGTTCCTTGTTCATCTATTTTCTTTTGAACTACAGAACTCCAAGTTCAAACACATCCAAGCTTTATTAAACAATACATAATTGTCAGGAGACCATTTTTTCTTGAGCCTATCCTGTTTTGTTGTGGCCATGTAGGTGCGGATATATAGGTAGAGTAGAGTGAAGATTGGGAGGTATTTTTAACCTGGGTTTTGAAATATTAGCAAGTGTATCGTGTGTAGCATTCCAAAAAACATCCCAAAAATAGGAGGATTATTTCCATTTCATGACAGTGGGTGGATCAATGCAACTTTGAACTGCTGGTGTATAATGCAAGCAAGAATTAATATTATCAAGACATTTATTCATACCTGCATACAGCTGTTTCAGACTATTTGGCCATCATCAATGTAGCGTATGGAAACCATGGCTTCTATGGAGTAGGGCTGGGATCCAACAAAACAATATAACCATGCAGGTAATTGTGAGTTGACTAACGGCATAAAACTTCCCACTCTTATCAGTGTGTACCACAGTAACGCCTTCTTAAAATAAAAAGGTATTCACATGTCTCATTCCATCTGTTCCATATACCATGAAAAAAGAATATTCTTCATTTCAGGATGGTGGGCAGGGCTATGCAAATTACTGAATTATCCCCTTTTTACCAGACGCCCTTCCAGAACCACTATTGTATAATGCAAATCTAGCCTAATACTATAGAGCCATTTATTTCAACCTGCATATGGCTATTTCGGGCAATTTAGGCATCTTTAGTGCAGAGTATGGAAATCATGGCTTCTATGGAGTATGGCTCCACACAGGACAGCCTAATCATGCAAATTATGCAAAAATGTGCATCTGGCCAAAAGGGCATAAAACAATGATTTGTATGGCTCCATCCACTGTTCTGAAATGATGAACTTGTATTTACTGTACTATAAAATGATTAGACTAGTGTATTTTGGATTGCTTTAGCCCCTTCTCACTATGATCGGCATGGCTACACTGTCCAAGTGTATCGTGTAAATACTACCTGTAAAATATACTGTACACGTTCCATATCCTACCACACATAATTAGAAACAGTACATTTTCATGGCATTTTAAGGCAGTATGTGTACATAAAGGAATAGATAGGTAATCCTTTACAGTAACAGTGATGTATATGTATATACGTAATGAAATAAAAATAAATACTGCATGAAAAACTACTAGCATGCAGGAAAAATGCAGTGTGCCATCCCCAGTTTTGAGCCACCTGGACAAGGGTTTTTAATAAATTGACACAAAGCTGTTAAATCATATAAAACTTCATATGATATTACAGGACAAATACTGCAGATACACGATTTAGTTTTGATTTACTGCCAAAAAGTACTTTCCTGCTATTTGTTCCATGTAAAGTTTTATGCATAACATATGCATTTACAATATGAAAATACAACACAAAGCATATTCAAGTCTAAATACTATTTCACAAAAGGAAAGTTGCCATTTTAAAATGAACCTGTATTATAGTGATTGTAAACCCTCACCTTGTAAAACAATCCATTTCGTTTCAAATAGAAATAAAAGGTAAAAAATGTTTGTATAGATATAAAACAAAAACATTATAAATATCCTTTTCCCTTTTTTATAAGTGATCACATATTCTCTGTTCTCAGCTGCATAAGAGCTGGAGGAGGAGACGCAACAGCACACAAGCTTCCCAGTAAAAAGGCTGTGCTGTGGCATATGGGGTGGGGGGTATCACGACAAGTCTGATCATTGGAGCATTGCTAGAGGAGTGACCACTGTATGTTCCCCCTGCTTAGGCCCCATTCACACCTGAGCTTAGTTTTTCAGGCAGAAAGTCGCGCAATTTTACCGCGATTTTGTACAGGTCAAAAGGTCACCAATGTAAAAAGCAGAAAAACGCCCAAATCTGCCTAAAAAAAAAAAACTTTTTTGAGCTTCAAGCGTTTTGGGGCTTCTGGCGTTTTGGAGTGGAGATGTGAACCATCTCCATAGAGAATAATAGATTTTTTTCCACTCCAGCGTTTTGTAGCTTGAGGCTTCAAGCTACAAAACGCTCAGGTGTGAATGGGGCCTCAGTGTGGTCAGTTTTTAAATAGAAAAGCAGAGGGACTGACAGGAACACCAAGGATATCACACAAAGAAAATAATACAAAGAGAACAGGATACATTTTCATACAAGTACATGGTACACCAGGCACATATCAGGAATATGAAATGTTGGGTTTACAAATTCTTTAAGGACTGACTCAGCAAAGTAATGTAAACTCTGTATAGCAGATGTCATTCAATATCTGCTCTTACTTTAAAAGCATCACTTGCTCCCCAAACTTGCTAAAAGAATCAACTTTATTAAAAGATAATATCTGAAAAGGGCTAAATATATTCTTGAAATTAATTAATGGTAAGCTCTGGAGAAGAGTTCTTCTCACTGAAATTGCCTGGACCCCCTATCAGGTGCTAAAAATAGCGCCTGACTGAAATTGCCTGGACCCCCTATCAGTATGAGAACTGACCAAGTCTCCTGTACTGTATGTATGGTTACATTTGTAACTAATAGGTAACAATAATAGTAATAGTCAGTAAACGGGCATTCTGTGCTGGCACAAAACAATCAGAGTCAAACCTGCACTGGAAAATGGGAGTTGAAGCACATAGGAAATTTGGAGTTTAAAGACAAATTTCACCTTTGTAAAAATAAATATGCGTTTTTAAAGGAAAAAATGTGCATTTATAATTTTTTTTCACAAGGGCCTGCAGTGCATTGCACCCTTGATCAGTGGATCATGGGTGCAATGCCAAGCTTCTGCAGACAGTGCCTACAGCACCATGCCCATACCTATGTATGGGCTGTCAGTTTTGGAGCTGTAGGAAGAGTCAGTACACTATGAGGGCACGGATCGGGGCGTGTTCGTGCATGCACAGCTAAGGCACATTACAGCTGACAGGGCAGAGGAAGCATTTATGAAAGAAGAGACTGATAAGAGGTGGGAGGGGTGCAGTTTTGCCAACCTACCAGATTGAAACTTACTGACAGTTTTAAGAGAAAGCTTCAGTAGGCTACAAACAAGTACAATATGCAATTAGCAATGTGATTTAAGGCAGATATTAAGGCAAAATACATATTTAGCAAGTAGCTCTGAGACAGGATTTAGGAGGCCAAGGAATTAGAATGGGCAGGCGCACACACAAAAAAATTAACTCTCCCAGTGACACTGACAGCAGCACAGATGATAATGACACCTCACTCTCTATGTCTCACATGTCTCTCTACACCAGTTGATGCCAGTTGATCGCTTCAGTCCACCCCAGTCCAAACAGCACTGACAGTCCCGCTCCCAGCTTGCCTTGCTCCCATCCCGAAGACGCGCACACGAGGCTATGGCCGCTCCACTCGGCTCCCTTGCACCACGATATGACTTGGCACGCTCAGCCACTGCCTCCGCCAGACTCGAACCCCCCCCACTCCCCGCCGGTGCCGCCAAAACACACTGTAGCAGGCACTCTGATGGTATCGCCTGGCTTTACAAGCTGAGCATCACAGCCATATTTTAACTTTAACTATTTTTAACCACTTAAAGTGGAGGGCCACCCAAAAAAAAAAAAAAAAAACAGCATTAATATTCTTAAAAAATCTGCTTCCTTCCTACTCCACGTTGATCTTCGGTCTTCTCTCCTCCTCACGTTGTCTTCTGGGTAATAGGGCACGCTGTGTTCTGGGAACTGTGGGTTTCCTAACACAGCGCGTCCCATTCACAAAGCGTTGTGCGACTCGTGCATGCGCAGTAGGAAACAGGCAGTGAAGCCGCAAGGCTCCACTGCCCGTTTCCCTTAGTGAGGATGGCGGCGCTGGGACCCGAGAGCCGAGGGACGTGTCGGCCTCGGCGGCCGACATCGCGGGCGCCCTGGAAAGGTAAGTGTCCTTATTAAAAGTCAGCAGCTACTTTTTTTTTTCAGCTGCTGACTTTTAAAAAAAAAATGTTACCGCTGGAACACCACTTTAAGGACCGAGCCTCTTTCTGAGATTTGTTGTTTACAAGCTAAAATTAAAAAAATTTTTGCTAGAAAATTACTTAAAACCCCCAAACATTATATATATTTTTTTCTAACACCCTAGAGAATAAAATGGCGGTCGTTGCAATACTTTCTGTCACACTGGTCTAACTGGCACACTTTTTTTTTGGAAAAAAATAAGACATCAGTAAAGTTAGCCCAATTTTTTATTTTTATTTTAGTTTGTGAATGATAATGTTACGCCGAGTAAATTGATACCCAACATGTCACGCTTCAAAATTACAGCACGCTCGTGGAATGGGGACAAACTATTACCCTTAAAAATCTCCATAGGCGACATTTAAAAAATTCTACAGGTTGCATGTTTTGAGTTACAGAGAAGGTCTAGTGCTATAATTATTGCTCTCGTTGTACTGATCGCGGCGATACCTCACATATGTGGTTTGAACACCGTTTTTATATGCCGGCGCTACTCACATATGCGTTTGCTTCTGCAAGCTAGCTCAGCGGGACGGGGCGCGTTTAATAAAAAAAAATGTTTTTTCTTATTTATTTTACCTTTTATTTTTACACCATTCTTTATAAAAAAATAAAAATAAATTGTGTACCTTTTATTCCTATTACAAGGAATGTAAACAGCCCTTGTAATAGAAAAAAAGCATGACAGGACCTCTTAACTGCTTCCTGACCAGCCGCCGCAGTTGTACTGTGGCAGAATGGCACGGCCAGACAAATCGCCATTATGTTACGTCAGGCACGCGACCACCGAGGAGGCAAGCCACGATGATCGGATTCAATCCAGAACCGATCAATCTCCAGGCCCAGGCTAATGAAATCTGGCCTGGACCTGGTGATCGATCCTACCGAACGAGATCCTTCCCCTGTCGTGTAACTGTAAACACTGACAAGTGATGTCATCCTCGCGTTGTTTTTTTCCATTCCAGACGGAGGAGAGATAACATCTAATAGTAAGTGCACAACACTACACTGACACCAGGTCACGTAGGCACACAATTCACCCCCCGATCACCCCCCCTTGTTAACCCCTTCACCTCCTGTCACTGTATCACCCAGTGCAGCATTGATTTTTTTTTTGATTGCTGTACTGGTGTCATTAGTGACACTAATCAATATTAGGGTAATTAGCTTTAGGCTCAGAAAGGTCTGGGGACACCCTCCCCCCAATAAAGGTTTAACCCCTTGATCACCCCGTTACCAGTGATCACTGTATAAGTGTCACGGGTGACGCAGGTTAGCAGGATATTTTTATTATAGGGTCAGAGCACCCGCCGTATTTTATCCAATAAAAATGTAATCCCCTGATCACCCTGCAGGCGAGTTAGGTTTTAGCGTCAGATAGGCTCTGCGTCGCCCCAGGCAGCGGCAGATCAGTGCCAGTAGTGCTAACACCCACGCACGCATCATACGCCTTAGTAGTATAGTGTCTGAACAGATCAATATCTGATCAGAACTATATTAGCTTCCCCAGCAGTTTAGGGTTCCCAAAAGCGCAGTGTTAGCGGGATCGGCCCAGATACCTGCTAGCACCTGCGTTTAGCCCCTCCGCCCAGGACCTGAGCCCCTATGGTACACTTAGTAATCTACTAATTAGGGGACATAGGTCTCATGCAGCTGTCACCAGTTTAATGATAACTACTGTTTTAGTATGGCATAACACTAGAGCAAAATACCATTCGCCCCTGTCGTCCTCTCCACATACACCCCTGAGGGGCAATCCTAAACTTCCTCATTTGTAAAGTAAATGTGAGCGGTGCATGGGGTGTCTCAAAGTGGTTATAAACCTCAGATATGAAATATGAACAAAAAGCATATCTTTCGATAGTGTCTACTTGTCTCAATTAAGAGCACTGCTGCTTTTTTTTTTTTTTTATCTCACAAATATAAGACAAATCACACATGATAAGGTAGACATAAGGAAGGGGTATAAGGAGAAAATAAAATAACACATAGATGGAGTGGTGTGCAGGGGAAGGAGGGGTGGGAGGAGGGGAGAAGTAATGGGGGGAGGCTGAGAAGGGAAACTTGAGATAGGAACACGGACGGTGGAAATCGGGACATGCACTTTTTTATAAAAAACACTTGGGGAGGAATGAGTCCCCTCCCCCTAATTAAATAAACACACAGGGATACACGTGTGCATGTATGTGCAGGCGTGTGTGTATGTATGTGCATGTATGTATATGTATATGTATATATATATATATATATATATATATATGTGTATGTGTATATATGTATATGTATATATATGCTCATCAAGATATTTATCTTATTTTTATTTCTTATTTTATTTATTTATTTATTTATTTATTTATTTTTTTCACAACAAATTCAAGAAAACCACATTTGAGTAAGGAAGCACAAGGAGGGGAAGGTTGAGGGGGATGATGGGAGACTTAGAATCGGTAGGGGAAGACTGCAGGACACACACACTTTCATAAGGAATAATTTTAGACACCTTTATTCGGCAGAGGGGATGACACTAAGGACACGTAGGAAAAAACCAACTCCCAACACTTAGGGGAGAGGTATTACAACACCTGAATTAAAGAACTTGAACTGTTTCAGTCTTTTTTTTTTTTTTTTTTTCTCCTCTCTCTCTGCCAGCACATCCCTCCGGGGACGGGGGCCGCCGGGAGGGCCAATCTCCAGACCACGGGGGTATTAAATGATGGGACAGACTAATGAAATGTAATCAGCAAAATGTAAATGGTATAAATAAAATTATTAATAAAGACTTAATTATAAAAAAAAAAAAAGAGCACTGCTGCTTTGTTGCTCTGTTATCAGCATCAGCCACTTCAGATAAGCTTTCCTGACACCAAGACAAGCTTTATAAATTCAGCGCTTTGAATGGATGTGGAGAAGAGATGGCTGCAGAGAAGGTACAACTTATGTAGGAGGATTTGTTTAATCTCTGTGCATCACCTGTCACTTCCCTGGGTATATGTAGGGGTTTACAACCACTTTAAGCATATGATGTTGGCTGGAAGGTTGCTGGGGTTTTTCGATCTTAAGACTAATTATAATCTTCTGAATAGGGTGTTTTTTTCTTTTTCTTAGGTACCTGCAGTTGAGACACACAGTCCTGGTGTAATTCCCTTCTCCTATTACTCTTGAGTCTGACCCTATCAAAAGACCGCTAACCTTGAGTGTTATGGGGAAATCGTTATCCTCTTTATGACTTGGACTTTCCCTGGCCTTTGCTACCACCTCAAATCGCACATACCAGAAATGGCATGTTAATTTCCCAAACTTGGATTAGCAAGTCTGGGATGCCTATATGTCACCACTATGATTTGCAACAAAGATTGCTTTATACAGCAAAAATTTCTTCATAAAGCCTATTTTACCACACAACAGTTGGCCACCATACCTCCTTTGGCTGACCCCCTCCTGTACACGCTGCCACTCCTCTGTAGTTTCCTCCATATAGTGTAGTCCTGTCCCTCCACTCAGCCCTTTTGGATGGCAGCGGTGGCTGAACGTAATAGAATAAGTGACCCAACCCTTGGATTAGACCCCAAGTAGCCCTTCTGGGTACATTAGATGTGGTAGAATTGGGTTGTTATGGTAAACTATCTTCTATGCTGTTTACTGTGCCCATAGGGAAATTCTTCTCAAATGGAAGTCATCCCACCCTCCTACTTTAACCTCCTGGCATGCCGCTGTTGATAAAGTTTGTCAAGTATAAATTACCTATGCAAATAGAAATTGTCCAGAAAAGTTTGATAAGATTGGGTCTGCCTGGAGTTCTACTAATGTCTGACGTAAAAGTAACTGGGCATTTTTGCCCTGTAGCCCTGTCTTTGTCTGTTGATTGATATCATGTCATTCCTTGGTTATTACAACTTCCACCCCCTTTTCCTCTTCCCTATACCCTATACCCTTTACGCATCTCCTTCTCTTGTCTTCTCTCCACTTTAACCCCCTCAACACTTCTTTTCTTCTGCTCCTTCGTGAATGTTCTAATATTAGCCCTTTACATGTTTTTTTCTCTTCTTTACCAGCTTGATGGAGATTTCTTGTTAAAATATGTTCTTTAATGACTGCCAATATTTTAATAGAAATGTTTGTTTTCCGATATATTTAATCCAGTTGGTATTGGCTGTCCACATGGTAAGATTGGCCTATGCCTGTGTCTCCTCTATTGGCTATCAGTATGGATTTTATATGCTGCATTGTTTGTACTTTGCTCTATTTTTCAATAAAATGTTCTACCTGTAATAGATGCATTGTCAATTTCATGAAAAAAAATAAAAAAATAATGCTCAACTTAAAAACCACCTTTGTATACACAGAGGAAGCATGTCATGTGCATACATGAATGGTAAAAGCTGTTAAATGTTAGTATGTACAGATAAGGATCAGAGATCTAAAATATTATTGGGGAGTGAACACATTTTAGTGATAATAAGTCCTGGCACACTTCACATCAAAATATGAGCTGGTAATAGTGAAAGTCCTTTTGGAATGTCTATATATCTTTGATCATAGTCTTGAAAGAAAACAGGCTGTCATGATCCAGCTAGAAGTGTATAGGTCTGGATCATATTTTAACAAACATTTTAACATCACAGTCATCATCCAGCCAGGAAAGAAAATAATCCAGGATACACATGACATTTTAACAATACCGTGTCAACTAGAGACCAAATATTTGATTTGTGTGCTTGCGCAACAGGGATCCACACAACAGTGTATTCTTACAATCTAGAGCAGCCTTTCTCAACCAGAGTACTGTGGAACTTTAGGGTTCGTACAGAGGTTGCTTAAGCACTTACTGACCCATTTGCCATCCTTATACGTCGGTAATTTGAAGAGGAGTATCATTGTTATGGCAGCAGCTAGTTGCCATAACCCCGCTATCCTCTTCTTTAGCGTGCAGTCCACTTTCAGATAAAAGTGGTCTCTGCGGCGGATTTGCCGCAAGATCACTATTTCGGTGGTGGGAGGGCCCCCACCTCCTGCCGCGCCCCGAGGCCCTCAGCTTCTTACCGGAGCCTTTGGCAGCGGCGGAGGAGGTGATCGGATCCCCTCCCTGGTTTGGTATGGAGATGAGTGAGGGGCAGATGGCCCCCACCCGTCTCCATACCATTGCGTCACTTCTGTCCATAGCCCTTAAAGAGACTTTTTTTTTTTTTTTATGACATTAAATTTTAATTTTTTTTAGGTCTTTTTGACCCCAGATCTCATATTTAAGAGGTCCTGTCATGCTTTTTTTTTTTTTTTTTTTCTATTACAAGGGATGTTTACATTTCTTGTAATAGGAATAAAAGTGACAATTTTCTTTGTGTAAAATAAATAAGAAAACATATTTTTTTTTAAACGTGCCCCGTCCCGCCGACCTTGCGTGCAGAAGCGAACACATACGTGAGCAGCGCCCGCATATGAAAACAGTGTTCAAATCACATGTGAGGTATCGCCGCAATCGTTAGAGCGAGAGCAATAATTCTAGCACTGGAACTCCTCTGCAATCTGTAGAATTTTTAAAACGTCGCCTATGGAGATTTTTAAGGGTAAAAGTTTGACAACATTCCACGAGCAGGCGCAATTTTGAAGAGTGACATGTTGGGTATCAATTCACTTGGCGTAACAATCTTTCACAATAAAATAAAATAAAAATTGGGCTAACTTTACTGTTGTCTTATTTTTTTATTCAAAAAAGTGATTTTTTTCCAAACAAAAGTGCGCTTGTAAGACCGCTGCGCAAATATAGTGTGAAAATAAGTATTGCAATGACCGCCATTTTATTCTCTAGGGTGTTAGAAAAAAAACAATATATAATGTTTGGGGGTTCCAAGTAATTTTCTAGCAAAATAAAATGTTTTAAACTTGTAAACACCAAAATCTCAAAACGAGACTAGTTGTTAAGTTTCCTGAGTCTATTTCTAATTTTGTCTTCTGTTAGCCATGAGGGTGAGGCCAAGGTCAGGTAGATCAAGAAAGATTTCACCCACAACTGCCACATGAACTGTTCGGGATACAAAGAAATACCCACAGGTAACCTCAGGAGAAATACAGGCTGCTCTTGAAAAAGATGATGTGGTTGTTTTTAAGGAGCACAATATGATGATACTTGAAACAAAAAAGAGCTGCACGCTCAAGTTGCCAGAAAGAAGCCTTTACTGCACAAAAAAACCCTGGTTACAATATACCCAACACCACCTTGACGTGCCTCATTGGCTTTTTTGTGGCATTGGCGCAGTAAAGGCTTCCTTCTGGCAGCTCAACCATGCAGCTCTTTTTTCGTTCAAGTATCATTGAATTGTGCTCCTTAAAAACAACCACACAGTCTTTTTGGAGAGCAGCCTCTACTTCTCCTGTGGTTAAAGCGGAAGTAAACCCATCAATTTAACGATTTCATATAATCGTTACATTCCTGGCATGCCGGGAATGTAAATGTCACATTGGTTGTGCTCTCAACCAAACTTTCAAATCATCATCCAATGGCTGGAGTCATAACTGATCACATGTGCAGCATCATGGCAGTTTAAGATCAAACAGAGGCCAAGATGGAAGCTTCCTTGACTGAAAACGATAGGAGGGTTTACTTCCACTTTAATTGTGGGTTTTTCTTTGTATCCTGAGCAATTCTTCTGCCAGTTGTGGCTGCAATCTTTCTTGGTCTACCTGACCTTGACTTGATATCAAAAGAGCCCCTAATTTCCCACTTCTTAATAGGTGATTAAATAGTACTGACTGGCATATTCAAGGCTTTGGATATATTTTTAAATCCTTTTCCATCTTTGTAAAGTTTCATTACCTTGTTACGCAGAACTTTTGACTGTTCTTTTCTACCTCCTCATGGCTCAGTGTCTAGCCTGCTTAGTGTATCCATGCGAGAGATAACGAGATAACAAATTCATTGAATATTTATACAAACACACTAATTGTGATTTAAATAGCCACAAGTGTGGTAAATTACCTTTGATTGCCATTTTAACTTGTGTGCCACCTTCTAAAAAACTATGTGATAATAAATGGCTTCATGTGATTGCTATCCTTAAATAAAAGACAGTTTTTATTGGCATGATCAGTCATTTTCAATATTAATGCTAAAATTTAACAATTTCTGCCAGGGTATGCAAACTTTTGAGCACAACTGTACCCATCTGACATCACAGAACTTAGTCCTGGCACCGCGTCATTCCGACAATTGAAGTCTGGATCCACCTGGTGCCTGGACTGATACCCACGTCAGCCTCCCAGCGAGCCACTGAGAGCCTGAGATGGCCGCTACTTCCTGCCTCTCCACAGCTCAGCACTCCAGTGACCGTGGAGGGAGCAAAGTCAATCAGCAGGTCTCTGCTCGGGGAGCTGTGAGAACCGAGCCATCGGCGATGTTCGATCGCTAGGTTCTCAGTGCAGAAGCGCCGAGGGACAGATGCAGCATCAGACCGATGCTGCATCCACCTAGTTTAATACTGAAAAAAAAAACATTCTTTTAAAGCAGGTTTAGGCAGCTGATATGCAGGACAAATGCTTTAGGTAAAATGCAACTGTTAATGAACTAGGCATTATCTCAGAAATGTATTAGCCTCCGTTCACACTGGCGCAGCTTTGAAATTGCTTTACTTCAGCACAATTTCAAAGCGGCACATCAGGGCGATTTGCACTGCCGATTTCACTGTGGCTTGCTTGCGACTTCATTTAACAGAAGTCAAAGCAAGTTGCAGTGAAATCGGAAAAAAGTACTCCAGGAACCTTTTTCAGAGTCGCGGCTATTTGAACAGTTCCATTGCCAGCAATGGCGTGCGACTTGTCATGCGATTTGGAACTGTCAAGTCGCATTACAAATTGCACTGGTGTGAACGAGGGCTAGATCTGATCCCAAGTGCAAGCGGCATTTGCCCATCGACACAAGCAAGTCTCCTTCTCATGTTGGGTTTATTGATTCTACTAAGCGGATTGCATAAATGGAATGATCTAGCAAAGAGCAATATGTGAAGTTGTGAGAAGATTATATCGCTAAACAAGCACCCTGTATGGATTAACTTTTTGGAGTTCTTTTTAGGCGAACATAAACGGTTTTGAAATGTCATGTAATTTGGTCCATTCGTAATTTAGAACAATAATAGCACACTAGAATTTGATTAGTATTGCTACATTAGTGTTTTTATATTTTGGTAACACTTATTTGTATGTGACTGCTGATTTTTTTTTTCACTACAATTTCACTTACTTGAATGTCCCAAATTGGAGGCATCTGTGAGCAATAAAAAACCTTCATACGTTCACTTACAGGAGGGATTTTTTCTTCAAACTGTTCTGCTAGGGCCTAGAAAATAAAATGAAGACAGTTTTTTCACATGAAATACAAAAAAAACCTAAATGGTAGATTCTCCCATATATATTTTCATATACTTTTAGATGCACTTTTTAAGTCGTTTAACCTTTTAACTCAACACGTTTGATGTGTTTTCATGCACTAAAGCTAGCTAAAAGAACCAACAATGCATGCATTTTTATAATGCAGTGTGAATGGACAATTCAAGTATTTTAAGAGCCTAAACAATACATAATCCAAGAAAAGTTGGTTTGGTTCTGCTCCACTAATAGCAACACTTGGCTGGAACATACAGAATAAAAGGATGAAAATTTAACTAAACCCAAGAAAAAAAACTGTAATATATACCAAATTGTCAAGTAATGGAGATACACAAAGGCAAACATGAAGTCCAGCCTGGGTAGCAAATAGAACTTTCTCTATAGATAAAGTGGAAGAGTAACTTAAGGGGCAGAAGTGTGTTCATCGCAGGATTTCCAGGGGAAGATATAAAGAAAGCAAACTTTAAAAAAGAAAATGTATGCAGGCACCTTATCTAAGGATGGGTAAGCTGCAATACATTTTTGTTTTGGGGTTTGGATATGCTTTACATCTAAATGTGCCTTTATCTTTCTGTATCTAATTTCTACCTCTGAAATCAGACACATAATGGATAAGAGATGAGCCAGAGCACCAATGCCAAGGCATGTAAACTTTAACCACTTCAGCCCCGGAAGGATTTACCCCCTTCCTGACCAAGCTCTTTTTTGCGATATGGCACTGCGTCGCATTAACTGACAATTGCGCAGTCATGCGAGGTTGTACCCAAACAAAATTGACAACCTTTTTTTCTCACAAATAGAGCTTTATTTTGGTGCCATTTGATCGCTTCTGCGGTTTTTATTTTTTGCACTATAAAACAAAAAAAGAGCGTCAATTTTGAAAAAAAAGCAATATTTTTTACTTTTTGCTATAATAAATATCCCCCAAAAATATATAAAAAAACGAAATTTCTTCCACAGTTTAGGCCAATATGTATTCTTCTACAAATTGTTGGTAAAAAAATAAATAAAATTGCAATAAGCTTATATTAATTGGTTTGTGCAAATGTTATTGCGTCTACAAAATAGGGGATAGATTTATGGCATTTTTATAAAAAAAATTTATTACCAATGGCGGCGATCTGCGATTTTTATCGTGACTGCAACATTGCGACGGACAGATCGGACACTTTTGACACTATTTTGGGACCATTGTCATTTATACAGCGCTCAGTGCTATAAAAATGCACTGATTACTGTGTAAATGTCACTGGCAGGGAAGGGGTTAAACACTAGGGGGCGATCAAGGGGTTAACAGTGTTCCCTCAGCATGTTCTAATTGTGGGGGGATGGGCTCACTAGAACATAACAGAGATCACTGCTCCCAATCACTGACAGCAGTAGATCCCTGTCATGTTGCTAGGCAGAACAGGGAAATACCTTGTTTACATAGGCATCTCCCCGTTCTGCTTCTCCGTGGCACGATTGTGGGCCACCGGCGGACACCCGCGATGTACGGCATGTGCGCGCCCACTAGCCGCGGATGACGCAGCGACGTACGGTACTTTGTTTTGCGTACCCGTGCCACTTTGCCACTGTGCCAACGTGTATCAATGTGAGCCGGTAGGCAAGTGGTTAATTAAATTGCCAGATAATATTCAGTATATAGGTTTTATCGTAGATGTTTATGAAAGGTGGTTTTCTTATTTTTAACAGCAAAACACAATAAATACAGTGTGCCAGCCTAAAAAACAAGCCAACCACCAAAACATCTATATCTCTGAACATCAACACATGCTAATTTTAATACTGTATCTAGAATTCCTTGATATGACATGAAGTTGCCAGTTGTCCGAGCCCCACAAAAGGACAGCTATCAACACATAAGCAATTTTCTGTTTATAAGGCCTGTTTACGTTTTTTTTTTTTTATCGTCAGCAAAAACGTTACACTAGTGGGAATTCAGGACTACAGATTTTACTTTAAGGTCCCAGAAAAAATATTATTCCAGCTCCTGGTTAATTGTCACAGTTTACTGAACAAAAAAAAAAAATCCATGACAAGAGAATATTTAGCACACCATAACTATAAGATCTGGGCTTAAACCTGAACTCCAGATATGATCCTAATTGCATACATACGTTGGTATCGCTTGGACCAATGCAAGTATCCATTACCACATAGGCTTCTGGGGAAGTTGGTAATCACTGTAATGCCCCGTACACACAGTTGGATTTTCCAATGGAAAATGTCCTATCGGACCATGTTGTCGGAAATTCCGACCGTGTGTGGGTTCCATCCATTTGATCCTGCTCTCAAATTTTCCGACAACAAAGTCCTATCGGACTTTTTCCGATCGTGTGTAGCGAATTCCGACGGACAAAGTTCATTGAAAAAAACACAAGGCATCCTGTGAATGGTGGCAGTGCTGAAAAAGTGACTAGCCTCAGGTGATACACAGAGATGAAAAAAATCCTCCTACATAAGTTGTACTGGTTTATATGCAGTCACCTGTTCTTTACATCCATTTAAAGTCTAGAATTTACACAGGATCTCTCAGCTCCAAAAAGCAGGGGGTGGGGAGCTGAAGTTATACTCTGCAGAACTCAGTGAGAGCCGATTGGAAGGGACACACACCCCCATTCACACAGCACACAGAAACAGAGCTGAGGCTGTAAATTACAAGATGTGTGATGGAGATCCCTCTCCTGTCACCTTTTTTCCCTTGGTGTCAGAAAAAATTGTCAGAAGTGACTCATGCAGATAAAGGAATGAAGGAGCAGACAAAAATGACACTTTGTGCTCTAGGATTGAGACAAATACACACTATTAGACCATGTCTAAGCAGGAAAAGGCTTCTTATAAATGATTGCAAAATTAAATAGTTTACTGTCTGCAAATATTCAAAATACGTCTTGCATTGTAAAAATATAACTTTAATATATAATGTAGCGATACCCCCAGTTAAGAGGGCCGCTGGTTTGTTTTGGGTCCCTGAGTACAGCTCCACCAACCCCCGGCAATTTTGCTCTACCCGCTCTGGCACAGTTAGTAAAGGGGAATGTATCTATGCACATATAAATATCACTTATACTTTAAGTGTAATGGATTCAAACTCACAAGCAGACTGCTGAGATAAGAATAACTGGCTTTACTTTGGCAGTAAGAAAAGAAATAGTAACATGCACTTAACATTTGACTTACAACACATTAGCAGGTCCCTGCAAATTGCACTTTAACATGTACTCACATATGTATCAAACTAGCAATGGGGAACGGAGCGCCACATGTGGCGACCGTCTGCTATGCACCCCTGAGGTGCAACAACTCTATCTGCGCCTACCTAACGGACCAGGCCTGATCCCTAGCAATAGAGCTCAGTCCTTGAATAAGTACAGTATTCTTCACCGGCAAGAGAACTGTAGAGGTGGTGCACATGTAGCTTTAAATGGTGTTTTTGTAATCCACAGAAAGAAACATCTGCTGCGCTGAGGTAAACTGTGCCTTGGCAGTTCAATAGGCATAGAAGTGAATGTAATAGTGTAGGATGAGCTTTTCAGCTCGCTCATCACTCCTGGGGTACCGTCCTCAGCTCCTGGACCTCCAATGGCGGCGTCCGGCCTCCTCCGTCACAGCCCCTGCGCTCCGGTCCTCTCTCCGACCGACCGTCTGTAGGGAAAAGTCTCCGCTCCGCTGCTGCTGACACTGAGGGTTGAGAGTCTCACTCTGTCTGCTGCAAGGCCCAGGCTTCAGGCCTTCAGCAGTCCCGGTCCGCACAGGTGTCTCCTCAATCAGGAGTGTCTGCGTCACCAGCCCAGTCAGAAGAGGAAGAGGCGGTCTCTCCTCTTCCCTTTTATCTCCTCCCCCAGCAGCCTCTCGGGCGGAAATGACCATCCTCCCGGGAGCCTGGGGAATTATGGGGAATGTAGTCTTTTCCCCTAAAAGGGGTACGACCCCGCTACAATAAAATAAAATATATATAAAATATTTCTTATATAAATATGTTTTGGAAGCAAGAAGGTTCTAGGATCACTGGGACAGTTGCTAATGCTGTACCCTAAGGCTGCTTTCACACTGGGGCGGTTTGCAGGCGCTATTGCGCTAAAAATAGCGTCTGCAAACCGACCTGAAACAGCTGCTGCTGTGTCTCCAGTGTGAGGCCCGGTTCACACTGCTGCGGTGCGGGAGATCGCATATGATCCGCACCGCACTGCAGTTCAAATCATATGCGATCTCTGTGCGATGCAAATTCAGCCATACAGATAGTATGGCTGAATTCGCATCGCATTCGGCCCAAAATCGGACAGGACCCTTTTTTTCGGTCCGCAGCAGAATCGGATCGCATGATGTTCTCACCATGCGATCCGATTCCTGTCCGAGTTTGCAGATCGCACTGCAATATGCGAGCTGCTATGGGGGTGTCATTAACATTTCATTGACACTCCCAGCAGCTTGCATAGGGCAGTGTGAACTGCCTGCGAGAGACATGCGGTGCGGGAACCCGCAGTAGATTTGCAGCGTTCCCGCACCGCAGCAGTGTGAACCCAGCCTGAAAGCCCCGAGGGCTTTCACACTGGAGCGGTGCGCTAGCAGGACGGTAAAAAAAGTCCTGCTAGCAGCATCTTAGGAGCGGTGTATTCACCGCTCCTACCCATTGAAATCAATGGGACACCGCAGGGATACCGCCGGCAAAGCGCCACTGCAGCCGGCGGTATAAATATAAATATGTGAAATCTTGTGAGCTGATATGTTAATCCAATTAAAGCGGCCAGCACTAAACACACTTCCTAAACGTGAATAATAAAACTAAAATCAAAATAAGTGCAGCGCTAAATACAAAATATCCCCTGAGGGATATATAGTGCATTCAATAAACAATATATAATGTGCAATATGCAAAATGTGTTCTTATATAAATATAATAAACAATATAAAAAAATGTTAAAGTGCATTGTGCAGATGTTGTCCATATAGTCTATATATTTTTTATATAGCCCCAAAGAATTGTTATTCATTTAATAGGTAATGACCTACCAATATTATCCAGCATTTCTGCACTCCAAGGAAGCCAAGATTCAGAAAGCACCTTACAGGGTCACCGAGGTGTATTTTCTGAAGTCGGTTTTGTAACTCCCTCTCCTTCCCAAAACAACTTAGGCTTTGTATATAATCATGAAGGGTTTAAACCCTCAAGTCAAGTTTTTACTGCTGCCCGTGTACATGATGGAGACTCACCCCTCTATTTGCGCTGGTGACCACTAATGCCAAAACAGATAGTGAGAGAAAATCCAAAATTTTTACGTGATCTCCAGTGCAAGTGGTGAGGGTAAAGTGCAGACACCTGTTCTGATGACAACTATGACAGAGACAGAGGAGACAGAGGCTCCTGTCCATTCGTAAACTGAAACATAGGAAACACAGTTTACGATGTTCAGTAATGCATGTACAGTCAGTGAGCAGTGACTCTGTGCATTCAGAAAAGGAAGGATCCAGTAAATGACAGATTTACCGACTCCTTCCTCTGCTCTCCATCCTAAAAGATCTGGGATGGGGGGGGGGGGGGGGCGGAGAAGGACACGAAGGGGGATCGGAGGAGGACAGGGAGGGACCAGAGGAACCCACAGAGGAAGACACAGAGGGGAGCCAGAGGAGGCTACAGGTGACACCGAAAAGATTGGTGCAGCGGCAGGGAAGTTATAATCACAGATCTCCCTGTGTGGCTTTCAATAAAGCCACGGAGGGGAGAGGAGGAGAAGCGGCTGTAAGCTGCTTTATTGAAAGCCACACAGGGAGATTGTGATAATAACTTCCCCCGCCACCGCACCAATCATCCCTGAGTGTCCAGGTATCAGATTAGGCACCGGGAACATTTGCTCAAGTACTCCTGCAAATACTCGGAATCGGCACAGATACTAGTATTGGTATCGGTGAAATCCTATTAATTAATAACAGTCGTTGAACTTTGTTCCTGCACCACAGTGTCATGGTATTCTGAATTAAGATTTTCCTACATTATATGATTCTTTAATTGTGGAGGAATACACGTTCTCAAACATTTTTCACACACTCCTACCAATAACTTGTGTATCATGTGTACAGAGGAGGAAAACACTTCTGACATTAGTTCTTCATCAAGCTGAGAGCCCCGACATAAAACCAGTCAGAACAAATTGAGCTATAACTAGACTGTGAAGTAACACAAGTGGTCGGAGTAGCTCTTGTACAGTCTGGCTTTACATCATGGAATCCGACATTTATGAAAGGGAGCCTGCTTGCCTCTGCTATTTCCTCCACCTCTGAACAAATCCCTGAGTGATACCATATGTTTGTAATACACCACATAAAGGCAATTAAAAAGTCATCATGGAGCCGGCACTGAAAGGTAATGCATTATCGAGCCTTTAATTGTCTTACTCAAACAGGAAAAATGTGCAGATGTTAGAGCAGTACCTCCAGAACAGCACAGGAGAAATTAGATGTATTTCCAGCATTATAAACCAGGTCTGTACTGTTTATTATGTGCTAAAACAACGAGCACACAACCAACATATTATTCTAATCACTACCGGTCCCGCACTTCAGGCAATAAAACCTATGCGGGAAAGCCTCTAGCAATTTACAAGTAGATTTTGTTTTGTGGTTATAGATAATATCTAACAAAGGAACATGAAAGTTTTCATGCATACTGTAGATTGTTAGTGCAAAGCTCCTAAATCTTGGGAAATATGAGTTGGCTCATTTTGGTATTCCACTGAGGCTTTCCAGAATCTCTATCTCACACATTGTTATTATGTCTGATGCTTTAAAACTCTGTGGTGTAGTTTTTATTCTTCAGTAATGCACATTTTATTATATACACACTAAATTAAATAGAACAAATCAACAGTTCAATAATCAATCTTACCAGTACACTTCTACCAAACTATGTACTTTGGTGCCGCCCTATTACTAAACCCCCCCCCCCCCCCCACACCTCTACCCAAGTCTAGCAAGGTGAAAGCAAATGAAGACATCTTCAAAGAAAACTGGTCTCATGTTGCTCCCAAATGATGCTGCACCTAGCAGGGGAGTAAAATGGACTTTATGACTTTCCTACCAAAACGAGCATTATGCTGTATTAGTTGTATTAAGCATAGGGCTTGAAAGCAGTTTAATGCACCTCACTGAGACAGTGAAAGGCAAACCGAACCAAGTCAATGTACATCAAAACTATTTGGAAGCCTCTAATGACACAATGGGGGGAGATTTACTAAAGCTAGAGAGTGCAAAATCTGATGCAGATCTGCATAGAAACCAATCAGCTTCTAGGTTTTATTGTCAAAGCTTAATTGAACAAGCTAAAGTTAGAAGCTGATTGGCTATCATGCACAGCTGTACCAGATTCTGAGTGCACCAGTTTTAGTAAATCTCCCCCACTGAATTTAATTTTCTTCTGAAGGTGCCCTTATGGCCTCATGCACACTGGGAACCTTGGCCATCTCTCCTAGAAGCCTTTCCTTCTGGCAGCGGTGTTTTGCAGAAAAAACACTTTAAGTTTGTAAATAGTTGTAATGCGTCAAGTGCTTGGGCGTTAAGTTCATTGGCTAGAATAATAATTTACTGTATTCTGACCATTTAAAAGAATTAACGCTCAAGCACTAAACGTGCCTAGTGTTAATATGCATTTACAAGCACCAAGTGTTTTGTTTGCCAAAACCTGCAGCCTCTGGACATGCTGGTAGTGTTTTTTTTCCTGCCTCTGCGTCTAAAAGTCTATGTGTGCATGGTCATATAGGCTAACATGCAGGAGCATTTAGAGGCAGAAAAAAAAACACCAGATGTCCCTAAGAGCGGCATTAACCCCTTCAGATCCTCTCCTCAATGAGACTCGGGTGATCACAGATTGGAGTAAGGGGTCGATCCTGCCCCCTTACCACGTGATGAGCTGTGAGCCAATGACAGCTGATCACGTGATGTAAACAGAAGATCGGTAATCATTATTTTTTTTCTTCTCGCGCTGACAGCATGAGGAGAAAAAAAAAATTATCACCAGCTTCTGTTGAAGGGACATCGGTCCCGAAGAGGCACAGTTGCCTAATCTGTGCCCACCAGTACCACCTGCCAGTGCCCACAGTGCCACAAATCAGTGCCCACCAGTACATAACAGTGCCAGCAAACAGTGTCACCTACCAATGCCCACCAGTGGTGCCAATCATTGCCTCATTAGTGCCACCTAGCAGTGCTGCCTATCAGTGTAACCTACCAGTGCCCATCACTGCCACCCATCAGTGCCCACTATCAGTGCTACCTATTAGTGCCCTTCAGTGCCACCTCTCAGTGCCCACCAATGCCACCTATCAATGCCCACCAGTGCCGCCTCATCAGTGCCAACCAGTGCCACCTCATCTGTGCAGCCTCATCAGCATACATCAATGAAGGAGAAAAATTACCTGTTTGCAAAATGTATTAGCAAAATATAAAACGTTTTTTTATTTAATTTTTTTTTTTCGGTCTTTTTAAAAAAATTTAACAAAAAAATAAAAAACCCAGTAGTGATAAAATACCACCAAAAGAAAGTTCTATTTATGGAAAAAAATGATAACAATTTAATTTGGGTACAGTGTAGTATGACCGCACAATTTTCGTTCAAAGAGTGAGAGCACGGAAAGCTGAAAATTGGCCTGGGCAGGAGGGGGGGTTTAGGTGCCCAGTAAGCAAGTGGTTAAAAAAGATCTAGTGTGCTTGAGGCTCAAATGATAACATGACATACAGTATTCCCTATACACTGTATAATCTCCAATACCCTATCTAGTCCTGTTATCACAACAAAATTCTCTAAGAACATGTAGTACTGCCCCTGGCAACAAACTTAAAGTGATACAAAAGGTATTTTTTTTTAAAAATCACAAACCTGTCATACTTACTTGCTCTGTGTATTGGTTTTGAACAGAGTAGTCCTAATCCTCCTTGTGCGTGTTCGCTCCCGAGCCCAGCTGTGTGTGACCATAAGACACACAGAACGGCGCTCCGGCCCGCCCTCTCCTTACTAGCTGTAACTGACAACAGCAGAGGCCAATGGCTCCTGCTGCTGTCTCTGAGCCAATGAGAAGGGAGAGAGCAAGACAAGCAGATATTCTCATGCACATCACTGGATCGAGATCGGGTTCAGGTAGGCATTAGGGGGGGCTGGGGGGAGCTGCATACTGAAGGTAGGTTTTTTACCTTCATGCACAGAATCCTTGAAGGTAAAAACCTTCATCCTTTAGAGTTACTTTAACTAGCCCTCCTTAACCGACTATAGATATTTTGTATGTTTTTTGCCATGCATAAATAACACATCTGTGACAGGCAAAATCTTTCTTTTTTTTAACTGTTATTTTTCACTATTCACTTTACTTGTACCAAGTAAAAGACTAATTTATGGTGGGAGCTGTTACTATACAAATGTGAATTTGCTCACTTTTGACCTTGTTTCATACACAAAATGTTTAATAAATTTCCCCGACAGAATAAAGATAAATGTGGAGAGTGAGAAAGAATGTGAGAGACAGAAGGTATAAAATCAAAATAAAAAATACACTGACAGCAAAAGAATAATTACTTTCATGAGATTATACATTAAGTCGTCAGAAATGGGTTAAAGGGCTCTAGCAGATGACTTTTTGAAATTGCACAGAGAAAAGGATGACTTAATAAATTGAAGATGAGTAAAGATAATTACAGATTTCTAGGCAGACCCAGCCAAATCACCTCATGTTCTAAATAACCATTAATGACTTCATACATGCCTCTTGTACACACCATTATGTCATCCGGTGCTTTATTATACTAATGATGTCTACGGTATTACTGAAAGCGGATCACGCTCATTTATTACTTTCAGCAATAGTAATGCTTATTAGCTCTCGATAAAAACAGCTGCTAAAAACTTTAGTTGGTATAAGTGGAATGAAGTATTAACACACTTTACCGACAAATTAGGGACATAAATTTTTTTATTGAGAAAAAAAAAAAAAGATGAACTTTAAAAATGTTTAAGTGGGGGGTTTACAAATATCTACATACCTATTCGTATGTGAGAAGAAATATAGGCTGTTCAGACAGTCATATCTCCCATCAGGTTCAGCAAGAAAAAGATCTATCAGTGTAATCAATGTCTTTTCTTTCTGATTTTCATTTTTATTTTATTTGGGGGAAAAAAGAAATAATCCTCAAGTGGCAGCGGCTGTAAGATTGCTGGATTGAGGCCAAGTGCCCTTGATGGTTATGTATTTTTTATTGATGACAAAGCTTTTCAGACTGGACACATCTTAACCGCTTCCTGACTGCCTCACGCTGATGTACGTCAGCAGAATGGCACAGGTTTGTAAAAGGACGTACACGTACGTCCCTTAGTAATCCCTGGCTAGCGGTGTCCACCGGTGACCCACAATCGTGACGAGGAGAGGCATTTCCCTGTTCTGCCTAGTGACATGGCAGGAAACTTCGGTTCCCTGTCATCGTGAACATCGATCTCTGTCATGTCAGTGGTAGCCCATCCCCCTACAGTTAGAACATGCTGAGGGAACACATTTAACCCCTTGATCGCCCCCTAGTGTTTAACCCCTTCCCTACCAGTGACATTTATACACTAATCAGTGGCTATTTTTATCTCTGATCGCTGTATAAAGGTCAATGGTTCCAAAATAGTGTCAAAAGTGTCCGATCTGTCCGCCATAATGTCGCAGTCCCAATAAAAATCGCAGATCACCACCATTACTAATAAAAAAATAAAAATAATAAAAATGCCATTAATCTATCCCCTATTTTGTAGACGCTATAACTTTTGCACAAACCAATATACACTTATTATGATTTTTTTTTACCAAAAATATGTAGAAGAATACATATCAGCCTAAACTGAGAAAGAAATTAGTTATTTTATATTTTTTTTGGAGATATTTATTATAGCAAAAAGTAAATAAATATTGCTTTTTTTTCAAAATTGTCGCTCTTTTTTTGTTCATAGCGCAAAAAAATAAAAACCGCAGAGGTGATCAATTACCACCAAAAGAAAGCTCTATTTGTGGGGACATCAATTTTGTTTGGGTACAACTTTGCATGACCGCGCAATTGTCAGTTAAAACGATGCAGTGCCGAATCGCAAAAAATGCTCTGGTCAGGAAGGGGGTAAAATTTTCCGGGGCTGAAGTGGTTAAAGTGGTTGTAATACCCAGTGAAGTGACTGACTTCAGGTGATACACAGATGAAACAAATCCTCCTACATAAGTTGTACCTGTTTATCTACAGCCACCTTTACCCTACAGCCATTCAAAGTGCAGAATTTATACAGAATCTCTCAGCTGGTGATGGAGAGCTGAAGTTACATCAGTGAGGAGAGCTGGACTGTTCTGTGCAAATCCATTGCACAGAGCAAGTAAGTATAGACATGTTTGTTATTTTTAGCGGAAAAAAAAAATTTGACTTTAGTATCACTTTAAGAAAAAATAATAATTACCGATTAGGAAAATTACTATCAGTCTCTAAGGCAGGGGTCTCAAACTGGCGGCCCTCCAGCTGTTACAAAACTACAAGTCCCATGAGGCATTGCAAGGCTGACCGTTACAAACGTGACTCCCACAGGGAGAGGCATGATGGGACTTGTAGTTTTGCAACAGCTGGAGGGCCGCCTGTTTGAGACCCCTGCTCTAAGGGTAATTTGCCTATAATACAATTTTTGAGCCTTTAAATATTATACAGGTCTCTTTGTGAAGTCTTCCCTGATGCTGGTCTCCAACAGGCCATAGGAATAATTTGCGTCAAACAATATAAAATTGTTGAACACTGTACAATACAAAGCAAGCGTTGTGTGTAGAAGTTGAGAAGTGGCAACAATGCTAATCATAATTACATGGGTACCGTTTTCAACACAGTATAGTTTCAAAAACCTACAACCAATTTCCTAATGAAATGAAATTAGACATGCAATGTGTTACCAAAACTGGGAATCTGTGATGTCTTTGGATATCTCTAGTCTTATTTTAAAAAAATTGTCAAGTTAGGTTCATTTTAAGTATTTTAATTAAAGAGGAACTGCAGTCTGCTCACATAATTTGTAATAAAAACATCTTTGCCATTCGGAAAGCTTCCCTCCAACCACTTTGCATATTATTTTATATATACTGTGATTCTGTACTTGCCAAAAATGCTGCAAAAATCTCCCTCCACTGAGTCTGGCTGCATCCATTTTAACTGTGGGCAGCTGAAGCTGCTGCCTGTTTACTTCCTGGATTTACATGGACACACAAAGCGGTACACCTCCTGCAGCTCTCATTGGCCCTCTTATGACTCACCCCCTCCCTTCCTGGCAAACTCTCACGAGAGAGAGAGCTGTGCATGATGTCATAAGCCTAGGCTAATGACCAGACCAGAAACAGGAAGTGGCTTTAACTATCCAAAGTTAAAACAACAAGGGCAGAAGAATTTTTTTTGTGTCTTAGGTTAAAGCCAATTGATGTACTAAACTTCAGAAACTTCATGACTTTGTAAGCATAAATTAAGAAGGAAGATCCAGCTTACAACTGATAGTGCACTGATAAAAGACAGCTTGCATAATGTCAGGTCATACAAGAAAGTGGGCAAACTCAAAGAAACAATCCTTTTGTTCAATAGCACTGACAGGGCATAATGGGTAGGTACATTGTACTAATTTAGTAGAAAGAACCCAAATTATCAGTTTATATAAAGTTTTACTAATTACATACTGTATGTGATAACTGTGTATTTTTATGCTTCATACAACAGACATCAAAGACTGGGTTGCCCATGGCTTTTTTACATGTTTAAAACTAATTGTAATACATACACTTTTCAATCAGCATATATCATAATACAACGGAAAAAAATAACAGAAAATGGAAAATAACTAGACATTCAAATGTTCCAGCTGGCAATTAAAATCACCCGTCCTCCTCAGAAATATGATTACACATATACATGTGCAGAAGATCTATAATAAAGCTTACAATATTGGGCCATTTGCCAGGGCTGTGTTTCGTAATTATAGATCTTTAAAACCAGTGCTCCTTCTAAAACATAAATATGTTTTAAAGTGCTACTAAAAGAATTTTTTTTTTAAATAAAAAAAAGATGTTACACTTAAAAGTATTGTACAGAAAGGTTGTACAATACTCTGGGTACCTCTGCTAAGGAGGCACTAATTTGTGCTGCCTAGTCGGGCTGTGTGCATCCATAGACAGACAGAGCCAGTAAGCCACACCCCTGCTCCCCCCTCACACGAGTTTGACTTACATCAGCAGGAGCCTATGGCTGCCCTTAGTGTCTCCTGCGAGACAAAGAAGTGAGGGAAGCAGTGACAGGAACCAAATAAATTTTTAGGGATCAAAGTGGGTAGGAGAATTGAACTTGAATTCTGGTACATCAGGTACTTATTAATTTATCTTTACACAGTTTAAAAAGAAAACTGTGCTTGTGATAGTATTATTATTAACTACAGGCTAACAGTTTGTGCAACGCTTTACAAAATGAGGGCAGACAGTACAGTCACAATACAATTCAATAAAGAAGGAATCAGAGGGCCCTGCTCTTTAGAACTTAAAATCTAAAAAGGAGGGTCAAGTGATACAAAAGGTAATAAACTGTGGGGATAAGCTTAAGATAAAGAAAATAAAAGTACAGTTGTTAGGTGGAAGCAGGATAGGCTTCGTTAAAGGGAAGGGTTTACTAAAAGTGGACAGAGCAGATGGTCAGACAAATTGGTGTAGGGAGTCTCAAAGGATGGGAAAGGCTCGGGAGAAGTTCTGGAGGCGAGCATGGGAGGAGGTGACAAGGGAACTAGAGAGCAGGAGGTCTTGGGAGGAACAATTTGATTGGTATTTTAAGACTAGGTTAGTGATGCATCCGGGGGCAGAGTTGTGGATGGCTTGGTATGTTGTTATTAGTATTTTAAAAATTGTATTCATTGGGTGAGCGGAAGACATTGAAGGGATTGGCAGAGAAGGATAGCAGAACTGAACGGTTTGTAAGGTGGTATTTAATCCTTTACCCTAAGCAGCTGGACCAATCCTATCCCCTGGATAAGAAAAATAAATATCTATATAGACCAGTGATTGACTGTGTAAAAAAAAAAAAAAAAACCCTATAAATATCAGAGCGGGAATGCAAATTAACATTTTCTCTGTATTGAAGTGGTTGTAAACCCTTTAGAACCACTTTTTGCTACAGGTAAGCCTATAATAAGGCTTACCTGAAGCTACACTGGATACCCCTGTATTTGCATGTGCCAACGTCATCGGCACATGCGCACTGAAGCAACGGCACATAGTGGCTTCGGCCAATCACAGCGCCGGAGCCAGTAATACCCGGAAGTAACTCCGGGAGCGATGTCGGCCACCGGAGCAGGGTACAAGGACGGCTGCAGGGGCTTCGAGCTCAGGTAAGTAATTCATAATGAGCTAGTGCTATGCATACTAGCTCATTATACCTTTGTCTTGCAGGTTTTTTTTTTTGTCTGTTTTTTTTTCCAATCACTTTAACCACTTGCAGTTGCACTGTGGCAGAATGGCACTGCTGGGCGAAACGATGTTATGTACTGTTGCTTCGCCCTGTGGCCACTAGCCACTAGCCTTCCTCGCCCACGGAGCCGATGCAAGTGCCCAGCAGTCGCTCGGGGCACACGGAGAAAAGGGATCTGTGTGTGTAAACACACAGTTTCCGGTTCTCTGAGGGGAGAAGTGACAACTTGTCTGTTCATACAGAGTATGAACAGCGATCTATCTCTTCCCCTACACAGTCCCCCTCCCCCTTCAGTTAGAGCACACACTAGGGAACACATTAACGCATTTAACACTCCCTAGTGGTTAACCCCTTCACTGCCAGTGACATTTTTACAGTAATCAATGCATTTTTATAGCACGATTGCTGTAAAAATGCCAATGGTCCCAAAAATGTCTGACATGTCCGGCATAATGTCGCAGTCCCGATAAAAATTGCAGATCGCCGCTATTACTAGTAAAAAAAAAATATATATTTATAATAAAAATATCCCCTATTTTGTAGACGCTATAACTTTTGCGCAAACCAATCAATATACGCTTATTGTGATTTTTTTTTACCAAAAATATGTAGAAGAATTCATAGCGACCTAAACTGAGGAATAAAAACGTTTTTTTATATATTTTTGGGGGATATTTATTATAGCAAAAAGTAAAAAAAACATGTTTTTTTTCAAAATTGTCGCTCTTTTTTTGTTTATAGCGCAAAAAATAAAAACCGCAAAGGTGATCAAATACCACCAAAAGAAAACTCTATTTGTGGGGAAAAAAGGACGTCAATTTTGTTTGGGTGCAACGTCGCATTACCGCGCAATTGTCAGTTAAATCGAAGCAGTACCGAATCGCAAAAAGCGTTTAAGCATTGTGCAGGTGGATGTTAATCAACAGATTAAAGACAGGAAAGGGGTTGGCTGTATCTCGACTATTACTACTTTGTTTCCATCCCCTTACTATGTTTGGTGATATAGATGTATCTGCTTGAAAATGCAAGGGCTACTTCAGTGAAAACCTGCTGCCACTCCAATACAGTCAAGTGCACGTAATCATGTGAATTTTAAGGCATGCTATGAACATAATTAGACACTGCAGAAATTATTATTATTATACAGGATTTATATAGCGGCAACAGTTTGTGCAGCGCTTTAAAAAATGAAGGCAGACATTACAGTTACAATTTGGTACAAAAGGGAATAAGAGGGCACTGCTTGTTAGAGATTACAATCTAAGAGGGCGGGTCAAGTAGCACAAAGGTAAATTATGCAGAATTATTGAAAAAAAAAAAAACCCATAGAAATTACGTTTTATGGTACCGAGGGAATCAAACATGTATGTCAATATTTACTGTGTAAGTAAAGCACTGCCAGTAGGGTTTAGTTAGGCTGCGATTTGGCCACCGCACAGGTGTAGCTGTGGTTTTTTTCATGCATTTTACCAGTGGTTTTGGACACAGCCCTATAGACTTTCTATTAAGCAGTGTGTTTTTGGTGTGCTTTCTGAATGTGCACCAAATGTCCTGCATGCTGCATCCTTGGTGCGTTTTGAGAAAAGTCTATGGGAATGGAGATGTACATGCAGTGCAGTTGAACCACAGCGCAATCTTTAAATTAGAACTTCAGCCTGGGCTACATATTTATGACTGGGTTGTGTTGACTGTCTAGGTTTGGATGTTAAAAATTGTACAATAAAATTATCTGATTTAAAAAATAAAAATAAATGAAGCAGGGAAATGCAGAAGAAATTAGAGAATTACAGGTTGGCATGGGAACAAGGACTTGGGTGGTGATAAACTCAGTTATTGGTAGAAATTCATACAATATTTGGACTATTCATCATGTCAATGGTAATGAACATGATGTTACTGACCATGGAATGTCAATCCAGTCAGATGATTGTACTGGCCTGTTTATTTCTTTTAATGCAAAGTCAGACAGATTAGAAGGTGATTTTTCAGTTGGGATCCAAATTACCTAAACTATTTGTTTAGAGTATGCATTCCTACAAATTCAGCATTTTTCAGAGAACTGTCTCTTAATCTTGGCAATGAATATTTTGACACTAAATGAACAATCTTAAAAGTCAGTTAAATTCGTTGCCCTATAACCTCATTAGACTTCGCCCATTGCAGATTTACATTTCTAAAAGGCTTAGGGTCTGCAATAGCCCTTTATCATCTCTTTAGTCATCACAGCAGGAAGCTCAAGGCTAAGCACAAGCACACATCCTAAAGGGTTTTCTACACGACAGCTGTCAGAAGTAATTTTGATGATAGGATAGATTGTTGGGGTGTATATAAGGTAATTCCAGCAATATTGCCCTGCCAATTAAAGGGTAATAGGGTGAACTTTTTCTAAAATTTCCATTAAATGGGCTTTCAATGCACTCCAACATACAAGCACCTAACCCTTCCTTTGAACGCACAGCAAAGCATGGTAGTTATTACTGTGCACTATGCAGATGTGTTGCTAAAGTACCTTGAGATAACATTCAAAATGATGAGCATTGCAAGCACGAATACATGCAGGGTGTGCTGCGATAACACACACATTATCACAATGCAAAGATGTGAAGCGTTTGTAATATAAACACAGAGCAAACAGGTGAAGACCCAACCTAAACACCTTCACTGCTTCAATTGTTTTTTGCTTGAGAATGAATTACTTCAGAGTAGACGCAAGTAGAGGTCAGTAAAAATAGGATTTTTTCCGATATACTTGCCTGTAAAATCCTTTTCTTGGAGTACTTTACGGGACACAGAGCAACCATAATAATGACTATATGGGTTGTATGCCACCTACTGGTGGATGGACACTGGCAGATAGTCAAACAAGAAGTCCACCCCTATATAATGCCTCCTACACAGGAAGGACATCAGTTTTGCAGCAAAGCAATTAATATCCCCAAAAAGAAGGGAGGGACCTCTGTGTCCCGTGATGTACTCCAAGAAAAGGATTTTACAGGCAAATATGATGGAAAAATACTATTTTCTTTATCGTACATCACCGGACACAAACCAATCATAATAATGACTATATGGTATGCCCTAAAGCAATGCCCTTGAGGGGAGGGAGACACAATCACAGAAACTGACACCTGAGAAGGACTCCTTCTGCCACCCAAAACATACTGTGGCCAAAGCAGTATCCTCTGTGGCTTTGATATCCATCTGGTAAAATTCTGTAATGTATGAACAAGACCATGTAATGGTCTTAAATCCTGAGCCACTAACACCTGATGGCAGATGGCCCAAGGTGCCCCCACACACACGCGATCGCTTTTACGGAAAAAAGGGGTGGGGGGCCTTGTCCTTTCAAGCCATAGGCTCAAATAATTAACTGGAAAATCCAATGAAATAGTTAACTTGGATGCCTCCTGCCCATCCTGGGCTTTACTGGCAGCACAAACCAGGATTCCTGACCTGTACCGACAAATCAAATCAAGTAATTCTGACCACCAGAACTACCTCCAGAGTATGCAGTGATCCAACTCCTGCCAATTGAGGATCAGAAAAGAAGGCAAGATATTGTCTCGATTCAAGTGAAAACCAGACACCATTCTAGGCAAAAAATGGATGAGGACGCAACATCACCTTAATATGATGCAAGACCAAAAAAAGTTTCCTCGCATGAAAGAGCCGCCAACTCTAACACTCCACTTAGAGAAGGGATAGTAATCAAAGAAGCCACCTTCCCGAGATAAAGGACTAACAGAATCTCTTGATTGGTTCAAAAAGTGGCCTATGCAAGGACAGTCAAGATCAAATTCAAGTCCCAAGGACGCAAGAATGGCCTGACAGGCGAGACTGTCTACGTTACACGCTGATTGAAAGTATGAATCAAAGAGTGAGAAACAGCCCCTGGAAAAAAATGTATAGGGACACGCCCTGAACATTAACGGTACTTAAGGCCAATCTCCTTTCCCCTACCGATTGGAGAAAGAAAGAGAAAATCTCCCACTCACATATTTATACACACAGTCAGACCATGATACTTTAGCTATGACTAAGCACCAACACATGGTGTGAAACGCGTCAAATATTCACCCCTGTCTTTGCTAATATGGACTGACTGTATTGGATTTTATCTACAATAAAGGTGTCTTATCGGAGTGCGGCCATCCAGGACTTGTTTTTTACTCTCTGATTCATTGCAGAGCCTGCACCTGAGTGTTCTAACAGGGCGTGTGCTTTAGAGGATTTTGGTTTGGAGCAGCCATCACCTCTCTCTTATTCGGCCAATATTATTATCAGTGTTACCCCCTTCCGGATTCTTCACAAAAGATGTGGCAGAAGCCGAAACAGAGGGAAAGCATCAAATATGAAGAACCGATCCCCAAGGTGTTAGCATTACATCTGCCCCTATTGGCAGTGGGACCCTCGTCCTGGACACAACCTGTCCCAACTTGTAGAACTTGGAATCTAGTAGATTCACCTACAGAGTTCCCCCTGACACTATTCTATACCTGGAATATACACTGACGATAGAGACAGCACTTGTGCTGTCCCAGACCGAATGTGGTTCACCTTCCTTAGCTGCATGACTCCTGGTTCCGCCCTGGTGGTCGATATATATGCCCCTGCAGAGGCTTTTCTGGATAGCAGTTACAACTGGTTTGTACCATAATCCAGAGCAAGGCATACTGTCCAAAAGCTCCAAGATATTTATGGGAGGTATACTTTCCTGTGGAGATCAAGTCCACTGAACTGTAGCCACCCTCAAACCAAACTGAGAAACTGGCATCAGTGGTTATTATCGTCCAATACCTGAAAGGAAGCATTCAACCTCTCTAGATTCTGAACCATCAACCACCAATCTTTAGCTGTGCAAGACCCCGGAACAGAGCCCTCCGATAATCCAATGCCTGGATCCTCAAGTTCCAAACAGAGAGATCCTCTCCAAGACCTGAAGTAGGACTGTACATAAGGAATGTGCCTCGACCTAGATACAGCTTCCTACTGCAAAATGTATTGGAGGAGAATCTGGACTAACTGCTTCCTGAACAAAGGTTATTGAGGTATACAGAGATTGACACCCCCCTGTGTCTTTATCAAGTCCATCACCAAAGTTAGGAGCTTTGTGAACCTCAGAGGATGTGGCCAGCCCGAAGGATGGTCACAAAAAAGAAAAGACGATTTTCCACTGCAATCACAGACATCTTTGATGAGGCTGGAAACAACCCGGCACATGAAGCTGTGCGTTTCCTGATGATTATGGGCCCCGCAATTTACCTCTTGCAGAGAGATCATCACTGAACAGACTGAGCCTATCTGAAGCAGAAGGATGCCCAGCGGATTAAGATCTAAAGATAGACCTCATGACCCTATTAAGTTTTGAAGCTAATACCATTTAATTGTTTTACAATAACGAGCCCATAACTTTTGCTCCAAGACCCAACGCAAGGCAAAGACTGACCCGGCTAAGGAAGGAACAACCACCTAAGAGACTGCTCTAAAATCTTATGGTCTGAAACACTCTCAAACACAGCAACCTCAGAATCCTCCTTCACTTAGGAGGGAAAACTGGGCAGTCTCCCATACAAGTACTAACCAGGCTTGATCCAAAATCAGGCACCACAGTGGCTCAGATCACCTTGATGCCATTGGTCCAACAGGAGACGTGAACATTGCCAGACCACTGAACCTGAGGGCGGTGGCACCCTTCTAAGTCATTCAGCTAGTCTAACAGATACATAATAAAGTGGCTGTACTAGACAAACTAATATGCAGTTCCACAAGGATGCAGGCCTAGACAATGTTGGTCTACTGCTATACAACCCCCGTAAGTATGCAGGTACCCAGGTATGCAAATATGCAGGTATACAAGTATTCTTGCCATTCATGCATCTATGTATGCAGCTCAAGGCAATAAGCACATGTTTATGTAGTCCTAGACAAAGAAAAACTGATATGTATGTAGTCCTAGGCAAATAAGCCCATATGTATGCCTGAGCTCATCCTTATTTGTAGGTTTTAAACACAGATCCTAATGGGAATGTTGATTGCCACTTTAAGCAAGCAGCTAGCAGGCTTCAGTACTTCTTAAAGCTTGTTTAAACCCTGCTAGCAGCCTGCTTAAAGTGGCACTCCTATTAGGATCTGTTTTCAACATTTACAAACTGGAGCTGAATGGTACTTTGAAAGCTTCAACAAAGCTTCCAAAAAGCGCTGCAAATGCTTTATCCAAGCTTGCTGTTCACACTTCTCTTATACAAGCTGTAGCCCCTGTGAAACAGGCCTAAGAGGCTATGTTATATACATATGGGAAAAGTGTAGATAAGAACAGACAGTATAAGGTTACATGGTGTGGGCACTGTAGCCCAAATATCTTGGTTTGTGTATCACTAAAAGAAGAACGGAAGTAAACAGACACTATATAAGAATTAATAATGAAAGCAATGATGTAGTGATATTTGGTAGTAGCAAGGGGGAGCATAAAAAGTGTCAAGCCTAGAGCACCAAATACTATGCAATGGCCCAAATGATTGTGTATAAACACCTAAACTATGTCCAACCAAAACGTTTTTTCTTTGTTTTGGAAGGGAGTAAGGGAAGGGTTTGAACCTCAGGTTGATCTTCCATCCTAGGTTCTGTTAAAAAGACTTGCCCTGGCTTCCTTTTCTGCAGATGCTGATTTCAACAGACAGAATATAAGAGTAACTTTCCAACAACAACACAGACAAATAAACATACTTTCCTTTAGAAAAGTAGGGCAAGGCTAGAAGCCTTGTTATATGTTTATTTTGGTCTGTTACCGTGTTACCTCACTTACTGTCTCGTGAAATTGATGTTGGCAGGACACGAAGTGAGGGTAAATCTCTCTAACAAAGCACCAGATAACTGTAAAAACCCAACAGGGGTTCTAATCAGTCACCATTGCAAAACTATAAAAAAAAAAAAGCTTTCTGGCTTGATATACACTTCCCTCTGGAGCATCCCCTTGCACACTGTATGTTTTACATTTTTTGTATACTTCAGGGACAGCTCCAAATTTAGGGTGAGCAATTGTAGCCTAAGCTGCTCTTTTTAATTTTGTACTCTACCCGAGAGCTAATTTTAATAAAAAAAATAAATAAATGTTAGGAGTTGGGTTTCAATACTTTGTGGGCCACTATTGTAAGACCTCTGCAAGAAGCATCAAACTACATCTTACAGTAAACCCACCAAAGCTTCCTGCAAGTTTCACATTCCACTCAGGCTTGTTCAACTGTTGCCAACACTTAATAGCTAATAAGCATGATTACTTTCTTCAAATCTAACATAACCCAAGCAGAGAAAATGATTTACCAAACAATAAAATGGGCTTCCTTTGATCAAGATTAAAGTCACATTAAAAGGGAAATGTCAAATTAAACACTAAATAGAAAAATAGTATTTAAATGCTATATTTTCTTAATAGTTTCAAGCCTCAGTACATTTCACAGTAGTGGTCTATAACAATTAAGGCTTTACACACCTTTTTCCTCATTAATGAGAAAGGAAACTGGGTTTCTATGTAAGCGGTTTTCTTCAAGATCGTGATCAGATCGGGCATTTTAAAGCTGAATTTGAGGCAGATATAAAAGGCAAATTGACACGGCTCTGTACTCATTCATTCATGATTAAAGCCTAAGATTACTTTAAAAAAAAATACAAAATAAGCATAAGGGCCTTTACTTTCCTTCACTGCGATGTATCTTTGTAATTCTGTCTTCTAATTCTGTAAAGATCTTTCGTCCACTAATGCTGTAATAAGCTTGTGGTGTGGCAGGGGTTAAAAGAACGGAGAAGCTGTCACAGGGAGTCATCAAAAGTGCCCAAGTATGCCCACCCTTCGTGCCCAGATCCTCCATTCTTAGAAGCCATTACTACACGTTCTTTGAATAAAGCGTGGTCTATGAATAGAGGGGGTGAACCTTTCAAACATCTGCCTGTCCTCCATTCATAGAGCCTGTTTCATGTAGAAGTGAATGAAGGATCATCAAGTATTTTTTTTATTTTTATATTAAACGTGGAATACAGACAAAACCGAATGGGTAGTGTTACACTGGCTGCCTACATAAAATATTCAGTTGTGTATGTTACCCATAGTTCTACTTTTAATGGTCTGAAAATGGATGAATTATTTTTATAACCATTTAAACAAGTTAAGTAGTTTGGAATTGTTCACTTCTTTTTCATATTTTACACCAAGTCATTAAATTGAGACAAAAACACTAATATCAAACAGACAAAACAAACTGGCTTTAGATGGTGCAAGGGGTAGTCATGGAAAGGATGCCGGTTGTACCCAGACTATAGAGCTTTCATAAGTAAAATACTCCACCTGCAGTGTTGCTGGCGGCACAAAAGGAACAAACTATAACTGTGAACTGATGGCCAAAACTGAACTGCAAATTCTAGATGAGGTCTTACGAATGCTTTATATGAGGAAATCCCTTCCACAGTTGGTGGTGCCAGCGGGGAGAGTAGATGAATTAAAAAAAACTTTTAGGCTGAGTTCACACTAGGGCTGCAACTACCGATTATTTTCATAATTGATTAGTTGGCCGATTATTGTTCCGATTAATTGGATAATATGAAAACATGTCCCATAGGAAACCATGCAAAATGAACTTTAGTGCGTTTCTGCAAAAAGCACCAAAAAACACATAGGTGTGAACCAGGCCTAAGATGTTTAGTAGCAGCGGCATGCTTTTTTTTTTTTGAATCACCTGTCATAATGGGGTTAAAAAAACTAAAATGCAAATAATCGCTACTATAAGGGGTTCATTTATACTGTGAAACAGTGAAAGTAATAATATATATTACTTATATCATATATATAATAAATACACCCAGAAGTAGGATATATGGGCATTTCAACTAGGGGTCAGACATGAAAGGTGGAAGGGAGATATAAATCTTCTTTTTTTTATTGTATTTTTTATTAAAGGATTTCAAAAATACAGAAGAGAAGTCAACTTCAAACAGTTGTTAGTACAAGATAAGTACATTCATTCAAATAGTATATAACATAGGCTGAAGCCTTAAAGGTAATGTTACATTGCTGCCAATTTTTCAAGTTTACAATATAGCTGTTGTGTAGGTCAGAGGAGGGAAGCAAAGAGAGGGGGCGGGGTGGGGGGGGGGCCCAAGGAGTGGGTAATCTAAGTGTATTGGTATATCACTAGGAAGTCACCTAGGAAGTTGTTGCTCACTGGGTCTAGGGTTAGTGGGGTCTCAGGGGTGCCTATTCCAGACAGAGGTGCTCCATGGGATTCTCACATATAGGAGGGGAAGGGAGGGGAGCACCATGGAATCTTTAAGGGAATATGTTAGAGTCAAGGGAGTAAAACATTCTACATATTTAAGAAGGTATATATAAATCGTTTATATTAAAGCAGTACTAAAAGCTGAGACTTTTTTTTTTTTCCATGGATATGATCATTTTATTTATTTTTTTTTTTTTTAAATTCTTTATTTAAAGATGTGACACAGATATAAACCATAAGACAACTTCACATTACAAATAAACATTGCACATAGACTGTGGTAAGCGCGACAAGCACATTAACTAAACAAAATAAATGCTCGTAAGTGAAAGGAGCCAATCAATCTGACCCGTTCTACTAATTGAAGTTTAATACAGGGAAAGTATAAGCTTCTGTGCCCATCACTTTTTTATTTTTTAATTGAAGAGGAGAGTTGGAGATGAGAGAGAAAGAAAATAAAGAGGGGATGAGTGAGGGAGAGAGAGAGAGCAAGAAGGTAGAGAGAGAAAAAAAAAAAAAAAAGGGGGGGGGGGGCAAACGGGGGCAGGGGACACCCCCCGGGAGTCGTGATTGATAGTGCGGAACAGGCGGCGGGGATCCTAAACAGTGGATCCTAGTGTGTATTGGTGGAACTCGTCAGAGAAGCGAAAGAGATCCCAATAGAACCATCTGGACTTATGTTCCTCTGACTTATCTCGCAAGGCAGAGGTCAGATCTTCCATTTGCTCAATGTCCTTCACTCTCGCGAACCATTGGGCCACCGTTGGTGCGGACTGTTGCTTCCAAAGGGGTGGGATGCTGGCCCGTGCAGCATTAAGGAGATGTTTGAGAAGAGATTTGTGATAACGTTTCCTTGATAGGGGGTAAGGTTGAGGAGGACCGCAGCTGGGTTATCATGTAGGGAGATGTCTGTGAATTTCTGTATAAGCTTGAGCACCGGCTGCCAAAAAGTTTGGAGCACAGGGCATTCCCAGAAAATGTGTAGGAGGGTGCCACGGGGTAGGCCGCAGCGCCAACAGCGGTCAGTTTGCTGAGGGAATATCTTAGCCAGCACGGAGGGGGTTCTGTACCAGCGCGTTACTATTTTGTATGTGGTCTCTTGGTATTTGCTACATAGAGAAGATTTCTGTGCGAAAAAAAGGATACGGTCCTTTTGGGGTTCTGTGAAGGTGACTTGCAAGTCCCTCTCCCATTTTGCAAGAAATGGGGGGTCTTCAGTGGCGTGAAGGTCTAGCAAGAATTTGTAGGAGGTTGACAAGGACCTCCGGATCGGTCCTTCACCTGAGCATAGTTCCTCAAAAGAGTGGAGCTTTCTGATAAAATGGGCTGGTTTGGGCAATGAGCCGAGGAAGTGAGATAATTGATTAATCCTCCAGCGATCTAGTGGGAGAGGGGCCCGACCACCAAGCAAGTTCTCAGTAGAGAACCAACCGGAAGAACATAATAACGAAGAGGCTCTCATGAGTCCCTGCTGAGCTTGCGAGAGAAAGAATGGGTCTGTAAGGCCAGGTGTAAAATCCGGGTGGCCAACAAGTGGCGTCATTGGGGATGGGAAGTTTCTTAGTGAGGATAAACGGAAGAACCTTTTCATCTCTGTAAGAGTTGGTCCAATCAGTGGGTGGGTATTCAAGTGGGTGGCAGAAGTTTTCCCTGCCCAGGGTAGACCCGCAAGTGGGGCCCGGGCAGCCTCCTGTTCCAACGACACCCAGAGTTTCAGGTCGCTGTGCCGACACCAGTCCACCACTCTGGTCATATGTGCTGCAGTGTAGTATAGAGCAGGATCTGGAAACCCGAGGCCGCCCCTGATCTTTGGACGTAGTAGTAATGCTCTGCCGAGACGTGGGTGTTTACCGCGCCAGATGAATCTAATAAATATTGAGCGTACAGCGTGAAAGAACGTCTGAGGTATCTTTATAGGCAAAGCCTGCAGTAAGTACAGTAGTCTGGGCATTGTATTCATTTTCAGTACACTACAGCGGCCGAACCAGGAGAGGGCCAGCGAGTCCCACCTTTTAAGATCAGCAGAGAGCGTGGATAAGAGGGGCTGGTAATTGAGGGTAAAAATGTCGTGCAGGTTTGCAGGAATTTTTGTTCCCAGGTATTGAATTGAGCGGGTAGCCCATTTGAACGGGAAGAAGGGGCGTAGGTTAGAGATAGTAGATTCTGATAAAGAAATATTCAGGGCCTCTGATTTTTGTAGATTGACCTTAAAATTAGACAGGGTACCGTAGCGCTTTAGCTCCTGTAACAGGGAGGGTAGGGAGGTAAGGGGCTCGGTAATGTAGAATAGAAGGTCGTCCGCGTAGACTGCGACTTTGTGTTGGGATTTCCCTGATTGAATGCCTCTAATGGACTGATTACCTCTGATATGGTGTAAAAATGGTTCCAAGGAAAGGACGAATAGTATTGGGGACAGGGGGCAGCCCTGTCTGGTGCCATTCGAGATGGGAAAAGGGCTGGAGTCATAGCCATTTACCCGTACTGTTGCTGTGGGATTATCATAGATGGCCGATATCCATGACAGGATGGGGTCTGGCATTCCTACGAATTTAAGTGTCTCCTGGAGGAAGATATGATCATTTTAAATATAATGCACAATACTGGTAAAAGTTTACTTTAAATGTAATTCTAATGCCTCCACCTTCTCTGGGTTCAGATGCTGATCTTCCCTGCACACAGTCTTTAACCGCTTCCCGACCGCCTCATGTAGATGTACATCTACAGAATGGCACGCGGCGCGCTCGCGACCCGGTCGGGAGCTCCATGACCATGGCCGCGGGACCAGCGGACCCGATCGCCGCTGGTATCCCACGATCGGGTTACGGAGCTGAAGAATGGGGAGAGGTATGTGTAAACAAACCTCTCCCCGCGCTTCCTACACTGCCTGTCATTGATCGGCTGTTCCCTGTCATCGGGAAAGCCGATCAATGACGTCAGACGTACAGCCACGCCCCCTACTGTAAAAAAAAAAAACACAACACGTCACACTGACTCCTCCCCGCCCCCTAGTGGTTAACTCTTTCACTACAACTGTCATTTACATAGGAATCAGTGCTATTTAAATAGCACTGATTTCAGTATAAATGACAAATGTCCCAAAAATGTGTCAAAAATGTCCGATGTGTCCGCCATAATGTCGCAGTCACAATAAAAATCGCTGATCGCCGCCATTACTAGTAAAAAAAAAAAAAATATTAATAAAAATGCTATAAAACTATCCCCTATTTTGTAAACGCTATAACTTTTCCGCAAACTAATCAATAATCGCTAATTGCGATTTTTTTTACCAAAAATATGTAGAATACGTATCGGCCTAAACTGAGGAAAAAAAATGTTTTTTTATATATTTTTTGGGGATAGTTATTATAGCAAAAAGTTAAAAATATTGCATTTTTTTCAAAATTGTCGCTCTATTTTTGTTTATAGCGCAAAAAATAAAAACCGCAGGGGCGATCAAATACCACCAAAAGAAAGCTCTATTTGTGGGAAAAAAAGGACGCCAATTTTGTTTGGGAGCCACGTCGCACGACCGCGCAATTGTCAGTTAAAGCGACGCAGTGCCGAATAGCAAAAAGGGGCCTGGTCCTTTGGCTGCCAATTGGTCTGGGGCTGAAGTGGTTAAAGTGACTTTTTTTTAAAAACAACAAACATGTTATACTTTCCTGCTCCGTGCAGTGGTTTGCACAGAGCAGCTCTGATTCTCCTTTTCTGGGGTCCTACTCCTGGCTTCAGAGTGCCCCAATAACAAGCTGCAAATTATAGTATAGAGTGCCCTGTATAGCAAAAAAAAAACTTCTGCCTTTAGAACCACTTCCTACCCAGGACTACATGTCCCATGAGGCATTGCTCCTCACACATTCACAAGATCTCATGCACTTACTCACATGTCTGGACGGTGTACTGAGCTGTATGTGTGCTGCAATGTATTTCCTGATATGTAAACAAATAATGCATTCCGTATGCAAGCCAACTAATCTGCTGGCCAATTCATCGATTATGAAAATAGTTGACAACTATTTTCATAATCGATTAGTTGACGATTAATCGATTAGTTGTTTTGGCCCTAGTTCACACTGCTGCCGGATGCGGCTTGCAGCAGGGGGTCCGGTGCTTCCCTGTTCTCCGTTTCAGGGACAAATTTAATTTTTGCCTGAATTCAAGCCCTGAAACTGAGCCAAAGACAGGACTCCAGTGCAAGCCGCTCTGCAGCCGCAACAGAGATATGTGAATCGGCTCCATAGAGAGCCGGTCACAAGCTCCTGTCATGCGAATTGGATGCGGGGGAAACCCGCATCCAATTCGCACTAGTGTTTTCCCAGCCTAAGAGGTGTTTTTTAGCTAATGCAATATTCCAGAAAATGGAAAATGGTAACGACTAACAAACATACACAAACACACACAGGTTGAACTGGGTGGACGGTGTCTTTATTCAACCTTACTAACTACACAGTGCACTATTATGTCTCTCTCTCGCTCTCTGCCATTTACACATTACACCTTTAATACAAGAAAGGCTGCTTGTAAGTTGATGACATCCTGTAAGGGCGTTATTCCATTACATAGTGTAATGTCATCTGCAAACACAGAAATGGTACTTTTAATCCCAAACTCTATAGCATTTATAAATAAGCTAAAGTGATTATAAAGTTAAACATTTTTGAAAAATAACAAGCATATTATACTTACCTGAACTGTGCAATAGTTTTGCACAGAGAGCCCCCGAACCTCCTCTTCCGGGGTACACCACCGGAGCTGTCCACTCATCCTCTTCTCTGTCTTCCCCCCCTAGCAAACTGCTTGCGAAAACAGCAGACGTGCAAGCTCAGCCCTGCCCCCTGCTCCCTCCTCACAGGAATTGATTGGCAGCAGCAGGAGACATGTCCTGTGAGGAAAGAGAGAGGAAGAGTAGTGCCACTCACTCTCGGGCACAGCGCTGGATCGAAGTCAGGACTGACCATGAAAGTTTTTTGCCTCTATGCATTCTCTGCATTAGGGCAAAAAACCCAAGGTAAAAACCTTAAAGTGGTTTTAAAGCCTTATGTTTTTTCACCTTAATGCATTCTATGAAAAACCTTCTGTGCTGCAGCTCTCTCTCCCCACCAGCCCTTTTTCTTACCTGAGCCCGATCCAGCGACGTGCGCAAGAGCAGCGGGTCCAGCCACCGACTCCCCTCCTCATTGGGCAGATAGCAGCATTGCTGTCAATCAAATGATGTGACATGGGAGTGGGGGGGGGCGGGGCACTCTGGGCTCCTGCGCATCGGTGTGTGCCCCCATGGAAAGTCACTTTCCATGGTGGCACCCATGCGTTCTCGCTCCTGAGCCCATTGACACAGACAGCGGGGCTCAGGCACGAGCACGCATGGGTGCCACCATGGAAAGCGGCTTTCCATGGGTGACAGAAGGGGAGTGCCAGCAGGGGACCACAGAAGAAAAGGTTGTTGGCAAAACCATTGCACAGAACAGGTAAGTATAACATGTTTGTTATTTAAATTTTTAAAAAGATGAGGCTTTAATGTAACTTTAAGCCTTTGCAACCACTTTAAAAAGTAAGGGTCCCAACACTTTACCTTGGGTTACACCTCCAATGACTTTAGTCCAGAGTATGAATAATCACTTCTCTCTAAATAGTCTCAAAGCATGTTTTCTATCCATTTAATGACTGTATTTTCTAAGTCTATAAACCTTAACATTAGACATTAGCCATCTGTGGGGAACCCTGTGTATACTATATATAAATATACTATATCCACAGTTACTCCTTTGTCTAAGTTTTGTCTTACTTCCTCACAAAAACAAAATTAGTTTGACAACTTTGTTAGTTTGTGAACCTATGCTGGCTATTGCTTATTGTTTTCTAGCAAAAACTCTTTTAAGTGGTATTTTATCGAACTCTAAAGTATCTTTTCAGCTATAGAAATTAAACATACAGGTCTGTAGATACTTGCTAAAGACTTGGCCTTGCTCCAATACACTGGTACCAATACCAAGCCAATTAAAAAGTGCCTAAAAAAATTGGCTACAATGAAAAAAAATATATAAAAAAAAAGCTTCAAAATGCCATTTGATGACATGTAGGTGTATAACATTTGTCCAGGTGCTTCATTCACCTTTATTTTGTCTTTGTATCTAGACCTAATCGATTTTGAATCATTGCGATTCATCTGAAGCTGTTGTAATACTATCCCCAGTTTGGCCTTGAATTCCTCTGAAAACTCTAATTAATAGATTTGCCCCCTCTGCGTCCACATGACCAACTCCAAGTTATCTTTTAAGGGGCTTACATGCTCAGATCTGATCTTTTTACTATTAATATACTCTTCCCCCATTATATCATGCTTTCTCCCAGCTCATATGTGATGAACAAAAATAGGTGCACTTCCAAAACCCTATATGTATAACATATTGTGCCAACAAAGAAGTGAAATGTCACTCCCTATAAAAAATAGTAATACAATTATCACACATAATAAAAAGAAGGGCACATTCCAGCTCATATCGCTAGTATGCACACCTGGATAAGCCGGCAAGCACTGTGAGGGTCATGTTTTTTTTTTTTTACTTCTCCAGTGCTTTTGATACCATTAGGCAGGATCTTTGGGCGAGAAGCTAGCAGCAATACAGGTTGAGGTTTCTCAGCTTCCCCCTTTCTTTTTCTTTTTTTCCCTTTTCGCTTTCCCTTTATTCTCCTTTCCCATCCCCCCTCCCTTCCTTAACCCCCCTTTTTTCCTCTCCCTTCTCCCCCCCACCTTCTTTCTGGATTATTCCTTTTCCCCCTCCTCCTTTCCTTTAATTTCGTTCTTATTATGTGTTTTTCTCTGGCTTTGGTACCCAGTTTGACATCTACCCTTTTGGGTTCACAATAGAGTAAGATAGTGTTCCAACAGACACGGATTGGTCCTGTTAAATAACAACTTTTCAATCTAATCTATAGATTTGCATGCTTGCCGCTATCCCCCAGTGTCTGCCGGAGGGGAGTACCTTCAGGTATCCCTGCTGTTGCTGCTACATTTGGCTGCTGGTTCTTTTTGGGTAAGCAACAAATTGCAATTATTCCTCTTTCCCCACCACTAATGGTTTTTACTATGTCTTTATTATTTCATGACCTGTTGTAGTGTCTTTACCACAGATGGTAGTAATTAATTCCTTCGGAATAGGTGGTTGTAACCGCGAAACATGTAGAGGATTGGTTGTACATCAATAATTAATTACATCCTGTGTCCTCGGGATCCACCTGGGATACTATACCACCAGCAATACTTAAATAATGCAAATGTTATTGCAAGCATTGTTTGCTTCATGTGTAAAAAAAAAGTGTCATTTTTTTTAACCATTTTTTTAATAAATAGAATGTAAAAACTTTAATATATAATCTGTGATACTTTGTGGGTACCGAAATAGTCCATTCTCCCCATGCTGGGGGTCTAGTGGAGGTAACCCCTGGCTATATCAATATTCTGTATATAGAAGCTGATCAGAGAACCATCCAGTTGTGTGGGAGCTAAAGTATTTTTCTGGTTCTACAATGAATTGGTGAGGTGACCATAGAAAGAAAAGAAAAATGACACCAAACATAAAAGTATTATTTAAGCAGCTTGTATGTTTTATAAAATAATGCAGCTGTGTTCTGAGGGACTTTCAGACACAGTTTGTAAGTATGTTTTTATCAAACTGATTGTACAGTAATTCAGAGCCAGGATCAATGGGACACATTAACTCAAAGATCATGAGTATATGCTAAGTGAGAAACTGTCAATAATAAATATGACACAGATGTTTGCAAAAATGGGATCCATTCAATAAAGTGAGTGATTGGGATAACGTAATCATAATAAAATTGTTTGTCCTGGTAGGTTGATTATGGGCTTTATGTTTAGGGGAATACATGAGTGAACTACAGTCTCCCATCAGTTCTGCTCGTAAATTCTTGTCTGATTACCATGCTTGCTGTATCCTCCATGTAATTAGTTGATTGTCAATTTGTACATTTTTTTAAAAGTGAGTGGGATGTCTGAACCACTGCTACAATAGTAGAGAGTGAATTGTTTCACGCATGCTGCTATTTGGATGTAATAAAAGTGATATTTTAAATAATTTTGACAAGCCCTTGTGCCGTTACCTGTAACACACAAACAATAATGCCCAAGAGTTGTAGGCTCTTGTGATAAGATACTGTAAAGCTGAATGCTTTCAAAAACAATGCCATAAAGAGTCTTCATTAATCAAGCAACTTCCAGGGTACTCATGTAGTAGATTGTTTAAAGCATTTACAGAACTTGTCACAGTCCTGCCGCTGACTTTTGCTGTCTTTTGCTGTCTTTTTGTCTCTGTAATTAATCCTAAAATAAAAGATATCACCAGATAAGTACCTCCCAAGCTGTATCCCTACCGGCAGTAGTGAGAATGTAAATGGGGACAGTACAAATGCAATACAGTTCAATATAGAAAGGGCCTAGCTCCTGGAGTTTACAAACAAGGGGTAGGTGCTAAAAAAAGGTAGAAGCTGCGGAGGACGATTTGATGGAGGTGGCCTAAGTACAGTTTTTAGGTGGAGGTGGGGTAGGCTTCCCTGAATAATGGGATTTATGTACTCACCGTAAAATCCATTTCTCTGAGTTCATCGACAGACACAGCCCCTCCTTAATCTTGACCATTGGGTTATATTGCCTCTGCAGGTGTAGGACTAGGCAGAACAAAAAACAAAACAAAAAACACCTGGCTACGCCCATGGGCTGTCCTCAATCAGTATATAATCCCCTCCCTGCTCTAGGTATTCAGTTTAGTAGCAAGCAGTAATAGAAGTATCGATGAACTCAGAGAAATGGATTTTACATAGTTACATAGCAGGTGAGGTTGAAAAAAGACACAAGTCTATCAAGTCCAACCTATGTGTGTGATTATATGTCAGTATTACATTGTATAACCCTGTATGTTGCGGTTGTTCAGGTGCTTATGTAATAGTTTTTTAAAACTATCGATGCTCCCTGCTGAGACCACCACTTGTAGAAGGGAATTCCACATCCTTGCCGTTCTTACAGTAAAGAAGCCTCTACACAGTCTAAGGTTAAACCTCTTTTCTTCAAATTTTAATGAGTGACCACGTGTCTTGTTAAACTCCATTCTGCAAAAAAGTTTTATCCCTATTGTGGGGTCACCAATACGGTATATATAAATTGAAATCATATCCCTTCTCAATGCGTCTCTTCTCCAGAGAGAAAACGTTCAGTGCTCGCAACCTTTCCTCATAACTAATATCCTCCAGACCCTTTATTAGCTTAGTTGCCCTTCTTTGTACTCGCTCCATTTCCAGTACATCCTTCCTGAGGACTGGTGGCCAGAACTGGACAGCATACTCTTGGTGCGGCCGGACCAGAGTCTTGTAGAGTGGGATAATTATCCTTTTATCTCTGGAGTTGATCCCCTTTTTACTGCATGCCAATATTCTGTTTGCTTTGTTAGCAGCAGCTTGGCATTGCATGCCATTGCTGAGCCTATCATCCAGAGGTTCTCCCCCCAGTGTATAAATTGCATTCATATTTTTGCCACCCAAATGCATTATTTTACATTTTTCTACATTAAACTTCATTTGTCATGCAGTTGCCCACCCCATTAATTCTCTTTTGTTCATCAACGGACACAGCACCTCCTTAATCTTTAGCATTGGGACCAAAAGCAGTGCCAAAGAAAAATGAGGGGTGGGCAAAATAACCCAAGGCTAACCACAAGAGCCCTAACCAGGACACAGGAGCCCCATCTGAAATAAAAAATGTTTAAAGAAAAAACACCCCTCAAGAGGGAACCCCCCACCTAAACCGCAGCCTGCAAAACCTGTGAGAATAAGCATCCACAGATGCCAAAATATCTACTTTATAGAATTTAGTGAAGGTATGTACTGACCACCGAGTGGCCGCCTTGCAAACCTGTGATATTGACACTTTATGACGGAAAGCCCAAGAAGTACTAAGCACCCGAGTAGAATGCACCATGACAGGGAAAGGAGGAACCCAACCCTTAATAGAATAGGCCTCAGTCACAGTCTGTCTGATCCATCTGGAGATGGTAGCTAAGGAAGCAGCAGCCCTTTCCTTGGTCCCTTTGTAACCAAAAATAAAAATGAGTCTGACCTCCGTAAGGACTCAGAGGCTACCAGATACACCCGAATTGCACGAACCACATCTAAGGTATACAAAGCAAATGCCTTGGGATGAGCTGGCTTAGGACACAAGGACGCAACACAATGTCCTCATTCAAATGGAAGTCAGAGACAACCTTGGGCAGAAAAGATGCACAGGGACTAAGAACTACTTTATCCCTATGGAGTACAAAATAGGGACTACCACCTCAAATGTTTAAAACCAGATACAGTCTTTTTACAAGAGACCTACTGGAAACCAAATCATCATAACTAGCTAAAACATACTCAGGTAGCGGAGACTACTGCCATCTCCTATAAAACAAAGAAAATAAGAGTGGAAATACTGTACTTCTCAGTAACTCTCTTCCAGGTAAAATATTCACACTCTTCTTGACCCCAAAATAGATATATAGTATTTCACAAAAGTGAGTACACCCCTCACATTTTTCTAAATATTTTATTATACCTTTCATGTGACAACACTGAAGAAATGACAATTTGCTACTGCAAAGTAGTGAGTGTAAATCTGGTGTCCCTTCAAAATAACTCAACACACAGCCATTAATGTCTAAACCGCTGGCAACAAAAGTGAGTACACCCCTAAGTGAAAATGTCCAAATTGGGCCCAAAGTGTCAATATTTTGTGTGGCCACCATTATTTTCCAGCACTGCCTTAACCCTCTTGAGCATGGAGTTCACCAGAGCTTCACAGGTTGCCACTGGAGTCCTGTGGAGGACACATGACACTGTGGAGGGAAAATGGATAATTGGGTTCAATTTGAAAATTTTCACTTAGGGGTATAATCACTTTTGTTGCCAATGGTTTGGACATTAATGGCTGTGTGTTGAGTTATTTTGAGGGGACAGCAAATTTACACTGTTATACAAGCTGTACACTCACTACTTTACATTGTAGCAAAGTGTAATTTCTTCAGTGTTGTCACATGAAAAGATATAATAAAATATTTACAAAAATGTGAGGGATGTACTCACTTTTGTGAGATAATGTATAAGGTACTAACTTCATGGTTTTAGGCTCCATTCACATTCCATTCAACTGTGTGATTTATTACACATTTGCTGAAGAGCAACAACAAATGACAAGCCGTTTCTTATTTTGTTCTTATGGGTCACGTTCACAACACTGTGCTTCCCTATAGTGTGAGTTTGTAAGAGCTTGCAGGCACTTCTTTTGGTGCAGATGGTGCGATTTCGAATCCACAGAATAACGTCAACTATTTTGGTGCATTTTTTATGTGTTTTGTAGCATAACAAGACGCCTCTTCCTAGCAACATCTAGTCTACAGGGTGCACATAACAAGGAACTGAGAAAGCCACAGTAAAGTTAACACAGAAGTTAATCCAGCTTGTAAGAGCAAGACCTTTCCTCTATGACTCCTTTGACAACCTATAAAGCTTGCAACAAGCATGAGGGGGCATGGCAGTGGAGGTGTATGAGGATTGGGACAGTTTTGGGACCACACAGAAATAAACCAAGCATAAGTTTATTTTGGACATAAATTGAATGCATATGTTAATGTATGCATATTAAACTGATGCTTCAGCATATAAATATTCCTATTGCATTGAGCAAAAAAATATTTTATAAATGGTTATTAGCAAAAACAAAAGAACTCCATGAAAAACACATATAGGTGCACAAGAAAATATGCAAAACCGCATAAAGAAGCAAAGGCACAGGTGTGAACCTAGTCTTAGCCCCCGTTCACACCTATGCGAATTAGATGCGGCTTACCACGCATCAAATTCGCAGGACATTTCAAAATACATTCATTTTAATGAAGCTGGTTCACATATCTGCGGTGCATTCGCACTGCGCATTGCAGAAAAAACGTGTGCGTTTTTAGGGCAGTGCGGTCCGGCTCAGGTGCAAATTCAGGCCCTTTATCTTCTATGGGCACGCATCTGATTCGCAGCTGTGTTGCGGTGTGAACAAAAATTTGCAACTCTAATTAGACTTCAATCCGACTTCTAGGCGACTTGTACCCATTGATTTCAATGGAAGTCGCCTCCAAGTCGGATCTCCATCTATATTGACGCGACAGTGTCGCCTTGAGGGGGAACTCCACGCCAAATTATAAATAAAAAACCGGCATGGGTTCCCCCTCCAGGAGCATACCAGGCCCTTAGGTCTGGTATGGATTTTAAGGGGAACCCCCTATGCTGAAAAAACGGCGTGGGGGTCCCCTCAAAATCCATACCAGACCCTTATCCGAGCACGCAGCCTGGCAGGTCAGGAAAGGGGGTGGGGACGAGCGAGCACCCCCCCTCCTGAACCGTACCAGGCCGCATGCCCTCAACATGTCCCCATGTTGATGAGGACAAGGGCCTCTTCCCGACAACCCTGGCAGTTGGTTGTCGGGGTCTGCGGGCGGGGGGCTTATCGGAATCCGGGAGCCCCCTTTAATAAGGGGGCCCCAGATCCCGGCCCCCCACCCTATGTGAATGGGTATGGGGTACATCGTACCCCTACCCATTCACCTGGGGAAAGAAAGCATCAATAAAAAAAAACACAGGTTTTTAAAGTAATTTATTAATCAGCTCCAGGGGTCTTCTTCCGACTTCGGGGGCCTTCTTCCGACTTCTCCGCTCTGTTCGGCCTCTTCTCCCGGTGTCCGACCTCTTCTCCGGCGTAGTCTCTTGCTCTTCTGCCAGCTCCTCCGCTATCTTCTTGCAGCTCTTTTACCAGCAAGGGAGCCGGTCCTTCTTCCCTCTTCTCTCTTCTTTCGATGTTGACACGACGCTCTCTCCTGCTGTAATGCTGTGTGAGCGCCGCGTGATGACTTATATAGGAATGGGGCGGGGTCACCGGGTGATGTCACACAGTGGCCCCGCCCTCTATGACGTCACAATCCCAGCATGCCTCGGGACCTGACATCATAAGGGGCGGGGCCACCGTGTGACATCACCCGGTGACCCCGCCCCATTCCTATACAAGTCATCGCGCAGCGCTCACACGGCATTACAGCGGGAGAGAGCGTCGTGTCAACATCGGAAGAAGAGGGAAGAGGGAAGAAGGACCGGCTCCCCGCTGGTAAAAGAGCTGCAAGAAGATAGCGGAGGAGCCGGCAGAAGAGCGGGAGACGACGCCAGAGAGAGGGAGAAGAGGCCGAACAGAGCGGAGAAGTCGGAAGAAGACCCCCCCGTAGCTGATTAATAAATTACTTTAAAAACCTGTGTTGTGTTTTTTTTTTATTGACGCTTTCTTTCCCCAGGTGAATGGGTAGGGGTACGATGTACCCCATATGCATTCACATAGGGTGAATTAAATGGTGATTATTAAAGGGGGCTCCCGGATTCCGATAAGCCCCCCGCCCGCAGACCCCGACAACCAACGGCCAGGGTTGTCGGGAAGAGGCCCTTGTCCTCATCAACATGGTGACAAGGTGCTTTGGGGTGGGGGGGCCACAGGGCGCCCCCTTCCCCAAAGCACCCACCCCCCCCCATGTTGAGGGCATGCGGCCTGGTACGGTTCAGAAGGGGGGGGCTCTCGCTCGTCCCCACCCCCTTTCCTGACCTGCCAGGCTGCGTGCTCGAATAAGGGTCTGGCATGGATTTTGAGTCATGTTGAAGTCGATCCAAGTCGCGTTGTTATTCATACTCAAGTCGTGTCCAAGTTGCCTCCAAAAGTCGCGCTGGAAGTCGTGTTGCCCCAGTGTGAACCGGCTCTCAGGGGTTACTAATGAATTTGAAGCTGATTCGCACCTAAAACACTGACAAACCGCTGAACAACTGACGTTTTAGTGCGCAGTTAAGCCGGACATTCAATTCGCAATGCACTGGTGTGAACCCAGGCTTAAACTCAGTAGCAGTTTCTATGGGGTGTAATGGTGGCACCACAATAATATTGTGTCTATTCAGTCATATCAGGGCCACCAAGACTCCAATTGTGTGTTGGAGGTACCTCTCCATCAGTAGTTGCATCCATGACAGCATAGTTTCCTCCAGTGTTTTTCCTGCTGATCCTTCTGCCTAGCAAATCTGCCCCAATGTCATGTGACTACATCTTATGTAACTTCTGAGCTTCTGCCAAAAATCCCTCCTGCTAGGCTGCATTTTTAAAAGATGGAGCAGGACAGTTTGATCATGTAACCTCACCTAGACAATTTCATTGTACTTTCACAGCATTTAATGGATGTATTGAGTTTTCTCTACTAAACTATATCTTTATTCTGATGTCTTGACCGCCACTTCAATAAAGCTAATATAAAACACTGATAGTAACAAGATCTTTTGTAAATAAGTTTATACTGTACAGTATTCACAACTTTAGATTAGTGGTGCACCAAAAAGAAAATTTCAGTACCAAAACCAAAAATTCAGGATGCACTTTGTCTAAAACCCAAACAGACAGTTTTAAAAAAAAAATTGAATTAATGTGGCTGGCATTTTTGCATTGAAGTCAATGGGACGCGATCCTGCATTGAAGTTAATGGGATGCGATTTTGCATTGAAGTTAATGGGATGCGGCATGCCATTATCGGCACCTTTTTTTTTGTCTATCGGCAAAATACCCATAACCCTATTTTCGGTCAATAATTTTCAGGTGGCCTATATATCAGTGCATCCATACTTTACATCAGGGATATGCAATTAGCGGACCTCCAGCTGTTGCAGAACTACAAGTCCCATGAGGCATAGCAAGACTGACAGCCACAAGCATGACACCCAGAGGCAGAGGCATGATGGGACTTGTAGTTTTGCAACATCTGGAGGTCCGCTAATTGCATATCCCTGCTTTACATTTTAGTACTTTATAAATTGGCACAAAGTAAACAATACACACGTATTGACAATGTCTCAGAAACTCTGTCACAGTTATAAAAAAATAAATAAAATATGATCCTGTTTAATAATTACAGGGAGGGGTTGTCTGTTTCTAGTTTACAAAGACAAAGAACAGTGACTTATACATGCACAGACAATGAGCTGTAGTGCATAAACTCTGGCACTATACAGAAACTGGATACTTGAAAAAAATAAATTGAGAAACAATGCAGTGCTTTCAAAATGCATTGAAACTGTGCCAAGAATTTTTAATATATGATCTAAACAACATGGCAATGAATAGGCATTATATTATTATACACAGACCCCGGTAAGCTTGCCAGGAATGATATCTCTAGACAAAACAAAATACCTAAATTAAAAACAGGGTGTATGCCGCAGTGAGCTGGACCTCAGCTAAACAAATATATCACCACATCTATGGGTGATCTAAAAATTTGGCCAGACCACTCTCATAATGTATAATGAAAGGAGCGCATAGTTCATACAAAGATTAGCTCTACACAAGAAAATGTGAAAACATGCCTTAAATTAGCTAGAGAGAACACATTAGTAAATGTGCTGCATGAATACTTAAAGAGTAACTCAATTTTCATGGGAAAATACGGCAAACTAAAATAGATTATAGCTTATAAAATTGCTACACAAGTCATGTTGTAATGTAAAATTATTAAAATAACCTGTTTCAATCTACAGCGCTGTAATTTCCTGTAAAATTCAATGCAATATGGCTACACAGATGGTGTACAAAACACCTTGAAAAATGTAATTTCTTGCTGTTGTGATTGGCTCGCTGATTTTCTCAGAAGTCTGCACTAAGATACAAGTCAGATTAGGCACCCCCTGTGATAGAAATGTAAGTTTTGGTTAGACCAAGGGTTAATCACTTCTAAAGGGATGCAGACAATGCAACTTTTGTCATTATAACACAGAAAGTGCATCAGCTGATTAATAATGAATCAGCCCCTCCAATTCAGACTGAGTATGCGATTAAGCTGGTGAAAGGAGGTTTTTCTTCACAATAACAAAAAGGTAGAAATCTGCTAGAAAAAGTCTTAAAATCCCTGTAATGTACATAGATCACCCAGAAGGGAATGTTTTTTTTTTTCCTCAACAAAAGTGGAGTTACTCTTTAAGTCCACTTTTTTTTATACTTTTTGTGGGAAATATTTAGCACTATATGTAAAGCCTGGCACACACTCACTATTGTTTTTTCTCCTTCGACCCAGCGGGCTGAACAAAGAAAAACTGATAGTTTGCTGTACTAACACTAGATATTTTAGTACAGTGATCTCTCCTGCTCTGCTATTGAGTTCTGACAGGGGGACCCACCCCCCAGGGCACACTGATCAGCTTTTGCAGCGATTGGATGCAAGCACTGATCGGATGCCAGTTGGCTGCTGGTTTTCCAGCATGCCCGTTTGACTGAAGTCAGACGCTGGGCCGACTTCTGTCGTTCAAGCTGCTGTACACACTGGCTGAATGTCAGTCGGTTTCTGTTGAACCAGCCAACATTCAGCCCGTGTGTACCCGGCTTAAAACTGCATTCCAGTTTTAAGCCTAATAGGTAAACTAACAGGTGTGAATAATTGTAAATGGCAGCACAATGTTCCAATTGTGTGTGATGAATCTTTACTACACTCTACTGCAAGCTACTTGTGCAGCTTTCACCATAGAGAGCAATGTTTCCATCTGTGTATTACACAGAGATGGTTTGTAACTTGTTATACCTCCCAAAATTCAGCCCAATTTGCAATACTAAATAATATGTTTTCATACTGTATACAGTTTTTATTTGGCAGAGTGTTTTAATTTAAAAAAAAAAAAAAAAAAAAAAAAAAAAAAAACTACTCTGTTTTTCTTATAGCCTGACAAATACACAAAAATTAAAACAAAATACATTTGGAGTAAATTTTTTTCATTAATTTATTATATTGTGCAACTGTATATTTAAATTTAAGCATTAAAGTCTAAGTCCACTTTTTGTCCATGTTTCAGGTTATACCCATATTGAGGTCAGTACTTTCCACAGTCTCCTGGCATACTCTTTAATTTTCTGTGACTATGCATGACTCCACCCACACAATCACGTCATGTGTTCACAGAATCTGTGAATGAAAAGACTACAATCCCATCTTCCACTGTGAAATTAATAGATCTTAAAGGAGCACAAGTGTTATGATGTCACCGCACTTGTGGTCCACTGATAAACTCTTTCAGTCCCGTAACTGGAAGTCCATACCTCAGTATAAACATTTTTTTAAATCATTTTATGAACCTTTTCCTTTTGTGCGGGCCTTCGGAAGAATGAGAAGTATGCGGTACCCCAGGTCTAGACCATCTTGTAAAGAATCCTCATAGTTAAAGGGCAAGAGGAAGCACCTTATAGGGGTGCCTAGGTGGAAGTGGCATTAAAGTATGCGACCAGTGGTGTGATGTCATCCACCTGAGACTGAGCTCTGAGCAGTTGAATTTTAGTGACAAAGTTGAAAAGTTTACACTTTAAGGTGAATACAATTCAAACATAGCTGTGTTTTAACAGTAATGTTAAAGTAGTGAGATACAGCGTGACCCTGCCCATGATGCTGGACTGTATATAAAGTCCAGGCTCAAATCATCGCACTGGGCATACCCCTTAAGGGGTCTTAAAGGGACTAGGTTTCATAGTGATGGACTACAGGTCGTGGACCTGTATAACATCATGCGGCTAACTCAAAGAGTTGCACCAAGTGCCAAGGTGAGTGTCTATGCAGAATCCAGTGCCTAAAGCAACATTGCAGGCCATCCCCAAAGGGTCGAGTCCAGGTACGGCTCTCTCAAGGCTTTACAGATCCAGATAAACTGCTTCTATTCTGGTGAAGACTTGATTGAAGAATTAGAAAAAATAGTAAAGAAAAACAATTAACTAGTTCAGCTAAGGGTGATTTTCTCTGTGAAAAAGAAAAAGTCCATCATCATCAGACACAAACTTAGGACTCATGAAGTAGGGTAGGGTTATAGAGGAGTTTCCCAGTGGGCATGTCCTTTAAAGCTTTGCCAGAATTTAATCACCTGAAGGTACACTCCTGTAACGCATGGTGTATGAACATTCTGCATATGTCCATCATTTTTTAAGTCTCACCTTTGCCATTTGAGCAAAAAAATTACACAACATTCCTGAATTTTAGAATGAAGAGAAATCTTACCTGAGTCTGCATCATGGCTCTTTCAACACGCCGTGTGCTTCCTCTCTCTAGCTTTGATCTCAAAATTAATGCCGTTGTCTGCAGGGCCCAGAATTTAGGTTGTGAAAGTAAACACTAGAATAAGAGAATTTAAATTACTATTCACATCACCACATCACTTTTGTGACAGAAATCAAAAGCGTAAAAGCCTCCATATTGCCTTTTATATTAAAATATTATCTGCACCAGGGATAAGAAAAGAACCAAGAACTAGTTTAGACGCACAGAAAAAAAATAAAAACAGAAAATGCTTCACACCAAGCAGCAAGATTTGCTTTTGAAATTAGGTTGGGTTGGTAATAACTTATCTTTCCTAATATCAAAAAGTCTTGTAATAAGTGTAACATGCTTGTAATTCTATACAGCACATTACACTTTTTCTATATAACAAAACTGCACAATGCAAACATGAAAATGTAAAATAAACTAACGTTACAGCTGAGGAACATGAAAGTTTCATGTATATAAACTGACAGTAAAACAAGATTTCACTTATAAGATCTAAGAGTGTGGCAGACTGGTTTCCATCAACCAAACAGCTGAGGTAATGCAAGTAGATATATATGGGGCATTTGTAAAGTGAGATCACAGGCCAGAAATATTTTTATCAGCAACCATAGCTTCATTCAAACCTGCAAGATGTCAGAATTCCTGTGCAGATAAAAATCAAGATTTAAAATATTCAGTGATAAGCGTGGTTTAAATAAGTTGAAAATGTCCATAAAACCCAGCATTTGCGGTCCAGAGAAAGGTAACAGAAGATCTAAAAGCAACAGCCTTCCTCCTAATTTCCTTGGTAAATATTACTGTGGATGTTGTTAGCATAAGGATTTCATGCAGAACCTTTTTGCCATAACCAATTTTGCTGCACAACCTCATGCAGTGCGAAAAGCTATAGACTTAAGCAGAGATCCTCAAACATGTTAACAAATTACAAATTCACTGTCCTGAAACCATTGGGGAGAAAGTTTGTTGGTTATAGGAGTAAAAAAGTACCCGAGCATCGATGGTAGTATCAATTTTGATTGACCCAATGCCATTGGGTTGGGTTGGCAGGAGAAACAAGAAAAAAACATTGGAGTCAAAGGGAGGAGGAATAGTGTGTCCCATTGTTGGTGTAAAAAGTGAGCAATAGGCCACATCTGGTTTACAGTAGTTTTTGGTTTGACTGTAGTTTGAGGACCACTGGCTTAAAGTGTTAGAACACCTTCTATTTCATACTCTTGGGACAAATACTGAACCTGTTGGTACACTATGACTAATTGTAACTCAATTTGAAATGGTTTCCCTAACAACCAGGGATGAGCTCAGGCTGGTTCGGACATGAATCCAAACCCGCCTAAGCTATTCTGCCAAGAATCTATCACTGCAGACAGCCAATCATAAATGGCAATGGCATTCTCTACCCTACAGCCGCACGCATAAAGTGGGGAAAATAATGATTTGATCCCCTGCAGATTTTGTAAGTTTGCCTATATTTTTTCTTCCTCCAAACACGGCAGGTCGAGTTAATGCCAAAGAGCTCAAATTTGGTCTCAACTGACCACAGCACTTTCTCCCAATCCTTCTCTGAATAATTTAGATGTTCATTGGCATGACTGTACATATGCCTTTTTGAGTAAGGGCACTTGCCGTGTTTGGAGGAAGAAAAATGCTGACTATGACCCTAAAACACCATCCCTACAGTTAAGCAGGGAGGTGGAAACATTATGCTTTGGGGCTGTTTCTCTGCTAAAGGTACAGACCGACTTTGCCGCATTGAGGGTCCAATGGATAGGGCCATGTATTGTAAAATCTTGGATGAGAACCTTCTTCCCTCAGCCAGAACACTGAAGATGGGTCATGGATGGGTCTTCCAACATGACAATGAACCAAAACATACCACCAATGAAACAAAGGAGGGCTCAAGAAGAAGCACATTAAGGTCATGGAGTGGCCGGGCCAGTTTTCAGACATTAATCCTACAGAAAATGTTTGGACATAGATGATCTGTAAAGAATCCCTCCTGACATGTGTGCAAACCTGGAAACCAACTATAAGAAACGTCTTACCTCTGTCAACAAGGGTTTCTCCACCAAATACTGAGTCATGTTTTGCTTGGAGATCAAATACTTATTTTACTCAAAATTTTACTCAAAATGTATCATGTGTTTTTTTCTGGAATTTTGGTCGACATTCTGTCTCTATCATTTAAAATACACCTATGATAAAATAAATTATAGACCCTTCATTTCTTTGAAAGTGGGCAAACTTACAAAATCTGCAGGGGATCAAATACTTATTTTCCTCACTGCGCATGTAGCTGGGAGGAATGTTTCTGCCACTTATGATTGGCTGTCTGCAGTGACAGCTTACTGGAGGAAAAGCCCAGGTGGATTAACTAATCTGTGTCTTCTCCCCTGGTTCCTGCAGTTTCAGATCCTGTACCTGGTTATTTTTAGATCCGGCATCAAATTTTCCAGTAAAATTCAGCAAATTATCCATTAAACGTTTCCCCTAGTTGTGGTCTAATTTTTTTTAAATTTCCCTAAAATAAATCTAGGACCCATCACCTTAACAATCGCAATGCAAATCTAATAATTTATTTACAATGATTTTCTACTTTACTAATCCTCACACTCGCAATAGCATGAAAGAAGTGCAATAATACATATTTGGGGGAATTCAATAAAGACCCCATGACACTTTTCTGATGGTATGGCCCTTTAAAATGGCCTGTGCCAAATAAAAAATTACCTGCCATCCATTGCAGTAGCTTTACTGACACATGTAGCAGATTCAGGTTGTTCTGAATAGCGCCACATTTACTAAATCACGGTATTATTGCACCAAATTTTAAAAAATAATTACCCAGTATTCATAGATAATGAAACTGATTCCAGCTCTCAGTTGGCACACAGAGACAGCGCGACTGTCTCTGTACCCTGGGTAACCTGCAGCAAGTCTGCTACCACTACCCATTCCCCTCCCCACCTGTCACTGGTTGTTAGGAACACTGTTGGCTGAAGTTCCCCTCTAAAGCCCCGTACACACAGGCTGAATGTCGGGCGGCATCGGCCGGTTCAATAGAAATCGGACAACATTCAACCCTTGTGTACTGCATCCGTGCCGGCTTCTGTCGAAGGGACATGACGAAAAAGGTCTGCAGACTGGCTCCCAATCCGCACGCTCAGTCAATAGCTGAGAGTGCTGACCGGCATGTTCTGGAAGGGCTTTGCCCCCCCCCCCCCGCCAGAATGCAACAGAGCAGCAGGGGAGATTGATGTACTGACATTGGATTGTTAGTACAGCAGCTCCGACCTGAGCTGTCAGTTTATTTTTGTTCAGCCCGCTGGGTTGAATGAAAAAAAAAACTAGCAGCATGTGCTAGGCTTTAGAGTTTAACCAGTTGCGGATCTCCCCACGCAGATATACTGCTGCAGGGAAGCCGCTCTACCCTGGATCATGCATCTGATATGTAATCCGGTTCTTCCAAGTAGTAATGTAAACAACACAGAGCTCTGTCCTGGCAGCAGCGATCTGTCGTTTTTTTTTAGGGGATATAACTGGCACATCCCTTCGTAAAAGCACCACAAAGTAAACACTTTACACTTGTTATGCATACATAACGCTCTTGATCGCCCTAGATGTTAACCCCTTCCCACCCAGTGTCATTAGCACATTGACGTGTATATTTTTAGCACTGATCACTGTATCAGTGTCACTGCAGATGCCAGTGGCAGTTAGTCAGTTCTCCCTCCAGTGTCAGATTGCGCACCGCACTATCACAGTCGCTGATCACCACCATTACTAGTAACTAGTATCTATACCATAGTTTATAATCTCTATAACATTTATGTAAACCAATCAATATACACTTATTAGGGTTTTTTTTTTTTTTTTTTAACAAAGACATGTAGCAGAATACATTTTGGCCAAGAATGTATGAAGCAATTATATTTTTTTTATTTTTTATCGGATATATATGAGAAAGTAGAAAATATTTTTCTTTTTTTTTTTTCAAAATTTTGGGGCTTTTTTTTTATATATCGCAGAAAAAAATAAACAGTGGTGATCAAATACCACCAAAAGAAAGCTCTATTTGTGTGGAAAAGTAGAGTAGTGCCAAACTTCAAAAAATGGCCTTGTCATTAAGGGGGTAAAAGCTTCAATAGCTGAAGTGGTTAAGCTTGATTTGTGGATTTTGTAGGCTACGGAGACTTTAATAATTTTGTCTAGTTGGGTGAGGGAGAAGGAAGAGCCCACATCTTATTGTCATTTATGGACACATGGGGGAAATAAGTCTGTCTGGTGCTGCTGAATTTAATATACAGTAGACTAGGGAGAGTTTGTGATGAAGGTGTTCCATATCTAGGTAAAAGTTTTCAAAGAAGGTGATTTGAATCGTGGGGGTACATTGCAAATGTAATGAAACTAAAAAGTGGTGAAGTTGCATGCCTTTCCAAAAGTTATGTTCTGGTTTTCGACAAGCGTTGGATTATGGAGATTTGCTGGATTCTACCCTGGAAGGAAAAATGCTTCAATCTGAATTTGTGATACTTAATGAAAGATTAGTAGCTCTCAGGAGGGAACTCCAGAAGGGTCTTGAAATATTTCTTCAAGGGCTGCCATAATCTGAATTGCTCAGGATTATAGGAAGAGGTATTTCATTTGAAGGGGAATTGGGGCTGGGTATACAGTATTGAATTTGGCTGCAGGGATGAAGATATTTAGGGATTTTGACTTTTGCAGGTTTATCTTGAAGTAGGATAATGAGCTATACCCCTAAAACATTGCAAGTAGGTACTTTCAGGTTTCATAATAAAGAATAGCAAGTATTCAGAGTAAAATGCTGTTTTTTTAGTGAGAGAGAAAACAAGAAAATCCATTAGACGGGGGGAAATATCTCAGAATGTATAGTTGACTGTGACCGATGCAGAATCTTTAGTGTTTGTTCCCAAGATCTTATGTGTGGTCCTAGGATGATGTGTGGGGAAAACCAAAATGAAGTGCCAGCTAACATGATCAAACACTTTTGGAATTAGAGGAATATGTTTGCTTCGAGAGGAGTGGATGATTTTTAGTACTTTTGTGGTATTGTTCTTTGCCCTATTTTTGAAGTCAGGGTATATAATGTGAGGCATAAAATGGTTATAAAGGGTCTTTGTGAAGATTTCTGTGTTCACATCTAGGAGAGAAACGTGAAAAGAATAAGGGTCTTTTAAGCTTCTTAGGTATGACTCATAAATGTGAATTCAGATATCAGTTATTTTTGGAAGGTGTTGTTATAGCTTAAAAGAAAAGGCATCTGGGCCTGGGGATTCAGTTAGTGACATGGACAAGGGAGCAGCAGCATTCCCTGAAGCATTTGGAATTGTCCAAAGAATTAAAGTGGAACTTCACTCTCCCAGTCAACATTGGTTATTTTTAATCCTCATGCTGCTAGCATTAGTAAATATATATGATATACTTTTCTATTTACTTGTTTAAACTTTTTTTTTTACATTTCTTCAGTTTCTTCCAGGTTTATTGCCTAGGCAAATGATATTATATATCCCAGGAGCCTTCAGGAGGGGAGTAAAGCAGGAGGCGTTTTCTCAGCTAAGCACATGTTCCTGCATGCATAATTGAGGGGCAGATGCACTTCAGGAAGTAAATGCTACTTGAATAATTTCCCTTTACTCAAGATGGCCACAACCAGAAATGCTAGGGGGTGTTTTTCAAAGAAATTTCTCCTTAAAAAAGGCATAGAGACATAGATAGATGGGGAAGTTTGCATTGAATATTAAAAATGAATTAACCAGTGTTTTTGGTTTGTGGTGCTTAGATGCAGTGAAGAACCACTTTAAAGACCGCAGGAGACCCATTGGGAGGATCAATGTGGGGGATACATGAACAGACCCCTGTTACTTTAAAAACGTTTGCAAGTAGTCTACCAGGTGTGTTTCAGTATTTATGTAGGTATTTTGGCAGTCAAAGCTTTGATCTTATCTAAAAAAAAAATAAAAAAATTAAATTGGATACTAAAGAATTTCCACTCTGCAGCCAGGGACAAGGCCAGAAATATTTTGTAGGCATTTTTCTTTGTCCTAATTTGGTTTGCATTTTGCAGATTCGTGCCTTATTCAATTTAGCATCTAGTTATATCAGTTTGTCTTGGACCACACACTAAAGCCCCATACACACGGTCGGACTTTTTCATCAATTTGGTCCGATCGGACAAGGTTGTTGAAAAATCAGACCGTGTGTATGCACCATCGGACAGTGTTCGTCGGTTTGTCCGTCGGACAAAGTCTTATCTCCTGCTGGAAAGATTTCCCGTCAACCCGGTCCGATCACACCAAATCCGAGCGTGTGTACGCTTGTCCGACGGACAAAGTGCTACGCATGCTCAGAAGAAATTCTGTGACGGAAGCGCTCGGTCAGGTAAAACTACCTTTCCTAATCGACACAGCACATTCGTCACGCTGCAATGTTAAAATGTCTTTAATGCAGCGCATTCTCTTTTTCTTTACAATGCAACAAGAATGACATGTTTTAGCTGCTCCTATTCACCCGCACTTCTCACAAACTTACTTCTTTATTACTTTGCAGCATTTATACACTACATGTTTATTTTTACTCTGAACGGAAAAGAATCTTTGTTATTTTTTTACCATGATTTGTCTTTTTTTTTTTTTTTTTGGGGAATACATATTTGAATGTTTTTTTTTTTTTTTTTTGGAGGGGGGTTGTGTGTCTCAAATTACCAAAAACACATTATTTACATTTGTATTTCTTGCTTAAATTTACTAGGAGGTTGTTTGTTGTTGTTGCCCCTTGTTAATTCTACTTTAGGATTAGTGAAATGTACCAGCCTACTCAAAGAAAAACTGTCATTGTAGCAAAGTAAAACACAATAGTCAATGATTATTTCAAATCAAAAAAACCTTTATTTAGGTCACACCAACAAACCAAAGAGGAACGCAGCCATGGTGAAACTTGGGGAATTTGCAAAGTCTTGGCCCCCACGGCAACCATCATTGTTCAAGCGTAGAAAATTGGGGGCCTGAGGAGTACGTATATTAAGGGGAGTGCAATCTGGTCGTGAAGTCCAAAGTATCCGGAACTGCAGAAGATGCCATCTAGGTCCCCAGGCTCTGGTACTACAAGAGGCTCCATCTTCTCTCACACCAGACTGATTGCAGGTCGTCACTCTCAGGTCTTCCTTCCACGCTTCCTTCCACGCTGTGGCTGTCGTGCTGGTGGGGTGGCAGAAGGAGGAGGAGGAGGAGGAGGAGGCGGAGCATGGTAACTATGGCAAACATGTGTGCCTGGGGTCATCTCCCCAGCCCTACCCTTATTTAGGACATGGAGGATGAGCCCCTCACACATGTTGCGTTGCCCCACCTCCATACCCATCATTTTTGTGACAACCACCGAGCCAAAGGTCTCCTCGTCGGCGGGTGTGGCATGTAGGGAGTCTGAAGCCTCTCTGATCATCCGGAGTGCTGACTGTGCCGCATAACCCCCCCTTCTCGCCCTTCTGTACGGAAGGCGGAGGAGAGGGATTTGGGAGTCAGTCAGGCTCCGAGGCCTAGCCCCCTCTTGGCTGCCACTACCCAGCTGGTGGCTGCCACTAACCCCTGCCTCCTCCTGACTGCCACCTTCCACAGCCACCTCCTGGCTGAGGTCTTCCTGTGTAGGAAAAAGGGACATAGTTTCAGTTATTTGTTCATCAAACACACACAATTCTCATCTAGTGACTGGTGCAAAATGTTTACAAATAGAAAACCATACAATTCTCAGCCCAGCAGTTTAGATTCTGGCCCCAAATGTCTCCCACACCACTGTCTGTTGATATGTCAAACACGTTCAAACTAAGCAATTGGCGATCCTGAATTAAGTGAACATCATTCATTATTCCCATAAATGGTAACAAAACTACTATACCTGGAACAAGCTGGGCTCCTCCACCTCTTCCATACTGGAAGGCCCAGGTTGCTCCTCGGAAGCCTCATCAGGGGTGGGCTGTGCGCAAGGAAGCGTGGAAGGAGGAGTTGAGGTTGGCTCCGTGACATCAGCCTGGTCCTTCAGAAAATGGAGACTCTGATAGTACCAGAGCTTGGGGACATAGACCTCATCTGCTTAAGTTGCAGTTTCCTCAGACTTCACGACCTTCTTCCTCTCCCTGATATACGCACTCCTCAGGCTGCCAATTTTCTTTCTAATATCATCAACAGTTGCCGTGGGGAACCTTGGCTTGACAAATTCCACAAGTTCCTCCAGGGCTGCGTGCCTCTTTGGTTTGTTGGTGTAATGTGGGTGTATACCCTGCCACAATATGGGAAAATCCCTGTATTTGGCAATGAAAGGGGGAGAAAACTCATGTCGTTGAATCCCTTCATATCAATCTCTGCAAGACACAACAACACACCAAACCCTATAAATTATGTCAGGCTAAACTCTCCTAATCTTCTCCATAAAGAAGCCTCAAGTTCAAATCAGTCTAGGCTAGTTATGTACCAACGTTAAATTGTACCTTCGTTTGTAGCGATCGTCTCGTGTGAGTTTTCTCTCCCCTCGTCTCCCAGATCGTGGCTACGACACAGGCGTGTGACGTTTTATATACACTGCGCATGCTTCAAACTCCGCCCGCCCCTGACGATCTTTCTCGTCTATTCCCCACCCCTTCTCTTTACGGCGTAGTGGGGAGAGCACATGGCGGGGACACAGCAGGTGCGCCACAAATATCCCACCAACGAGGAGGAGGACGAGGAAAGTCCGGAGGCAGAAACGTCCCGATCCCGGAACCTGAAATTCAAGGCCTCCAATATGTCATTTGGAGAAATGTTGGAGATGGTGGACATATTAAAGAGGAGCGACTATGATGGGAAGTATGGGCCTTACCTCAACCCCAATGTCCGCAAGGCCAAGATCATGTCTAAAGTTGTGAGAAGGCTGTACAATAATTTTGGGGTACAACGATCCAAGGAGCAACTCAGGAAACGCTGGTCAGACCTGAAACTGAGGGAGGCCGATCAGTACAGAAAGATCAAGAGAATTCTTCAAAAAAGTAAGTAGTTGTGTTTTGTGTTTGATTTCTTGCTTGCATACTGCTCCATTGTGTTTTGATTTTTACCAAGTTGTACATTCCAAAATGGCCACTTTCAGGTTCGTCTGTGCATTCGATCGTACTCAGCCTCGATCTTTCTGCCACTGTCATGGTCGTGTGTGTGTGCATTCGATCGTACGCAACCTCGATCGTTCGGCCACTTATAATACGATGTTTGGTGTTTTTTTGGGGAAAGGAAGTTTGTTCTCACTAGAAATGTCATCAAGAATGTAAAGCCAATTTATTCAATGTAAAGGAGAGGTCACTCAGTAGCTGTTTACCCATCTGGACTCTAGAGCACTAGTGCTGGGACACCCAAACCCCCTTTTTATTAGGCTTTTCCACACATGTGCTCCAGTGGATACTAGAGGGGGGTCTCCATCACACAAACTTCTACCAAAAAGCTAGTCAGTTTAGCACCTTTACAAAGTGACTTCATTCATGTAGTTGACATTTGGAACTGGCCAAACTAAAATAGTGTCCGTCACTTTCAAGCAATGTTTGTCATTTCCTATTTCTGCCCTCAATAGCTTGTGTTGCTAAATCTTCCTTTTGGACATTCTCATAGGGGAGCGAAAACTTGGGCCGTCTGAGGAAACCCCCAAACCAACACCTACCAAAAAAGGGGAAAGAGCAGAAGCAGAGGAGGAGGAGGAGGAGGAAGGAGAGATCATCGAACTTGGAGAAATTGTCACCACAACAGGTGAGTGTGGGAGAACACAGCTACTGGTAAGCTAATCCATGTATGGCTGCCTCATTTCCAACACCCCATTTTTGTTTGTTTGTGGTTTTTAGGTGACGTGGATGTTGTGGAAGAAAAATCGCACTTTACCACAGAGAGTGCCCACGTACTCATCGGAGAGATAATGGTCTGCAATAGAGATCTAGATTACATAAAGCAAAACATCAATGATGTTCAACAAAAATTGAAGAACATCATTGATATTTTAGGAAAAATATGAAAACGCACCAAGTAATTAACACACATTTGTGCCAGCTTCAGAACACATTTGCAACTTAAAAACTGTCTGAAATTTGGAACATGCACACATTGTGTCCACATGTGCTAGCTCCCACCATGGTGGATGAATGGCAACGTTTTTTTGGGGGTGCAAACACTTTACGAACTACGAAAGTGGTTGTGGTGAAGGGGTTGCACCCCCAAAAAACGTCCATTCATCCCCATGATGGAAAATGGCACTTTTGAAGCTTCTAGGCATGTGTTTTACCATCTAATGACCATTTTCAGTCCCAAATTGTGTGCATGTTCCAAATTTCCACTTTTCGGGGGTGACCCCCCCATGTGATGAAGGCAAGATCAAACACACTTTGAACATATAGTCATGTCTGATCTTGTCTTCACTTTACAAAGTTGAACTTTCCAAGTTCCTAGGTTCTGTTTTGCTCCATGCCTGGTTTTACCAATTGCGGAATGTTTGTAAACAATGTTGTAAATAACCAAGATGTTGTCAGTTTTGGCGTGAAGATTGTAAACGCACTTGGGAATGTTTTCCTAGTAAACTTTTATTTTTCTAAATGTGTGGCTTCCTTATTTAAAAAACACAATGCATTATGTATGTAAAATGAAAAGGATATGGGGGGCAATGGGTGTTATTTACTAAAGGCAAATCCACTTTGCACTCCAATTTTCTTTCCCGGGGAACTTTTTCAATGCACTTGTAGAGCATAGCGGATTTGACTTATGTAAATGACACCCACAGTGCTTTGTACGAAAACACGGAGCACAGCATTTTGGAGAATACACACATGTCAGACCTGGTGATGAAAAGGAGTATTTTGGGTGTCAGTTATGCAGTACAAACCTTCTCTAGACCAAAGATTAGGTAGCAAACACACAACATGAGAATAATCTTTTTGGGAAGAAGAGACTGTTACCTCCTTTTGCCCAGAAAGTGCATTCCCACTGTCGAAGGCAAAGGGAAAAAATGTCAAAGTAAAATAAGCTAAAAAGAAGACTGAAATGACATGAAATCATAGGTTGGTTAAAATATCAGATTTATTAAAAAATGCCTCTCACACATCGTCAGGCAGAGCAATGGCCCCCCTACCCACAAAGTACTGCATATATTGGTCCCGGACCACACGGGCATTTAGAGGGGGCAAGCCTGGACGTGCCACTCGAAGGGCTGTGAGTTCGGCATTTGGAGGGCCCTCCACATCTGGGCCAACGGGCACCACATAGTTCCTGTTATGTCTTTTGAGGAAGTTGTGCAATATGCAACAGGCAAGAACTATGTGGTTCAGTTTGTATTCCGCCAAGTTAAATGCCGTCAGGAACAGGCGGAAGCGGCTGGCCAGGATGCCAAAAGCGTTCTCCACAACTCTTCTGGCTCTGGACAGCCTGTAGTTGAAGACCCTCTGGTCCGGGGTGAGGGTCCTCATCGGGAACGGCCTCATCACATGGGGAGTCAACGCAAACGCTTCATCTGCGACAAAGACGAAGGGGAGTCCTTCGGCATTCTCCTCTGGAGGTGGCAAGCACAGACTGCCACTTTGGAGACGCCAGTAGAACTCCGTGTGCGTAATGGCCCCACCATCCGATATCCGGCCGTTCATCCCCACGTCCACATACATAAACTCGTATGTTGCCGACACCACCGCCAACATCACTACACTATTAAACCCTTTATAATTATAATAGTAGGACCCCGAGTTGGGCGGTGGGACGATGCGGACGTGTTTCCCATCAATTGCCCCTCCGCAGTTAGGAAAGTCCCAACGGCTGGCAAAGTGGGAGGCCACAGTCTGCCATTCCTGTGGCGTGGAAGGGAACTGTGGAGTGAAACAAGAAAAAAAAAATAGTCACTTTGCACCTAAACATTGCAAGCAGATTAGACAATCAACATCTTGGAACAAGAGCATTGTCTAAAATTGGAGGCTGGAAAGTATTTGCACAGAAAAGTAGAGGCTCCCCTTCACAGATTACTCACCCCCCCATCAATCCCCCCACTTCTGATGGGCCATTGGCAATAACTAGGGGTTTTGGGGGGGGGGGTGGTGGACAGCTAACCCTCTGCACTTCATTGATTGGCAAATGGCTCAATAATGTGGGCTAGTTTGGCCAGACCCTCTGTACTTAACACTATTGGCAGGCCACAGGAAAGATCAAATAACATTTAAACCCCCCCCCCCCCCCCAAAAAAAGGCAGGCACAGTGTGACATTATTAAATTACCAAGCAAGCTAATAGGAGGGAAAGAAGACAAAAAAATAGGAAATGGAATGTATGGAGGCAGTCCCTTGCACTACATGCTTTGCTGAATTCATCCCTAAAGATGCGCACTATAAAGAGGTAGGTATATAGTGTGTATGGACCTTGGGAAAGCCAGCAGATAAAGGATTGGTACCATCTGACAGAGCAGTTGGGGGAGGGGGTTCCTAATGAGTTTGCCCCCCCCCCCCACCAAAAGAACAAAAAAAGGGGGCTCTACATGAAGTAAACCACACAGCAAACATTTGTGCATATTTTAGGGGGTGTTTTGGGGCAAACAATACTATGCAGCAGACAAAAGACATTGCTTAAGTGACTAGGCCATAGGTGTCTATTGGGGCAGAAGAGCATGCTGGTGAGGTAAGTGAAGGGAAAAATGCATGAAGGAGAAAAGGGGCACAGCATATTAGAACATATTGCAATCATGGTAATTAGGGAAGGAGGTCAAAAATACAAGTCATTAGCAAACAGAGCATACATAGAAGGGAATAGTAAAGTAGAAATGTTACCTTAATATAGTCCTCCTGCAGGACCTGAATGATGGCAGAACAGGTCTCTGGAATAATGATTCCCAGGGCCTGGGGAGAGATACCTGAAGAGAACTTCAAATCCTGAAGACTTCTCCCTGTCGCCAAGTACCTCAACGTGGCAACAAGCCTCTGCTCCGGAGTAATGGCTTGTCTCATGCAGGTATCCTGCCGGCTGATAAAGGGGGTCAGCAAAGCCAAAAGACGGTGAAAATCGGGGTCCGTCATCCTGAGAAAGTTCCTGAAATCATCAGGATTATTCTCCCGGATCTCACGAAGCAAAGGCATGTGCGAGAACTGGTCACGCTGAAGCAACCAATTCTTGGTCCACATACTCCTCGTCACTCTGTTCATGGACGGGTCTTGGGTCAAAGCTAAAAGCCCGACACCAATTCCGCGTACAGCACGAACTCGGCGACGAGTACGCACGGGAAACATCGCTCAGAAGGTCACAAAAGGTCGGCTGGTCAGAACGGACAAACAGAAAGCACCGATAAACAGCAAGGCCTGAAAGAACGAAGTGAATAGCAGCAACGAGCAGACAATAAGCAGTGCAAATCAAAGCGTCCTATATCAAGATATAGGCCGCAATGACCAACAAATGCGAACTGACTACACGCACTAATAAACAGATACGCACGACAAGCACAAACTGAAGAGCAGTAACGATCTGAGTCAGAAAACTGAGAAGCGCGAATCTTAAGTCACCAAACTTCCACTAACTCTCGATAAACACGGGATCAGCAGAAGGAGCCCAACGGGTGCCTGACGTGGTGCTGAACTTCCCTTTTGTAATCTCGTGGACGACGACTTACGTCACGACGTTCTTCCGGACCGGATATTCCGACAACGTAGTCCGACCGTGTGTACGCAACGCCAACATCGGACAAAGTACGTCGGACAAAGTCCGACTGACCTGGTCCGCGGATTGTCCGAGCGTGTGTATGGGGCTTTAGAAGTTTACCTATGGGGGATATCAGAACTAGAATTATTGGAGAAGAAAGATTGCAGGAAAGCCTCTAATTGTGTTTGTTTTGTTCAATCACCAGTGCCAAGATATAGGCCTGGGGTAGTCTGTGTTTAGTGAGATGGTAACTGGGACATGGCCCAATTAGGGGATTGTTTCTATTGTGACCTCTGGCAAGTGGAACAAGTATTGCTAGCAGATCTGAAAGTAGGTAGGCCAGGAAGTAGAACGTGCAATCTTTTTAATCACTATGGGTCATGCGCTGTGTCAACCTGTCTCTGTTCAGAGTAGTTGGTTAAGTTTGCAAAAATACAGTAGGTGTAAGAGAGATGCAAAGTAACATTGCAGATATCAAGTGGGTCTAAGGGAACACAAAGTCACCCCCAAGAATGCACATGCCCTTTACAAATTCTGACAACTATCCCAGAGTATGTTCAAAAAAAGTGGCTTGGTCTGTGTTGGGGCTGTATACTGTATGTTATCCAAGGTTACTAATCTACCATTAATTGTCCCTGCAACAAAGAGGTATCTGATACTTACGTCCACTTGGGCCCAGTTAAGTTTCTAACTAAGGTCGATTGCTATCAGGATTAAGACCCCCTTGGTTTTCAAATCAGCAGACATGCTGTGATCTAAATGGGATTACTTGTGATTGGAGAGTGTAGTCACATTGGGGGAATTTATAAAGGGTGTCACAGACAACCTTTAGAATTCTGTTGGTGAAAGCACTGAGATACAGGTACATAAATCTCTCAGTTCTAGGCACTAAGGTTGGAGTGTCCATACTGGACACTCCTTCCTCAGTGCACCCTCTCTCCTTCCCTCACCACTGCACCTGTCAAACTGAAAGGTGTATGGTCAAGGAGATTGGCAGTAGGGATGAGTGGAGCCTGAAGGGGAAATGAGAGACTAGTTCCCCATCAGGTGCACCTAGCTGTTGATTGACCACGTGTGGCAGCTGGCGGATCTATAGACGCTATTCAGTCCAATAGAGGCTTTCAAATCTGAAAACAGCCAGGTGGACCTAGTAGGGTTCTAGTCTTTCAGTTCCCCAACAGGCTCCACACACCCAGTGACATGTAATTACCCAAATATGGCCATTGGCATTTTTGGGTAATGACATCACCACTATTCCCAGCCCCTTTACATTTAGCTTTTGGCTAGAGAATCTTCTGGCTAAACCCTGCATAGGACCGGGGATGAAGCTGTCACAAACATGCCGTGCTGTGGCAAGGTCATCCAGTGCCAAGTGCAAGGATTCCAAACTGTGCCCCTTCTTCCCCAATGGGTGCACCTGATCGCATACACTTGCAGCTCAGAGATGGTAACACACCCTGTTGAGCCACTTTTAACCATCTCTCAACTGCTCCCCCTAAGCTGCAAAGGTAAGAAGGTGCACACAAGCCATGTCCATGATGCTTTGCATTGCGGCACAGCAAAAATGATCCCTGTTAAAGTCAAGTCCTTTAAGTGAATGAGAAGGTGCTTCATCAGCCCTGCAACTACATGCATTGCAGTTGCAGTGCAATGGTGAAGTCTTTTAGGGGTTAAAACAGGCAGTGAGGTGATAACAATTCCTCACTGCCTGTTGAATGCCCTCTTAGGCCTGATTCACATCTATGCATTTTTAGTGCTTTTTGCATTTTGCAGTTTTGGCCCACCCATTCCTGGCACGTCAGCTCAGTTCCTGTCAGTGAGTTTCTCCATTCTATCCAAAACAAAAAAAAGTTTGGCCTTTAGTTATTTAAAGAGGAAAAGATTAGGTATGCAATATTGGATTTTGAATCCCTACTCCTTACATCTTAGTACAATGTTACAACAGTAAGAACAATATTACTTTTGCCATACACATAGGTTTTTGGTTAACACCATGCAGCAGCTCATCCAGGCGTAATACTTATTCATACCTCTTTCTAAAAATATTTCCTAGCAAGATTAAGATTAATTTGCAATATCCCCCAAAAAAAGCAACAATATAATAAGGCAAATTGATTCATTTTTTTTAAGGCTAAAAGAAAAATGCTACTGCACTTGGGTGGGCTGTTTAAACATGCTGACTACAATTAATATAACCAACTATACCATTCCCACTGCATTCCACCTAACCACAGTCCTCAGACACAACTGCATCTCTGCATTTACTTACTCAAGCACATTGTTCACTGTCAAAATCACCCTGGCTACAAAGCTTATGCAGATTCACACAAACTCAAGTTCAGAGCATCATGTCATGCTTGGTTTGACTGGTGCTTAAGTGTTGAAACCATTTATCTTTGATGAATGTTGATTATGTAAATGCTGTGAAGCTGTACGAATGAACATGACCTGCGTTAAACAATGATTTATAAGCTCAATACATAACTCTTAAAACTGCAGAAAGGACAACATGAAAATGTTTAATAATCGAAATATTAATTTATTAATTGATGTATCTATTAATGGATGTATTTATTTTACATACATTTTTTTTCTCTTCTCTCTCCCTCACCCACATGCCCCCTTCCCCCCCCCCCTTTTTATTTTGGAGTCAGATCGTGCAGATGTTATCATCGGTAGATCTGACTCCTGCTTATATGTGAGTTGATTTGGGGTGATCACCATGTGTCAGTAACATGGTGGTGATATGGTTGCTCCTCTGGAGTAATATATCTGTTAATCTACATATTGATGTTGGTTTTCCTCCCCGGTCTCTCACCATTATGGCGAGGGTCGGGGAGGATTAAACAAGGATTTTATTTATTTATTTTTTTGGCACTACACAATGTACAGGCTTTGTTATCTGCTTTAGCCTTCCAATGCCTTTTTTTTAATCACATAGTGTTTGTATTGGTCCAGCAACGCACCAACACCTTTGCAGCCATTGTGCAATCTGCTGGGGGTTTGGTGTGCTCCTGTACCTTTAAGAAGGCATGGCTCTCCTTCAGTCCACCTGCCCTCATCTACCCATTAGAATGTATGTGCCTCCACTGTGGGGACACTCTTAGTTTAGTGTTAGGACCACAGATATCAGGGTGCCTTGACGAGGCTCTGTGGCTTACGCATGCGTTTGCAAATGCGTGCGGACTAAACCCCTGTTTTTAACGTATACTGTTAGACAGGTTAATTTGGTTGTCTGCAAGCTGGTGGCAAGTAGGCTTGTTTTTTTTCCTGGGCATTCCCCAGGCTTTGTTGTTACAATGTACAGGTAGTTGGCTGTTGTGATATCGGCGGTTGGAAGGCTACAGTGGCACAGAGAGAACCTGTGGCTTGCTGTAGCAAAAATCTGCCTTTACCCATATGCCAATTTATATATAATTTTCAGACAAAATTGTGGAATACCGTCTGAAGAAATTTTAAGGGCACCAAGATGTTTGGGTATTATAGAAAGTTGTTTTAGACCAGATTATGTCCTAACATTAATGTTTGAAGAAATTGGAGAGCCTTAACATCTCCGCCTAGTTTGCTCACATCCTACATTATGCTTCCCAATTTTTTGAGGAATTGGCTATATTGCCTGTTAGGTTTTTTGTTTTCTGGGGTTACCCAGAGACATCGAAGATGCATTGCATGTCTTGGGACTGCAATGTGCCATATTTAAAAAAAAATCTGTTTTATTTTTTGGGTTGGTCTCACTCAACAAGGTTAACAATAACTATTTTTTTTTATGTAATTTTCAATATGTTATTTTAATGTGAACGGTCTTAACCACCCTAATAAATGCTCGCAAATTTTTTATGATTTTAATAAGTAAAAAATCGATAGTGTTTTTTCAAGAAACACATTTTCGTTCGGATGCTATCCCAAAATGTAAAAATAAATATTATACTACTTGGTTTCATAGTACAAATCCATATGCTAAATCCAAAGGAGTATTAATCGCTATGCATAAGAATGTGAAGTGTCAAGTTTTAGATTCTAAATCTGACTCGCAAGGTAGATATCTATTTCTAAAAACTAAAAATGGAATCAAAATATATACTATAGCCAATGTGTATTTCCCTCTCAAACCTCCGAGGGTCTTAAATATATACGTATTCTTCAAGTTTTCCAGAGGGTGATATTATTCTCGTGGGTGATTTTAATCCGGTTTTCGATCCCTGAATGGATTCATCTTCGGGAAAGACCCATATTTCATACTCGGCTCTTCGTAAATTAAAGCAGAAATTATCCTCAATGAAGTAATTCGATTTATGGCGTATATTACAACCCTTCTGAGAGGGATTATACTTTCTTTTCTCCAGTTCATAATACTCATAGCAGGTTGGATTATATTTTTGTTTCACAATCCTTATTAGACACTACTCTGACAATTAGCATTAAACCGAAAATATGGTCAGATCATTCACCTGTTTTTTGTCATCTTAATTTCGCAGAACTTCGTGCCAGGAATAGATCCTGGCAACTTAATGATAATTGATTAGCAGACCTATTATGTGTAACTGATATTAAAAAAGCAAGAATGTATTTTATGGAAGATCATGAATCGGACAATACTGCACCACCAATTAAATGGGAGGCTTTAAAATGCGTCTGGAAGGGAATTTTTATATTGCATGGATCAAGATTAAAAAAAATTAGAACTGCTGAACATCTAGCTGTAGTAAAGAAGATTTCTGATTTAGAATGAATCCATAAAAATATTAATAGTGATAGAGTCAGAATTGAACTTGCCAATACTAGAAGTCAATTCTTGCGTTCTCTTGATCAGCATTCTTTAAGGGCCCGGGATAAAACCTTGAGGATTTCCTATGAATATAGTAACAAGAACGGTGCCTTTCTGGCGCATTCTCTTCACCCTAAGATATTACTATCATCTGCCTTGAAATTATCTGCTCCTGAAAAAGGGTTGGTTTATACTAACTATTCTTTCACAGAGATGGAGAAAAAACTATTTCATATATAAAAGATACAGCTTTTGCCAAGTCTTGACTCCGCCACTAGTTCTTCCTTAAAGGTTCCTTTTACTTCTGAGGAACTACTAACTGTTATTAAGACTGCTAAGATTGGTAAAGCACCAGGCCCAGGTGGCTTTTCTAGTCAGTTCTATAAAACTTTTGTGTCAGATTTGTCTCCAATTCTTTCGCATTCGTTTAATTCCATTTCAGAGTCTCAGCCTTTCCCCCTGGAAAATTTGAAGGCTTGTATCTCTGTTATTATGAAACACGGTAAAGACGAAACAAATCCAAGTAGTTATCGTCCTATCTCATTGCTGAATCAAGATATAAAATTTTATGCTAAACTTATTGCTAATAGGCTTCAACCAATGCAGCCTTGAATAATTCATACAGATCAGACTGGTTTTGTGAGGTCTAGAGAGACTGGAGACAACACCAGTAAGACTCTCTCATTAATCTCGCTAGTGCAGAAACAACAAATCCAGGTGTGCCTGCTTTCAATCAATGCCAAGAAGGCATTCGATCGCCTAAATTGGAGGTTTTTGTTCCATTCATGTCGCCAGATTGATCTGGGTAATAATTTGATTAATAAAATCATGGCACTATATACAATTCCTTCTGCACAGGTTTGAACAAATGGTACTCTTTCCACTATATTTAAGATTAATAACAGAACCCGCCAGGGTTGTCCGTTATCTCCATTATTTTATATGATCACAATGGAACATTTAGCAATAGCTATACATAATAATCCTTCTATACATTGGATCACTATTAATAAGATGGACTACAAAATCTAATTTTATGCAGGTGATGTTTTACTCTATATAACATCACCAAGGATTAGTATTCCGTCTATTTAAAAAAAAGAGTTCAATTCCTTTGGATGCCTAAGCAATTTTAAGGTAAATCTGACCAAATCTGACTTATTAAATATTTCACTACCCATAGATGAGGCTTCCTCGTTAGCAGTGTATTTTCCTTTCAACTGGCAAGAAGTAGCATTGGAATATTTAGGAGCAGATCTTACTCTTGTTTACAAGTTAAATTTTTTTCCACTTTTATGACGAACCCAAGCCGATTGTTATCATGGTAGAAGCTTTCTTTGTCATGATTTGGCCGTATTAAATATCTATATTTATTCCAAACCTTACCTAATAAACTACCTAAAACATTTTTTTTAAAAACCGAACAGCCTTTTATCACAATTTGTTTGGAAAAGTACTAAACCTCAAATTAATTGGAAAACACTTTGTCGATCAAAAGTTTGTGGGGAAGCAGCTTTGCCAGATTTTGAGTATTATTATAAGGCAGTTATTTTTTCTTGTATTCTGGACTAATTTCACCACTCTCATGACAAACAATGGGTTCAATTGGAAACAGGTTCTTCTCCATTAAATCCTAAAGCTGCTCTGTGGCTTCCTATCAAAGATATAGGATCACACTCTTCCTGGCCCTGGCTTACCTATACAGTTTTGGAATGTTGGAATCATCATTTAAAATTATTTCCTTTGTCTTCTATTCCAGGTCCTCTCACTCATTTAATAGATAATCCTTCTTTTCCAAATGGAGTCCACTCACATTCTATATTAAGCTGGGACAAATCGTAATGGCTCCAGATCAGACATATGATTCTAGAGGATACATTCATGTCATTCGTAAATTTTTATAACTCTATATGATCAGAAGAAAGGCCTTTGGTTTCTTTATCTGCAACTACAGAGTTTTTTTTATTGTACTTTGACTCTAAAATATTACATCCATTGACAGCTCTCAGACTTTGAGCAGTTATGTACATCTTTGGAAACACCAACACATACTAAATGTAAGATATATATGTTACTATCTATTCTCAGTTCACCGGGTCTACCATCATATATGGCCACATGGGTGATGAAACTAGTCTGTCCAATACAAGAGGAATATTGGGATCAAATTTTTATTAATACTCATAAATTTTCAATAGCTTGCGATACCCAAGAGCACAATTTTAAATGGCTATAGGTCAACTTCCTCATCTCTGGTGGGCCTGTCCTATTTATAAACTTTGGGATCAAGTAATCAGTTTATACAATACTGTTGCGGATGAGTCAATCAGCAATTCTGCTGATTTAGCTCTTTTTTTCTTTTTTACCTTGATTACTCCCTAAAACACAAAACATCTCTCCTCTGTTTCTTTCTTTCAGCAGTTAGACAATTGATACCAAGATATTGGGAATCTTCTACTGTCCCTTTAATTCCGGAGTGGATTGAGACTCCTAATGGTATTACGCATATGGAGGAATTAATAGCTGAAAACAATGATACTATTCAGAAGTTTAGAGGAGTGTGGCAGACCTGGATAACATTTAAAGATTCATCTTAAAATTTTTATCTTTTTTCCCTTTTTCTTTTGTGAAATTTTGAAATCAATAAAAATATATTGGAAAGAAAAGGACAACACTAAACTAGACACACAGAAGTGGGGGGATTTTATATCAAACTTTATGAAGACACAAAAAAAAAATCATTAAATTAATTTGTTGTTTTTTAAGATCCTGTAGAGAGTTGTGGCTCAAACAATGTAAAACTTATTTTTTTACAAATAAATATCTGAAAAGTGTGGCGTGTATTTGTATTTAGCCCCCGAGTGAATACTTTGTAGAACCACCTTTCGCTGCCATTACAGCTGCAAGTATTTTTGGGTATGTCTCTACCAGCTTTTCACATTTGCAAAATAGCTCAAGCTCTGTCAGATTGGACGGAGAGTGTCTGTAAACAGCAATTTTCAAGTCTTGCTACAGAGTCTCAATTGTATTTAGGTCTCAACTTTGACTGGGCCATTCTAACACATGAACATGCTTTGATTGAAACCATTCCATTGTAGCTCTAGCTGTATGTTTAGGGTCGTTGTTCTGCTGGAAGGTGAACCTCCACCCGAGTCTCAACTCTTTTGCAGACTAACAGGTTTTCTTCTAAAATTGCCCTGTATTTGACTCCATCCATCTTCCCATCAACTCTGACTAGCTTCCCTGTTCCTGCTGAAGAAAAGCATCCCCACAACATGATGCTGCTGCCACCACCATGTAACACGGTGGGAATGGTGTGTTCAGGTTGAAGTCCAGTGTTAGTTTTCCATCACACATAGCATTTTGCTTTTAAGCCAAAAAGTAAAATTTTGGTCTCATCTGACCAGAGCACCTTCTTCCGCATGTTTGCTGTGTCCCCCACATGGCTTCTCCCAAACTGCAAATGATACGTCTTATGGCTCTCGTTCAACAATGGCTTTCTTCTTGCCACACTTCTAAAAAGGCCAGATTTGTGGAGTGCATGACTAATAGTTGTCCTGTGGACAGATTCTCTCACCTGAGCTGTGGATCTCTGCAGCTCCACCAAAGTTACCATCAGTGTCTTGGCTGCTTCTCTGTTTAAGGCTCTCCTTGCCTGTCCTGTCAGTTTAGGTGGATGGCCATGTCTTAAAATGTTTGCAGTTGTGCCGTACTCTTCATTTTCGGATGATGGATTAATTAAACAGTGCTCCCTGAGATGTTCAAAGCTTGGGATATTTTTCTTCTAACTCAACCCTGCTTTAACCTTCTCCACAACTTTATCCCTGACCTGTCTGGTGTGTTCCTTTGTGTTCATGATGCTGTTTGTTCACCAAGTTCTCTAAACAAACCTCTGAGGCCTTCACAGAACAGCTGTATTTATACTGAGATTAAATTACACACAGGTAAACTCTATTTACTATTTAGGCAATTGGTTACACTAGATTTCAATTAGGGGCATCAGAGTAAAGGGGGCTGAAAACAAATTCACGCCAAATTTTGAAAACTATTTTTCATTTTACTTCCACTCCACAATTATGTGCCACTTTGTGTTGGTCTATCACATAAAAACTCAATAAAATACATTTACGTTTTTGGTTGTAACATGACAAAATGTGGAAAATTTAAAGGGGTATGAATACCTTTTCAAGGCAATGTATGTTAAGAGGAATTAAAAGAGAAAAGAAAAGCTGGGACCCAGAGGGGATAGCTGTGATGTGATGGCCTCAGTGATAGGCCGCCCAAAGATTAGAGAAACCAGTAGGTGATTAAGCCCACCAGCATCTACCAAAAATTAAAAATATCATTATTGGTTTAAAATATTCTTTATTTGAAAATGAGAGAAATCAAAATGTAAGCACAAGCAGGACACACATAAAAGCAGCACCTGTAAAAAAGGACTTATAAGAAAATGTTTTTTTTTCTTTTTGCCGTATTCAACAAATCTAATGTAATTAATCTGTAAGACAGGACAAACATCATCATTCTAATAGAATCACATACACGAAGAGACAAATTCACAATTGACTTAGAGAGTCTGATTTAAAAAAAGAGTTAAAAAGAAAATATATTGGCCTGTCCTTATCAGATTTATCTGAGATGTATGACATGTTGGCATTTACTTGTATTCAACACATACTTGTGTTCATTCTGTAGTTTCCGTTTAGGATTTTCACTGCCCTTCCTAGGGTGTCAACACTTTTACCACGATAATTCCCATGAGCCAAAATCATTCATACAAACCAAACTCATTTTTAGAATAAAGTTCACGCATGAAAAAATGCTTGGTTCACCTACTATAAAGCTACAAACAAAAGTTAGGTCAAAGCACTAAAGCCAATTCATTAATATGCCATAATAGGAAGCACATCTGCTGTAAATGAAGAGGAGGAAATCCTTTCCCTTCCCTATTAAGCAAAAGGACAGATTAACAGCTTTTTATTGTATACCACAAAGTGAAAGCATACATAATGAATAATGCAATAAGGGAATGACAGTGCAAAATCTAAAGAAGATTCAGTTAACCATTTCAGCATTGGAAGGTTTTATCACTTCCCTGACCAGGCCATTTTTTGCAATACAGCACTGCGTTGCTTTAACTGACAATTGCGTGGTCCTGTGACGCTGAACCCAAATAAAATGAATGTCCTTTTTTCCCACAAATAGAGCTTTGTTTTAGTGGTGATTGATCACCTCTGTGTTTTTTTCATTTTTTGCACTATAAACAAAAAAATTACTGACAATTTTGAAAAAAAAAAACAAAACAATATTTTTTACTTTCTGCTATAATCACCCACAGTTAACCCTTTTCACTCCCTGTCACAGTGTCATTAGTATAGTGTACATATTTTTTTTCTGATCACTGTATTAGTATCACAAGTGACGCTAGTTAGCATCAGCCTTATATAGCATCAGGGTCCTGCCACATATTCCCTAACGTTTGAACCCCCTGACCCCCCCCCCCCCCCCCAGTTTACCATTTCACTCCGTCACAGTGTCATTAGTACAGTGTACAGATCTTCTTTTTTTCTGATCACTGTATTAGTGTCACTGGTGACGCAAGTTAGCGTCAATCCCAGACAGCGTCAATTGCCAGTAATACTAACACACACTATATTCCTCCATTTTCAAAACGAGCCCTTCCAAAACACACAAGCGCTTATGGAGTAGGTGAAACACATATAAATCCCTTAATGGGTAAAGAATTATGGCCAATTACAGCTGAAGCTGCTACCACTCACACCTGCTGAACAGCAAGTGTCAAAAATGCATACACAAAACAAGACAAACAAGGCAGCGCTACATATAAATAAACACAATTCACTTATTATATATGTGCTTATCATACAAAGTGCATGTGCATAAAAAAAAAAAAAAGATTCCTCCATTACTAGTATAGTGTCTGAACGGAGCAATATCTTTGATCTGACCAGAACTATACTAGCGTCCCCAATAGTATAGAGTTCCCAAAAATGCAGCGTTAGCAGGATCAAACCTATGGAAAAACAAAAAGCAAAATAACTAATTAAAAAATAAAATAAAAATTAACGCACCCCTGTCCCACCGTGCTTGCGCGCAAAGGCGAACGCAAGAAATTGCACCAGGTATCACTGCGAACATCAAGGGCAGTAACTCTAGCAGTAGGCCTCCTCTGTAAATCTAGTGGTGGTAACCTGTAAAGGCTTTTAAAAATGTATATACAGTGGGGCAAAAAAGTATTTAGTATATATCATAAAAGATGATCTTATGCCAAGTACCTACATACCAAACACAACATGCTTTAAAATTGTGCACGCCCATGCAGCGGTAACAAACTACTGCAGTTTGTCGCCGATGCACGGGCGTGCACAATTTTAAAGCATGTTGTGCTTGGTATGTAGGTACATGGCATAAGATCATATTTAATATTTTACCAAACATTTTGTGCAATAAAATTTAAAAAAAGTTTTTTTTTCCCAATTGCTATTCAAAAATCGCTGCGCAAATACTGTGTGTACAAAAAAAAAAAACACCCACCATTTTAATCTGTAGGGACTTGCTTAAAAAAATATATATAATGTTTGGGGGTTCAATGTAAGACGAAGTCTACTGAGACCAAACGTGTCGGGAGGACTCCACTGCCGCCATTGTTTTTATAAGCGCTTGAAATCACTACTGAAAGTGTATTACTTTTAATAAATTGTATCAGTCATACGGAATTACACTATTTGGCCCTGTTTCTCTATTTCTCCTACCTACTGGTTGAAATGTGACACCAACCACCCCTGCATGGAGACGGACTTCTCATAAGTTTTGGGGACGCAATTTCTAAAGGTTATATCCCAGCTGTCGGTTGACATCAAAAGCTTTGCTGACTCATAGAACATACGTTCTTTTGAGTTCGAATCATCTGGTAAGCCCGCATCTGTATCGGTGGTGGTGCTGTCACACTGGTGGTTGCAAGTTCCATCTTTGTTGCTAATATGGTGGTTTAAAGATCTTCAAGGCTCTGACTAAACACTGGGGACTTTATTACATTTTCTATGGACTTTTTATATAAGTTTTAGATTTATTTTTGGATTTATTCACATTGCACCATTCATATGTGATAATTGGTGTGATATACAAGTCTTGTCACTTTTTCACTTGTTAACAGGTGTGATATATAGTTCATGTCATAAGACTCGTTAATACATACCTGTAATTAATGTATATATGATTTACGGCACTAGTTTGGCTAAGCCATTAATTCAAACACTTTAGCGCAACACTTTATACACTTTTTCCATCATTTTAAACAAAATTATCTGTTTGTTGTGTTAGCGGCTACTATTTGTGTTGGCAGCGCGGGGCATTTTTTGTGGGTGATGTGTGGCACAAGCTGGGCATAAAATTCCATCACAGTTCAACCCCCCCCCCCCCCCCAAAAGACACCTTTTTGGAAAATAGACACCCCAAGCTATTTGCTGAGAGGCATGTTGAGTCGATGGAATATTTTAAATTTCGCCACAAGTTTCAGGAAAATGACAAAAAGAAATTACATTTTTTTTTACACAAAGTTGTCACTAAATGATATATTGCTCACACATGCCATGGGTATATGTGGAATTATACCCGAATTTTGTCGAAAATTTAGGCCAAAATGTATTCTGCTACATGTCTTTGGTAAACAAAATCCTTATAAGTGTATGATCATTGGTTTGTGTGAAAGTTAGAGAATCTACAAGCTATGCTACGCATTATTGAAAATTTATCAATCCTAATACACTGATGGCCCATCTCATTTCTTGAGGCCCTAAAATGCCAGGACAGTACAAATACCCCCCAAATGACCCCTTTTTGGAAAGAAGACAGTCTGACGTATATAGTAAGAGGCATAGTGAATTTTTTGAAGTGGCAATTTTTCCACAGCCTGGCCACGTACAGAGGCCCAACATCCAAGTAGCACCATCAGGCGTTCTAAAGGCATACATTACACATTTCATTTTCTGAGTACCGTATTTATCGGCGGGAAAATCAGGGGAAAATCGTGGGTGTGTGTTATACGCCGACCCTCCGCCGATTGTGAGTGGAGCGGAGCGAGCTGCCAAGATACACATAGCCGAGTGTACTCGGCTAGGCTCGGCTCCGCTTACAGTCACACTCAGTCCCAACATTGGACCCGTGTTATGTCCATCATAAGGCGGGACTGTAAAGAGGAGCCGAGATATACAGGACATCCGTCTCTGTATCTCGGCGGTGCCATTTTTAAACTGGAAGGCTACACTGACAAGGCTGCAAATGACACTGGAGCAAGGCTACACTGACAAGGCTGCAAATGACACTGGAGCAAGGCTGCAATGACAAGGCTGAAATGACACTGATAAGGCTGCATTGATGGGCATTTAAATGTAAGTTTTTTTTCCTTAAACTTCCCTCCTAAAAGTTTTTTCCCTTAAAATTCCCTCCTAAACTTGGGGTGTGTGTTATACGCCGGCACGTGTTGTACGTCGACAAGGCCCTGGCGCACCAGGACAATGGGATTACCCACAAAATGACCCCATTTTGGAAAGAAAACAACCAAATGTATATTCTATGAGGCTTAATGACTCTTTTGAACATGTAATTTCTTTCCACAAGTTTTTGGAAAATGTGGAAAGAAAATCACAAAGTTGTCCATTTAGAAGATCTAACACATAGCATGTACATAGCCAAAATGACACCCAAAAATACATTCTGCTACTGAGTATGGCGATACCCCATGTGTGAGACTTTTCCACAGCCTGGCCACATACAGAGGCCCAAAATCCAAGTAGCACCATCAGAAGGGCTGTGATAACGTCTTCTTGGAATTTTAGATAGGTTAGGGAACTTTGGATGCACTTAGAAAAAAACAATATACGAATTGAACAGGGCTAGTTGCATCAAATAAATGGCGACTTACTTGTACCAAAACAGTGATCTCCTGGTGGCTGAGTATGGCTGCATCAGCTGGTTGTTCATATCCACCCCCCCCCCCCCCCCATGTAAAGGTTATATTCATGCACACATTTTGGCTCTCCCCCTATCGTGTAGCCTGCATTCATATGTTTAGCCCCCTAGTGCATCACTTTAAATTTCCCTACAGTAAACCTCATTTGCCATTTAATTGCCCACCCCTCTATTTTATTGAGGTCACATAAAATATACATAGGTTGTTTAGAATTCAAAAGACTTAAAGTGGATAGGATGCAGGTATGATAACTGAGGATATGCTTTATCTTGCTTTCTTTGTATATAAGAAATTTAATGGGGTGGACAACTACATGGCAAATGAGGTTTAATGCAGTAAAAAAAAGAATTAAAATAATGCATTTGGGTGGCAAAAATATGAATGCAATCTACTCACTAGGGGGAGAACCTCTGGGGGAATCTAGGATGGAAAAGGACCTGGGGGTCCTAGTAGATAATAGGCTCAGCAATGGCATGCAATGCCAAGCTGCTGAAAGCAAAGCAAACAGACTATTGGCAAATATGAAGGGGATTACGGTAACTCCAGAGATAAAACGATAATTCTCCCACTCTGCAAGACTTTGGTCTGACTATGCTGTCCAGTTCTGGGCACCAGTCCTCAGGAAGGATGTGCTGGAACTGGAGAGAGTCCAGAGAAAGGCAACAAAACGAATAGGGACTGAAGGACCTTAGTTATGAGAAAAGGGTTACGAGCACTGAACTTGTTCTCTATGGAGGGGAGACGCTTGGGAGGGGATATGATTTCAATGTACAATTACCGTACTGGTGACCCCACAATAGGGATAAAGCTTTTCCGAAGAAGGGAATTTAATAAGACACACGGGCCATTCACTAAAATTGGAAGAAAAGCGGTTTAACCTTTTCTTTACTGTAAGTGCGGTTAGTATGTGGAATTCTCTTCTACGGGCAACGGTTGCAGCGGGGAGAACCAATAATTTCAAAAAACTTTTAGATAAGCACCTAAACGACCACAACATACAGGGATATACAATGTAATACTGATATAAAATCACACACATAGGTTGGACTTGATGGTATCTTTTTCAACCTCGCCTACTATGTAAGAGGTGTTAGCATGTTAAAAGTAGTAAAATACTACAAAACAGAAAGATTTTTCTACATGAGATAGATTTTCTAGTGAGATATAGCCACATGTTGAGGATTGCTGGAGAAGAAGAAGATACATAGATACATAAATCTGATTGTCGTGAGAAGCGGATGACTGATGCACATTACCACTTGGGGATCTTAAAAGGTAGTATATTGTTTTGCATATATTTTTTAGAATCAAGATTAAAACAACATTTAAAAAATATTTTTACAGAGTGGGAAAGCGTTAGAACCTATTTGAGGTTTGTATTGCTGTCTGTGTCTACCACTAATACAATTCAAAGACAATCCTTGGAATTCATTAAGACTGGTGCAGACAGATTTGCAAAAGTGTCTCTCACGCATTGTAAAAGTGGTGCTGAATGTGCTAAATTCTTGTACCTATCTAGAACTTGTATTTTTTGCTCATGCTGCGCCACTTTTAGAATGCACTTGACACTTTCACAAAACCTGTCTGAGCCAGTAGTTCTCTTAGTATGTTGAAAGACACCTTTACATTTGCGCATTGAATGTGACACAATGTAAAAGTGGTGCATTTTAAAGCGACCTGAATTTGGTGCACGGGTTGCTATCCGAACCACAAGTGTCATAAATGCTTCATGAATTTGGCACAATAGACTACCAAGAGGGATTAACACTAGAAAAGTGGTGCAGCAGCTTTATTGAACCCCCCTCCCCAATATCCCCCAAAAGAGAGGATGAATCCTGCTATACGGGTGTCCCCTTTGAGAGATTTCATCTTGCCTTTGTGTTTCTTTGGCAATTCAGAAATGTTAGGTTTAACTTTACTTTCTGTCCTGGCAGTGCAATAGTCTACGGCACTGCGTTACTTTTGACAATTGCGCGGTCATGCGACACGCTGAAACCAAATAAAATTTGTCCATTTTTTCCCCACAAATAGAGTTTTCTTTTTGTGGTATTTGATCACCCCTGTGGTTTTTATTTATTTGCGCTATAAACAAAAAAAAGAAATAATTTAAAAAAAATAAAAAAAAACACCACAATATTTTTTACTTCCTGCTATAAAACCTATCCAATAAAAAAATTTAAAACAAATCTAATTTCTTCATCAATTTAGGCCAATGTGTATTCTGCTACATGTTTTTGCTAAAAAAAAAATCCCCCAATAAGCATATATTGATGGGGTTACGTAAAAGTTATAGTGTCTACAAACTATGGGATATTTTTATTTCTTTTTTTACTAGTATTGGTGGTGATCAGTGACTTATAGCGGGACTGCAATATTGCGGCGAACAGACGGACACTGACACTAATAATGTGATCAGTGCTAAAAATATGTACCGTCACTGTACTAATAACACTGGCTGGGAAGGGGCGATAAAAGGGTTAAATGTGTGCCTAACAGATCAGCTCCCACTGTGTATAATCACAGCAGGAGCAGGCCACCGGCGCTGCGCATGCACCCCCCCCCCCAGAGGTGGAAATGTCGGATAACGTACTAAGTCATAGCCGACCGCGCTGCAGCCATCATTCGGCTATGGCCTGGTTGGCAAGTGGTTAATGCAGCCATCATGTCTAAGAATTAGTAAGCTGCAATAAAATAAATGTTTGCTTTATTACAATATTAAGTTAACCACTTAAGAACCAGGCCTAGTTTTTACACTTAGTGTTTACAAATTAAAATCAGGGTTTTTTTTGCTAGAAAATTACTTAGAACCCCAAACATTATATAGTTTTTTTCAGACACCCTCAAGAAAAAAATGGCAGATATTGCAATACTTTATGCCACACCGTATTTGCGCAGCGGTCTTTGGGGAAAAAATACACTATTTTGAATAAAAAAAAATAACAAAACAGTAAAGTATAGTCCAATTTCTTTTTTTTTTATATTGTGAAAGATAATGTTACGCCGAGTAAATTGAAACCCAACAATTTCATGCTTCAAAACTGCGCGGCACGTGGAATGGTGACAAACTTTCACACTTAAAAATCTACATAGGCCAAGTTTAAAAATTTCCAGGATTGTTTTGTGCACTGTTCATCACATGTATTGATAAGATAAATATATATCAGTTGCCCCTAAACTGGGCTTATATGAAATATTTCAGTTGCCTTTATATTGGGCATATGGTAGATGCAATATATCAGTTGCCCTTACATTGGGCTTATGGTGGATGCCATACACATGGACCCTCTCACCATGTGTTCGATCTTGTGTAAGTGCACGAATTCCGTTATCTCCCCTATTAATTTAATTAGACCCCTTACCCCCATCACACAGATTGTCCGTCCAAGATGTCTCTGGGAGGAACGCATCTCTCAGATTTTCTTATTGAGACGTCAATATCCACCTGTATACTTTGCATGTTTATTAGTTTATTTCTCCCCTCTCTAACCCCCTCCCCCTTCCAGCTAGTATTTACCGTTCATTTTATTACTTAATCCCGAAGTTACTCTTCCTCCTTTCCCCTTCTCTATTACCCTTCTCCCCAGATCTTCCAGCCTCCTCAGTTTCCCTTAGCGTGAAGACCTCAGAGTATATTTTACCTCTCACAATGACATCCTAATTTCCATCCCTCTGCATTCCGCTATATTAGTTTACACATATTAGGCAGATTACCTCCGTTACCTCTGCCTACTATTACCAGAAAGCCGAAGAATGAAAAAAAAAAAAAAAAAAAAAAAAAAAAAAAAAAAAAAAAAAGGAAGGAGGGGGGGGAAGAGAGAAAAAAAAAAGAAGAAAGCCCCCAGAAGGTCATTTTATATATGTAGGCCCTTTATTTGGCTTTTATTTTAATTTTAATATGCTATGACAACCCTGTTCTAAGCGCCACATACCAGAAACCAGACCAACCTCTCCCCCCCTCCCCCATCCCAAAAAATAAGATAAAAAAAAAAAAAAAAGAAAAAAAAAAGATATTGAAGGAAAAAGAAAAAAGCAAAAAAAAAAAAAAGATTTAACAAAGAGGGGGGAGGGGGGGGAAGCCAAACAAGGATCCTAGCCATACTGAACATTGGGTATTATTCCACTCTTATTAATTTCAAGTCTAGTGCTCTAAGTGGGATTTGTCCATCCCTAGCTGTCTGCTGTGCATCGCCTGTCCCCTTTGTGGGTGGTCCTCTAGAGCCCCTCCTGGGTCCCTGTATACGAGCAGGCTGGTTATTTTGTCTAGTAGATAAGCCCGGCCGGGCCATCGATCTGGGAATGCTCTGAAGCCAATTCTGTACATGTACTGGTTCTGCGCCCAGGAAGGCATACAGGGCAGGGAGGTCGGTTGGAGAGCATAACGTATAGGATGATTGAGCTTTATGAAAAGTCACCGCAAATGGATATCTCCACCTATACGTAAAGTCCTGGCGTCTAGCTAACTCCAGGATCGGGCGTAATATAGCCCTCCTCTGCAATGTTGCTCTTGATATATCTGGTAGAATCCTCACCACCATCCCATCCAGTTCTAGGTCTCCATGCTCCCATGCTCTGTTAAGAATAAGTTCTTTCTGCTGGTACCTGTGTACTCTACAAAGGACGTCTCGTGGTCTATCTGACTCTGGGGCCCTTGGACCTGGGGTTCTGTGCACCCTGTCTAGCTCCAGAGAAGCTGGTATAGTTCCCAAAACTTTATGGAAGATCATTATCGCTGTCCCTGCCAGTGCTTCTATTTCAATGGTCTCCGGAATTCCCCGTAGGCGCAGATTATTGCGACGGCTGCGATCTTCCAATTCCTCTAAATGTAGCTGTATATTGTTAGTTATGTCTGTCTGTGAGGATTGAGAGTGTTCCAAAGCTGTTACTCTAGACTCTAGTAATGATCTTGAAGCCTCCCCACCTTCTACCCGGCCAGAGAGAGCCTGTATTTCTGACCTTATCTCCTTAATATCCCTGGTATGGGCCTCCTCTATGCGTGAGATCATAGCTTCAATGTCAGCTTTTGTAGGGAGTGCTTGTATCAGGGACATTAGCTTACTCTCCATGTTAATCTGGCTACTTGGAGGGCTTGCCATAGGCAGCTTCGGGGCCCCTAGGTTCTCAGTGGACTGATCAGAAGCGAAGGTATTGGGGGTACGCTCCTCTAGAGATAGTTCAGTAGTGTCCTTGTTGCTATTACCCCGTGGGATTGCAGCTGTACTTTTCATCTGGGGATGCTGCTGCTGTTCCGGATCTAATGAAGGGAGATGCGGTAATGTAGAAAATATAGCAGTGCTCTCACCTGTTTGCAGTCCGCTCGTATTCACTGTGAGGGCTTCTACGGATATCAAATGCTGCTCTGGAGAGAGGCTTGGGGGTACTGTCGGACGCCGTTCGGCTGCGTCTGCTCCAGGTCCGCCTGTATCTGTTCCAGGCAGCGTGTGTTGTTTGTGTTGCTGGCCGGGCGGGGGAGGAGGTAGGTCTGCCGATCCAGCTGAAGGCAGAGTGGTCACGTTATCCCCTTTGGATCCGCCCTGAGATGTAGGTTCCCTGCTCGAGTGTATGCGGCAGCGCTGATCTGTATCAGGAGGGATGATCCGTGATCCGCCGTCCGTGCTGGGTCTGTCGGAGGCTGTTGCCACTACCTCCGATATCCGACGCTGTAGTTCAGGGGCCGGGGTGAGGGTATGTAGTCGGGATGCCGGTACAATTGCTCCGGTGTCTGTGCTAACTCTGCGTGGCATTAAATCCTCCGCCCCCGGTGTCAGATGCGGTTCCCGGAGGTATTTTCTTATCCCACTCTGGGGTAAGCTATGAGATATAGAGGGTTTTGTAGCTGATCTGGTCTTGTATCTTTTATTAGTTGTCATGCCGCATTCAAACGGTGAGTAGTCTCCTCACATGCCGCGGGTTAGCTGGGGAAAGCCAGGAGCTCCTCTGCTGTTCCTCCTCACTCAGCCATCTCTGAGCCACACCCCCCCCAGAGTCTCATTACCATTATCAATGATGTATGCAAGCCATCTGTAAGTAATTGTTCCAATTTAACCTTGCACTGTCAAGCTTGGACGAGCTGCCCATCTCTAAGATTTTGGATACTAATGCTTTTTTGCTCAAACCGTATTGTGGATTGTACAAAGATGCAGTGGCAGTAAATCCACTAGGAGGAATATAGTATACAACTGAATTCGATCCTTGCATGAACTCAATCTTTACCAGGATAAACTTTTACAGAGTGTGGAGTGAGCCACTACTAGAAACTCAGTTTTTTTTTTTCCAAGTGATGAATGGCTAGCTCACATAAATGAGTGTGGAAGCCCTAGGCACTAGGGAAATGATGGCTTGATATGTTTACCTGTTAAAGGATCAAAAGTTTCCTTGAAAGGATATAATTAATGGCTTGATTAAAATCATATTTTATGAAGGAATCTCACCACAGCCGAGTAATGAAATAAATCTTGGGATATTATTCTCTTTACTACTGATGGACAAGACAGTATTATTACTGTAAGATGGAGTAACCATATGGTCTGTGGAGTTAAGCTGGCCATGGAGTGTTTGAACATTTGTAGAAAAAACATTCCTAAGAACATTTTTTCTTGCCATCGAGTCAACAAAATTTGTCCGAAAGCACTTAAAATTTCATTCAGACCTGCTATTTGAATGGAACTCTAGACATATTAAACAGATTTCATTACAATATTCACATTTTTTCCCAAACTAAAACCACATTTACAGTTACAATTTCATTCAATCGAGAAACCATTTCAATGCTGCTCCTTTGAATTTCCTCATCGCTATGGTAGAAAACAAACTTAATTTAGACCACGCTAACCATTAGAAAATCGAACAAATATTCTGAAAACAGAAAGTGTTGAACAAAATTTAACTGGTATATAACCAGCTTTAACCACTTCAGGCCCGGAAGATTTTACCCCCTTCCTGACCAGAGCACTTTTTGCGATTCGGCACTGCGTAGCTTCAACAATTGCACGGTCGTGCGACGTTGCACTCAAACAAAATTGACGTCCTTTTTTTCACACAAATAGAGCTTTCTTTTGGTGGTATTTGATCACTTCTGCGGTTTTAATTTTTTGCGCTATGAACAAAAAAAGAGTGACAATTTTTTGCTATAATAAATATCCCCCAAAAATATATAAAAAAAAACAATTTTTTTTTCTTCAGTTTAGGCCGATATGTATTCTTCTACATATTTTTAGTAAAAAAAATCAAAATAAAATTGCAATAAGTGGATATTGATTGGTTTGCGCAAAAGTTATAGCGTCTACAAAATAGGGGATAGTTTTATGGCATTTTTATTTAAAAAAAAATTTCATTAGTAATGGCGGCAATCTGCAATTTTTATCGGGACTGCGATTATGGTGGACACATCGGACAATTTTGACACTGTTTTGGGACCATTGTCATTTATACAGTGATCAGTGCTATAAAAATGCACTGATTACTGTGTAAATGACATTGGCAGTGAAGGGGTTAACCACTAGGGGGCGATGAAGGGGTTAAGTGTGTCCTAGGGAGTGATTCTAACTGCGGGGGGGTGGGCTTCAAGTTACATGATAGCGATCACCGATCCTGATGACAGGGAGCGGTGATCTGTTATGACACAAGCCAGAACGTGGAAATGCCCTGTTTACATAGGCACTTCCCCGTTCTGAGGCTCCATGACTCAATCGCCGGGCACGGTCACGCTGTACGCGGCGGGCGCGCGCACCTGCTATCCCCGGCTCTTAAATGGGGTTGTAGAAGTACGCCCATTTGCCCACTGCTGCCATTGTGCCGACGTATATTGGCGTGCAGCAACTGGTTAAAGTACAATTTATACATAGACACAATACAGGTTTTAAATATTAATCCCCACAAACCATAATGGGGAGCAGTGCTGCCTTATTTTCTTAATATATAAATATGTCAAAAATATATGATAATTCAAAATCTTAAATCAATACAATAGTCCACACCTGTTAGTGCTCTGTGCCAGTCCAACCAACATAAATAATAGTGACAAACCGTGTGCTCCAGAAATGGTGCTCCATGATGGTACTCCTCTGGGGAAAGACCGCAAGGATTTCACACCACACTCACAGGATGATATTGACACCTTGAGTTAGCAAGTGAGTCAGTCAATAAGCATTACAAAAATATGGATCCCGGTTTGTGGAGCTCACGCCCCTTAGTTGGCCTTTATCCAGTTACTGATGTAAATACAGGGGGTCCCCGGGTTACAAACAAGATAGGGACTGTAGGTTTGTTCTTAAGTTGAATCTGTTTGTAAGTCGGAACAGGTAAATTTTTTAAGTGTAGCTCCAGCCAAAAAATGTATTTTTACGTTTTTTAGATAACATAGAGAAGGGTTATCACCCCTGTAACATTTGTTTTGCTGTCTGTGCACCTGTTCAGAAGATTTCACCTCACCTTCTGTCCCAATGACAATTGGATTTTGAAAATGTTGGGTTGTTAGGGAAATGTGGACTGGTGATAAAGCATCAGCTGAGACACCTTTTTCCCATATTAACTCTTACAGGAGTGAATTTTCCTTCCTAGGGGTGGATTTCCTCTCACTTCCTGTTGTCTCCCTCCATTTGTAAGTAGGAGTCGTTTGTAAGTCGGATGTTTATAAGTCGGGGACCCCCTGTACAACACAGTTGTATGCTGTAATAAATACATATCCGTTTACCTGAAGCGCGCGGTGGACCTTTTGGAAACAGCGCTTCTCGGCTGATGTTGACCCAGCAGCTACCTATGGTGTTTTGAGTATGCTCATGGTGTTTACATAATACAGGTAGTCATTCTTGAGATTAAAATGTGGGCAGGCCATTGCAGAACTATTTTAAATGTTTGTCTGCTCTATGGTGTGTTTTTGAGATTTTACTTATTTATGTTACTAATTTGTATAAATGATCTTAAATAAATTTAAATTTGTATTAATGATACTTAAATATTTGGTGAGTTTATTCCATGAGCCTTTGAATGCATTTGTCGTATTCGTTACACACAACAGTAAAATCAGTCTGTATATGCAGTAAAGCATGTTATGATACTCACTGTGGAACCTAAGGGGTTCATCCTCTGCATTGTGTAAAAAGGCTGCTTAATCCTGTCTTTGATTCTCCCATTTTTTCCACTGTCTCCAATCTTACTCCTGATAGTACAGAGCCTTTGGAGTCACTCTGCACATGCTCAGTTTGGTGTGTATTGGTAGAGAGTTCTTTTTCTTGGGAGGCTTTATCTGATCGGCACGGGGCCAATCAGCACCGTCTAGACCAGGGATCCTCAAACTACGGCCCTCCAGCTGTTGCAGAACTACACATCCCATGAGGCATTGTAAAACTCTGATATTCACAGACATGACTAGGCATGATGGGAATTGTAGTTCCTGAACAACTGGAGGGCCGTAGTTTGAAGACCCCTGGTCTAGACAGAGGTTCAGGGGTCCTGCAGCCTCATAGGACAGTCAGAGTATAATGAAAACTTCTCCAAGCTTTAACAAGACACTGATAGAAGTCACAAGACTGCTAAATACTGCTGAGAAAAGATATTTAGCAGTTTATATTTGCTAAAATAATTGCAATTCCATGTTCTGTGTACTGTGGGAGACCAGATATAGTGAATGCAGGGTCCTGGGTTTAGTAACGCTTTAATATTTAAGGTAGTTTTACTATTCCTTACTTTGTTTTTAAAAGTACAAGCTCCAGAGAGGTCACCATATCAGTAGCTTCATGCTTGGAGAATGTGGGCAGTATGGACTTGTCACATTTGACTAGATGCAAGTTTGTTTCTGGCAGGGGCGTAGATATAAGGGGGGGGGGGGGTCAGGGGTGTTCAAACCCCCCCAGAGCATCCTGGCAAAATACCCAAAGTGCAGCAGCCAGTCCCCCTTCTATTGTGCCCCATCCCCTCAGTTTAATAAGGGGTCCCCCTGAAAAGCATGACATTACTGCAAGGTCTCAGATGCTGGCAATTGACAGTGAACAGTTGAGGGAACTCCTAGACTCTTCCTTAAGGTATCATATGACACAGCCGAAGGGAGACTGGGGATGCAGAGGTCTAAGGATGAGCCGACTTCCTGGCGGGCTCTGCACGTGGGTTGTGCGAACATGCCGGAGCTTATCCTTACTGAGGTCTGGTAAGTGGGGAAGCATCAATTTTCTGTTTTAGGAAGAGGGAAGTAAGAATGCCAGCCTATAAACGTTTACAGGGGGTGGTTAATGGCAGGGATTTGCTTTTGGGAGGGAATTTGATTGGATGAAGGGAAATTTTCTTCATAATTAGAAATCTTTGCTGAGGGAGAGGGTATTGACTGAGGACGATATTTTTGCTTTGGTGGGTCGGTTTAGAGACAGGGGGGTTTAATTTTTGGGGGGATATTTGAGGGAGGGAGATATTTTACAGTTGGAATCTTTGCTTGGGGAGAGAGGGTTCTTAGGAGGGAGATGTGGATTTTTTTTTCCTTTAAAATAAATGTTTTTTTTTTTTTTTAATTATACTTACCTAGGTGGATGGAGCATCGATCCAATGTTGGTGGTGACTGTCAGTCCCTGGCTTTGCCCCCCCTCCCCCAAGCTCACTGGAATACCAGGCTGTGGAGGTGGAGTGGCTGGCTCAGGGTCTCTGTGGCTCACTGAGAGGCTAAGCGAGCTGCTGGTCCAGGCATCTGGGTGAATCCTGACTTTAAAGTTAGGATCTTTCCACAACCTGGACCTGCTGAGCGATGTCAGCTGACAGCGGGCTATAGCTGGCTGTCGGCTAAAAATGGGTCACAAAAGTGCAGAACGAACTTTGCTCCTCCCCAGGAAAAGTACAACCAAGCAGTATGTCGTCCCTTCAGAGCACATGCACCAATGACATCACCGGCTGCTTTGCATGTGAATATCTCCTAAACACCACAAGTTAAGCATTAACAGATAAGCATTATAGGCTTACTTGTAGGTACAAGTTCAAAAGTTGGGTTTGATACAGTTTAAGACTGAATAAAAGCCAACCATATTGACCAGGTGCAAAGTGCACCATCCTGTGGTAGGCAGTGCACAATATTTATTTTTTATTTTTTATCGTTTAAAACATTTCATAAAATTTCTTAGGACACATTTTTTTAAGGTTTAAATAAATCACAAAATTTACTGCCCACCACAATATGTTGCCCCTTGCACCTGCTCAACTTTCACAGTAAGGTTAGCTAAAATCCAGTCTTGGGTCTCATTCATACATCCTACATGACCATGGTGCAGCAAGTATACTGCAATTACCTGCACCCGGGATCAGATGTTCTAATATCTGCTCAGCCTGTACACCTCAGTGATGGGCTGAAAGGAGTCAAGGCTGTCTGCTGCTGTAAACATGCTGTAAACATGTATCTGCACATCCATGGATGTGGATATGGATACATTGGATTTGCCCTTGGATAAAATCTCTCTGCTTCCATGGTCAGAAATTTGTTCGTAACAGCAGGTAACCACTGTGACCCACGGTTTGCTAGTGTGTTGACAAAAATTGGAACATCTGGGATCCTGGCTGTAGGCATTCATTGTATATTTGCCATTCCATGGCCATTTAGAACATATAAATGAGATCTAAAGCCTGGTTCACACGGTAAGCTTTTTTTAGTTCAACCGAGCGGGAAATAAAAAAAATAAAAAACTAGGGAGCTTAGGAGGAGCTTGTTGTAATAATGAGTAAACTACTGCACCACAACTGTGTGCACTGCGTTCTATTCCGTTGGATGTGGATAATTTTTGCTGTGCTGCATTGCAAAGCCTCATGGCCCCACTCTGCTGTCACATGTTTTTACCGTACCTCCCCCAACATTAAAGTGTAAATGATGACTTTAATTTTGAAAGAACCCCACCCAGGACAAAAAATTATCTACGGCCCTGGTTTCTGGTGAGTGACTCACTAGGCAGTATAGCTAAGACAACCCTGGGGTTAGCACCTTTAAAAACAGCCATGGCAGAGTCAATATTTCTATGCTTATAAATTAGCTTTAACAATTAAAGCGGTTGTATACCCGCTGAAACTTTTTTTTTATACACCTGTAAGGGAAAAGGCATAATGAGCTAGTATGCACCGCATACTAGCTCATTATGAAATACTTACCATAGAACGAAGCGTCGGTAACTTACCTGGTCCAGGCCGAGGTAGCTGACATGTTGCCTCGGCGTGTCTTCCGGGTATCGCGACTCCAGCGCTGTGAGTGGCTGGGGTCGCAATGTTGTCACTCCCGCACATGCGCACGGGAGACTTCTTCCCGGCAAGGTTCGGATTCTGCCGGCCTTTCAGCCGAGAATCCCCAATGCGCATGCGCCGCTGCAGTCAGCAGCTCATTGCACGGGGAATATCTCCTAAACTGTACAGGCCTCATTATAGGCTTACCTGTAGGTAATAGTCAATTTTATGACTATACAACCACTTTAACAAATCAGACTGTACATGTGCATTTATCTGCAGTGGTGGTGATCTAAAAGTGTTCCTAAAGGACATCTGTCTGTATAATACTACTGTAACATGCACATTTTCTCTTTTTCTGTTATAAGGGTCCATGATCTCAAATCACACCTCAATTACCAAAATAAACACTGGAAAGGCAGAAGGAGAAGGGCCAACAGGACTTTTTCACAGGAAAGATTACAATGTGCACACCAGTAAATATTACTGCCTATATATCTGAATCTAATTATTTTGACAAATGGCTCTAATTGCAGGTAGCTACAGTAAATGAAAGAAGTCTTGGACAAGCTTAAATCAGACAGAATTACTTTTGAGGTTAATGTCCTGCAAGCAGCATCTTTGGGGCTCCTGCCCATTGAAATGAATATACAATAACATTATCTGTCTATACCTAGCAATTTCTGGCACTAAACTATACCAGGTAAACAGTAAAGATTTCTTTAAAATAGTACTCAAATTTCTGCAGTTGCAATCCCATATCCTATGAAATAGGCATTGATCTTATTACTATACTATAAAAATAAAATCTGAATTTAAACATTACAGGGAAGGCAAGCTGGACCAGCTATGACCACAGAGTGTCATGTACGGTAAATTATTAGATCTCGGTGACATAATAGCACAGTCAGACTTATTTCCAAGGTCAACTGATACAATTCCACTCACAAAGCATCTTCTCCTCCCACATCCTGACATATGTCAGTTGAATAGCAAAAAGACAAGTAGACATAAAACATGAAGAGTTTCAGATCCTGTATGTTTTTTTCCCTTTAGAATGGGAAGCCATATATAAATGCTGCTCAGTGATTGAAAGAGAACGTTCCTAAAGAGAACGTACTGTATCTGCCATGCATTAATATGCTTTAATGAAAATAGTCTAAGTTAAATCTCTAAAAACTCCAAACAATAATCTAGAACCTTATACGGACCACTTTTCTCAGTCATCTTTAGGTTTTTAGGCCTATAAAATCCCTGACTAATTCAAATTCAAATTCAGTGCTAAAGTAGTATAATTTAAAAATGGCTTTTTTAATGTGTTACGAAACCCACAACAGTAAAATCAGTCTGTATATGCAGTAAAGCATGCTTGTTATACTCACTGTGGAACCTAAGGGGTTAATCTGCATTGTGTAAAAAGGCTGTTTAATCCTGTCTTCTCTGATCCTCCCCTTGTTCCACTGTCCCAATCCATCTCCTGATAGAACAGAGGCTAGGGGACAAGCCCAGTTTGGTGTGTACTGCTAGGGAGTTTTTTCTTCTTGGAAGGGTGTATGTGACCAGTATAGGGCCATTCAGCACTGTCCGGTCAGGGGTCCTGCAGTCTTTTAGGACAGTATTTTGCAGTTTATATTTACTAAAACTATTGCATTTCCATGTTCTGTGTACTGTGGGAGACCAGATATAGTGAATGCAGGGTTCTGGGTTTAGCGACACTTTAATTAAATACTTTCCATGGGGAAAATGTGACAGGGTGGCAAAGCAAGGGCAAATTCAGAGACAGAGTGTTGTCACAATATAACACAATAACTTGTACTGTCTCAAAAAGGACCTTCATGGCAAATATTGAAAATTATTTCTGAAATTACATTAACATGTTAGAGCTATATGAAATTCTATTTATTGGGTTTGTATATACTTGCAAGGTTTCCTCCAAAATGAACTAGGAGTGTAAATGCTGCACACAGAAAGTGCAGGCTACCTGTTCGGTTTTTAACCACTTGCCGACCGGCGCACGACGATATACGTCGACAGAATGGCACGTACAGGCAGGAGGGCGTATATATACGTCCCTCCTTTAGCCTGTCCGTGCCATCGGGAGCGCGCCGGGAGCGGGGCGATCCCGCGCCGGTCGGGACCCCCGTGAGTCCGGCCGCGGTCCCCGCGGACTCGATCGCCGCAGGGACTCCCACGATCGTCTCACGGAGCGGCTGAACGGGGAGATGCCGAGATAAACAGCATCTCCCCGTTCTGCCTAGCAACTAGTGACGCCGATCTCTGCTCCCTGTGATTGGAGCAGAGATCAGCATTCACTAGCTGACAGCCACGCCCCCCCACAGTAAAAAAAAACACCCCTAGGCCTACTTAACCCCTACACTGCCACCTTGTGGTTAACTCCTAAACTGCCAGTGTCATTTATACAGAAATCAATGCATTTAAATGCATTAATTGCTGTAAAAATGACAATGGTCCCAAAAATGTGTCAAAAATGTCCGATGTGTCCGCCATAATGTCGCAGTCACAAAAAAAAATCGCAGATCTCCGCCATTAATAATAAAAAAAAATTATTAATAAAAATGCTATAAAACTATCCCCTATCTTGTAAACGCTATAACTTCTGCGCAAACCGATCAATAATCGCTTATTGCGATTTTTTTACCAAAAATATGTAGAAGAATACATATCGGCCTAAACTGAGGAAAAAAAATGTTTTTTTATATATTTTTGGGGGATATTTATTATAGCAAAAAATAAAAAATAATGCATTTTTTTCAAAATTGTCGCTCTATTTTTGTTTATAGCGCAAAAAATAAAAACCGCAGGGGCGATCAAATACCACCAAAAGAAAGCTCTATTTGTGGGAAAAAAAGGACGTCAATTTTGTTTGGGAGCCACGTCGCACGACCGCGCAATTGTCAGTTAAAGCGACGCAGTGCCGAATCGCAAAAAGGGGCCTGGTCCTTTGGCTGCAAATTGGTCCGGTCTGAAAGTGGTTAATCCAATATCTGTCCACTCTCTTGTGCAATTAATAATCTGGGGACCCCTTTCGCATACCTGTAAGCAATGTACGCACTGTAGTTTTTTTTTTGTGTTTTTTTACTGTCTTTCATACAAGAAACCATAGCAGAACAAACCATCTCCTGCACATAAGTATAATGGTCGGGTACCAGCTCTTTATATATCATCAGCTTCACCACATGGGTCAAGGACACACAATGCCTTGCTGCCCTCCTAGGACTGAGGAAGCCCAATAGCACTCTACAAAAAAAGGTGCACCAGCCTAGTGCCTTATCCCATGCACCATTTATTAATACCATAAATTATACTAACAAATCATGTGAGAAATACAAAAATCAAAGCAAGCATCAGCTTCCAGGTTGCTCGGTCTACTCAGCATGCTCAAGACCTTGGGAGGGTACCCACCAGGATCCTATTTATCACATGGTTGGCAAGTATAATTATTTGTGATTATTAATAAATGGTGCGTAGAATAATGCACTAGGCTTTGGTTTATCATGCAAGAAAATCTCTTCTATCAAAGTGTCAGATCAGTATTAACATTTTTGGAAAGACCACAAACCAGATTCAAACTTGTGAACCTACTCAAAGAGGTGCTGGGAACTTTTAGATCTGCAAGTGTAGTCAAATGAATGAAAACTGCAAACAAGCTCAATAGCTCTGGTGAGGCAGCTCCCAAACAGCAGGGCTTCCTTAATAGGCACCCAACAGTAGCTCAAACCATAGAAATACAGAAAAAAGTACCAGTCCAAAACCAGATAAGAGAGTCCAGGATATAAAAACAGCTAATGTATTTCAGAGGCAACACCACTCCCCCTTCATCAAGGCTCCATATAGGATAAAACTTGGATGGACTCAGAAGAAACAGCAACATCACATATGTTTATTAGTACCATTATTGAACTCTCCAAATGGAGTAACAACTTGAGAGACATTTCTAAGCATCACTGGACTTTGTGGCTATTGCTGCTCAACTGCATTTACTGGAAATGTGGATCACTACCTAGCATTTTCCTGCTCAGATCACTTCTAAAGGGACCTTATAAGGTTGTTGCAAATACCCATATGAAGTTCAAGGAGGTAAGCTAAAGTGCTATTTAAACTTGAGATCTGGCATACTTATGGTTACATGTCAAAATACACCAAATCAGTATTACTAGCAAGCATATTGACCAGAAGTAGAAAACAATAAAAGCACTTGACTCTGTCAAAGCTGCACAAATAACTTTGTAACTACCATGAATACACAGAATGCCTTCTGGTGAAGTAATGGCAGGGAAGCAGAACCCCAGTTAATGTTTTGTTCTCATTAACTGTTCTACAAATTCTTGCTTTATCTTCTACATAAATTACACTATTTACAAAACAACAAAAAGGCACATTTCCTGTGTTAATATGAACAGTTTGCATGAGAAAAAAAAAATCATGGCACAAGCCAATGCTCATTAAACGTGTTTTGGCTTCAATATAAAATGCTGGGCACATTTGGTGATCATTAGACAAATCAAGGTCAGCAAGACAAAAAGACAAAGAAAAGCTCAGCTGCATATATAGAGAGTGCAGTATGAAATTATTACTATTTCTATTCACTGGCTTTTGGCTATCTGAACTCAAGGCAAACCGCTAAACACAGAGCTGTTGCGGTTAAGTAACACTAAGACCCCTTTCCCACTGGGGAGTTTTTCAGGCGCTTTTGGGCTTAAAATGGCGCCTGAAAAAAACCTCCCCTGCGTGAGAGTGTGAGAGCCCGAGTGCTTTCACACTGAGGCAATGCGCTGGCAGGATGTTACAATTTTTTCCTGCAAGCAGCATCTTTGGGGCTCCTGCCCATTGAAATGAATTGGCACCGCTGCTGAAGCGCCTGCAGAGCGCCTCGGCAGCAGCCATACACGGGCGTATTTAACCATTTATTCGGCCGCTAGTGGGGGTTAAAAGCTCCTACTAGTGGCCAAATAGCACCGCTAAAATGACGATAAAGCGCCGCTAAAACTAGCGTCAATTTACCATCAACGCCCGCCCCAGTGTGAAAGCAACCTTACAGGTCTTGTCCCTTCCAAAGTCTGTGAGTGAAAGGAGAAACAGAAGACTGACTAGCTCATTTCTTTGTCTCTCTGCTTTCTCCTTCCATGTTAGTTAATTTGCACTGCAGAACAACTAGCTGTTTCTCCCTCTCCCAGCCTGACATCTGCTGCTAGCATAAAAACACACACACACATATATATATATATATATATATAAATATATATATTTCTGTGCCAAAGAAATAACCGTAAGGACTCACCAGCCAACATTCCTTCGAGGGCTTTCCCACCCATGTTTATTTAAAAAAAAAAATTCCTTTAACGATATAGTACCCCTTTAACACTACTTCAGTGTCCTGGCTAAATAGTCTGCTCAGACCCTCCGTCTGTTTCCTTGCATGAACCTGTCATGTTGCCTCTCTTAGAGTCCACAACAGACACTTTTAGAGCAGAAATGTGTAACTGAGTGAGGAGCCCTGCGCCCCACTTAGCTCCCTAACCAAATAACATGACCACCGCTGCACAATCAGTGAGGCTGTGGCTGCCAGGTAAAATGCAGGACTAGGAATGGAGGCTTTATGCCTCCCAAAGCTCTACATGGTCTCCCACCTCCAGGAAATAGGACCAGAACTTACCAAACCGAGAAAACAGATCTTTTTTCACCATAGCAGACACAAACCGTGGAGCAATTTGGAGGACACAAGTGCTGTCTACAACCCTGCCAGCATTTGTTCATTGTCCCCTTTCACACTAAACTGTGTCACTGTGAGAACAGGCATTTACAAGCCATTGGACTAATGAGGAGGTGCAAACACCAATGAAAAAAGCAAATCAATATCAAACAAACAAACGTGAGTTTACTATAGTCAGATGAGTGAAAGATGAAAATCGAGGGCTTGCTCTGAGCCCTGCACTTTGCTTACTACTACTTTATTTTACATTTTCCTTGCTCCTAAATAGCCTAAATGGCCAGTAGAATACACAGTGATTATTGCTAGCTAGATAGATTTTTACTCCAAAAGCATTTTACTAAAATAAATTTGATTAAAAAAAAATCAGATTTAAATAAAAGATCATAATTTTTTTTTTTTTTAATCATTGATTTTTATCCACCCTGGTCTATGGCCGATGTTCTATCGAGAAATGCCTCCCGTCGAAAAAAAACCCCAATGGGTCTGCGTCACTCCAGCATGCGCAGATCATCTGAACCATTATCCAACACCATGCAAACAGCGGGGGGGACATAGTTGTCAGATTGAGCCTCGCTGTTGCGGGGCGTGATGTGGGTGTGTTGAAGGCCGGGTTTTGTGTGTGTTGCAACCCACCCTAACACACACCAAACCTGTCCTGCAACACAGACAAAACCCCCCCTTCTTCACATGGAAAACCTGCACCGCAGCAGCAAGGCCCAATCTGAAGTACAGTCTCCCTCCGCTGTTTGCATAGCTTTGAATAGTGCCCGTCGAATACTGTCTCCCGTCAAAAATGCCTCAGATGATCTGCGCATGCGCTGTGTTTACGTCCTGCCAGCTGATTAACATAGCAGCTGGAGTGACGTATGGTACTGTGCATGCGCAGACACATCGGTGGCATTTTTCGGCGGGAGGCATTTCTCGATATTACACCGGCTTTTGACAGAAAGGGAGTTTATCTAAAGCAGACATGTTATGGGGCTTTTTAGGAAGTCCCAAATACCTTGTAATGGGTCCTTGAAACCTTGGGGGCACTATTATGTACATATTAACTCTGACCTAATTCTTATGTCTAACAGTTGGTCCACTAATGTGACTGGTGCCATCCTAGACCAGCAGAGAAACAAAAAGAGTGTGGGAGCTCCAACTTTAAGAAACCATTTCAGCATTAGTGTAACAGAGAATCCAGTAGGGTTTGTAACTCTGTAAGAGCAACTGTATATGTCTGCTTTCAATGAATGGTGTAATAGGTCTTTAGACATACTTCTTAGAGGCAACTGCTAGGTATATGACTGTCAGACACAATAAGCTTAGAGTTATAGAAATTCCCCAAAGAAATTTGTAAACATTTGGCAGAGTTGGTTAAGTGCCCCAGAAGTGGCGCCCCCATTGCTGGTCCTAGATAGACTATTACAGGGCTAAATAGATGAATGCCTCAGATTTCGATTTGCGCCATATGAGACCCTTTATAGAGAAGATAGCAAGTTATACATCAAGGGCTATTTACCTACGAAATATATGACCTCTTTATTCCGGGTTAATGTTCATTACAAGTTGGTTTTATTTGCTTGTTTTAATTTTTTTATCTGGAGATATAAATTTGAGGTGCACAACCACGGCACGCAGTGCGAATCGGGACACTCCTCATAGGGGAGATAAAACCCATCGCTACCAATGCCGTGTAATGCAAGGAGCCTGCACCTGTGTGGCGCGGAAGACCCCCTATGTGCGCTGGGCAGAGAGCATCTGCATCAAGTGATCAGCCATCTCCAAACTCTGCCCGGCCTCCTGTCGGCAAACAGGAAAGAGGAAAAGGATATACCCTCCCTCATGACACACACAAATAGCAAAACTTGAAAATGTGCATTCACACGCATTAAGCAATAGTACAATTGTGTACATGACTGCAAGTCAAAAATCGAAAACGAACAGGAACAGAGGGAGGACACATGCTGGTCAGAAGCAGCCCAAGACACTATATCACATCAATGGGCAAAATGTACCCAAATATGAAATAATAATGAAAAAATAAATAAAAATAGAAATAGCAAAGGAATAATAGCATTTCAAAGAAAAATAAAATAAGAAAAAAATATAAATATGACAACAAGCAATTAAGATGGTAGGGAGAAGCAACCAGGATATTTTCATCATTTTCAAGGGTTACATCATAGAGATGTGCACCCCAATATATCCTATAGATATGAAAAATGACTGCACAACATATAAACCGATGTAAATAGAAGTGTATAGAAAAGGGGGATCATTCCTCCCATCCCCTCTGATGAGAAACCATCCAAAAAGGGTCGATAACTGGCTATATCATTGAGACCAGGAGGTGAAGTAGCTTCTAGATGGATTATCCAACGTGTTTCACATTGGAGAAATATCCTATTCCAGTTGCCACCCCTATCGCTTGGATGTACTCAATCTAGAATCAGGAATTTAATATGAGGGGAATTTCCCGGCATGTACATCCCTGACATGCCTACACAATGGGAGGTCTGGATTTGATGTCTTCAGAGTTACAGAATAGATCTTGGGATAGATTTGTTGCTCTCAAGCTAATGTTTGCGGTGATACCTCACATGTGTGGATTGAACGCCGTTAACATATGTGGGTGCGACGTATGTATGCTTTGTCTTTTGCGTGTGAGCACGTGGAAACGGGGGCACTACCCTTTTATTTTTGTATGATTTTATTTAAATTTTTTAATTTTTACACTTTCCTTTAAAAAAATGTTTTCGATCACTTCTGCTCCTGCCACCTGTAAGAACAATCAAGCAGTTTAACAGTTGTTCTTACGGTGCAGGGAATCACCGGCTGAAAAGATCAATACTGGATTGTAAATCCAGGCATCAACCCGGTATAACCACCGAAAAGGGAGGATGTTCATTTATGCCCTCCCAGAGGGAAGTGGTTAAAAGTCAGCAGCTACAGTATTTTTTCAAACAGGGCTCAGAACTGCTTTAAGTGTTTTTTTTAGATGTTGGATATCGTTTTTATAGTATTGTTTTCATATACACCATTACCTGTGGGGACTTGCTTGTTTTCTTCTTTAAAGAAACTCATGTTCACTTTGTGGAGCTCACATACTGTAAGTCAGTATGACTTTATACATGAAAAGCCCAGGATCCCAAGCATGTCAACATTCATTTTTCCCCGTAGCACATTCCATCACACATTTCTTTGGATCATATTCTCTTGCAATGATATAAGAAAATATGACTTACTTCAAATGCATTCTAGGAATCAGGAGTATTTATATCACTTGGTATACTTCAAGTACTAAATAAAGCACTTCTAAAGCAGGTGTTGCAAGCACTGGCCAGAGGGTAGCTATACTATAGTTAGCAAACTGCTTATAATGACACAGATTTATTATTTTCATGATGAAACACAAATACAGATTTCAGTAGAGTGGAACTTCACTCCATTTTTTTGTGAATATTAAATACTTGCCTGTGCAGTTGAAAAGTTCAAAACCCTTCATGTGCTAATGTAATAAAAATATACAGCTTGTAAAAAAGACGTAAAGGAAATGGAAGCTTAAGGACTCGTTCACACTACCTGCACAGGAAAACAAACTTTTTACTTGTGATCTAGTGCTTTGTTGTGTGCTGGCTTCAGGGGGGTTGGGTTGTTAGGGGGAAAGGTGGTGCCTTGCATCTTTAAATGCAGAACTAGGTTCCTCTTTAAATAAAACATTTTTAACATGGTGTGACAATGGTGGTGTGAAAATTCAGCAATGGCAGCTTCCAGATTTCTCTCAGCAAATGTTTCCTTTACATTCCATGTGGTCTACAACCCAAAACCTTGACTGTACATATCAAATAGTCTATGATTGAGGGGTAAGAGGGAAAACTTATGCACGTATGAGGAAAATGCACAAACTTGCAGAAGCCTACACACCTGTGGCCAAATCTCAGGTTATTCTTACAGGCAAAGCTACAAGACTTCCAGATAGTATTAAAATTGCACATTATGTTACAAACCAAAGGAAATATTCCACCCACACAGAAGATATTTCCATTGTAGGTTCTAGCATTGTTATAATAAACCATCAGAGAAGCTCAGCACCTTGTGACAGGAAAGTGGGTATGTATCAAAAAGCAAATGTTACCATAACCAAACCGCATCTTAACTTGATAGCACAATGAGTTTGAATAGTTTACATTTGAGATGCAGATCAGTCCAGTCCGATGTCTTGGTCAAACCTTTGTGAAAATTATTCATACCTGGCTGTCATGCTAATCTCGTGGCATTAATACTTTATGAATCACTGGCCTCGTGGTAAGTATGCTAATTATGAGCTCCGATTTGTGTATCTGTTCTGTATCAATGAAAGAAATAATGAATGACTGAATGAATGGATCAGCAGGACATACTGGGCAATGTACATTTCCAGAAGCAGGGGTCAGCAATGGCAGCTATCCTCATCTCAAAAGTTTGGGGGCAATTTAATTATTTTTAAAAAGATATTTTAGAAATCGGACCTTAAAATGCCTTTCCTTGTGCTTGTATTACCTCATTCATGAATGCATTTCACTGGCTTTTTAAGTTGAGGAAAGACGAGGCTTTCAGCTTTTAATGTATGATGTGGTTTAAAGGGGTTACAAAATAAACAATAACATTTATAATTCTACATTTCTGTAAACTAATTACTAGACACGCCAGGAAGTGGCAATGGAGGAGATGAATTGTCATGTTTAAATGTGTTGTTAAACACATGGATTGCTTGTCGAGTGATTTTTAAACACACAAGATCAAAGCACAATTATTAAACGCTGTATCGTATTACTTTCCTAATGTTTAAAAACATTTTATTTCCCATCTATAACAAAATCCAAACATACAATTCAATTGTCTGGAGATGCAAGTGTTTCACAGTGCCCCCTATTGTTTCCTGCTATGAGTGCCAGTAGTAAACTAGTACTTCATTTTCAAAAATACACATTAAGAACCATATTTACAGTCAAATGTTTAATATTGTACTGAAGGAGATTTATAACAATCTGCTATTGGACAAAATGGCTAATTCTTTTTTTCTTGATAATTGAATTGATTTTCTGCTGCCAGCAGATAAACTTTAAGTATGTCATAGAGAGCCACTTGAACAAGTAAAAGTATCCATAAAACCTGACATAACTGGGAATTCTGAAAAAGACTGCTAGGTATGTACTGGTAAAGAACAGGCACCTAAAAACACACGCTGGTGTGCCTAAGAAGTATCCCAGGTATAGGACTGTAGATGGTTAATCTTATAAAAATGCCTATTGCCTGGCTACTATGCTGTCCTTCTGAATTTCAAACTTTTTAAATCAATAACCTAGTAAGGAAAGTAAAGGCAAAAGCAAAATCAAAGTCTGATGTCAGAGCTCTTTATTGCTCCCAGCACTGAACTGTTTAACTACCATAACAGAGTAAAGCCTGGTACACACTAAACAGGTTGTTGTCCTTCAACCCAATGGGCTGAAACAAAAAAAAACTGAAGAGCTCGGGAGGAGCTGCTCTACTAACTATCTGATGTTAGTACATCGATCTCCCCCACTGAGCTATTGTGTTCTGACGGGGGGACAACCCCCCGCCAGAACACATCATTTAGCGCTCTCTGCCATTGGCTGAGAGCACTGATCGGCAGACCTTTTTCATGCCCCTTCAACTGTCGGATAGGCTACTGTGCACATGGGTGAAATGTGGACCAGTTTCTATTGGATCGGCCGATACCGTCTGACATTCTGCCCGTGTGTATGGCCCTTTAGGCTGGCCATACAATATTACAATTTTCTTGTACAATTTACCTTTAGATTTACCAAATTAATATAATATGAGGTCAAACACTTTCAATTTGAATGCAATCAGACAGGCCATTGCACTAAATACATAGTTAAAGGTAAATCTAAAGGAAATTGAATGAGAAATTTGTATAATGTGTGGCCATCATAAACGTGGCATCACTAGGATGTCATTTTACATACATTGTCTAATATATCAATATAATCTCATTTTTTTTTTTTTATTTAAATTTCAACAACAGACAAAGAAAATTGCGCACTGTTAAAAGTAAGAATATTTTATAAAAACTGTAGCTGCATAAAAAAATTTAAATAAATAAACTATATTGATTAGAGCACACAGCACTTGAAATTCCACAATATAAAGCAGCTCTATGTTTATAATTTATCAGCACACATCAATGGTTACTGCTGTGAAATATATACAGTATGCAGGGCACCTTAACCATTACTGCTGGGAAAAGGTTACTGAGCACATATCTACAGGAATGCATAATGCTTCAATTAGTTAAAATAATATACAAGTCCCGATAAAATGAAATATGGGACTCCACAATACATTGCATGCAAAATAAACACTGTTTGAAATATATTGCATCTTGGCATTCCCAAGATTATGCTGAGAGAGTGAAGGAAATACTTTGACTAATCCATACATCTGTTATGCCACTGGGACTTGGGTCAGGCAAGTTAATGAGCGACATTACTAATAGATATCATGTTTTACACTTATTACTGCTGTATAAGTGCATCTATCCAATAGGCCAGTGATGGCGAACCTTGGCACCCCAGATGTTTTGGAACTACATTTCCCATGGTGCTCACGCACTCTGCAGTGTAGTTCCAAAACATCTGGGGTGCCAAGGTTCGCCATCACTGCAATAGGCCATGCTTATAAAATAAAACAAATATTATCAATAGATGTAGATTTTAAAGCTGAACTCCAGGTAGACATAAATTCACAAATCAGTATACTGTTATATTATAAATATATTTTATATTGAAACTATTTTAAAATGACCCTGTCATCTTCAATACCTTCAGTGTTTTCAAACCCTGCCACTTTGCTGATCGTGAGCTGCTAAAGCTTTAGAACACATGTGGGTGTGTTGAATGCCTGCTCCCCCTTCCACAAGTTGTCGCTCCTATCACCAGCAAGGGAAGCAAGTATTTTATTCCCTACCCCCACACTGGAGATTGGGCAGGTATAGCTGCCAGAGCTGCTTTATTATTTTTACAAAAAAACGTGAGCTTGATTGTTGCCTTTTTGCCCAAGCTCAGCTTGGGCTTACTGTAAGTGGCCAAATCTTTCTTGATATTAGACTTCAAGATGAGCTCTGCTGAAGGCATATATGCTTATGGGAGAGAGAGCAGAGTGATGACCCCATCAGTGTGCTGCTGACCAGTCAGCAGGCTGGGTATGTCGACCAGTGTTCTTGATCAAATTGTTTTAACATATCAATGATGATCAGTGAACTGGTTGTACTGTCTGCTGCCGAGGTGCTTAGATTATAAACACAGCTGACCAGAATTATGAACCCTTAGTATATAAATTAGTATATATGTTTATTTAGCCACTTGCCTGGAATTAAGCATTGTCCCTCACAGGCAGCAAATGCATAGTTATCATTGCACCATGTTTCACTAAGCATCTGCACAAATAGATTCTTGAAGAATATACATTTTTACATAACATTGGAAAGTATAATTCACATTCTGAGACAAATTAACTCAGAAAGCACAGTTATATTGTGTACAAGAGAAAACTCACAATAAAGGTAGTCTGAGATTTCTTCAGTCAACAAGTCTAGATAGGGCAATATATTTTAAATATAGTAGATTTAGAGGCAAGCCATAATTTTATTACTGTTGCCCTTGTAAACAGGTTCATTGCTCTGTATGTAAGCACAACACTATATAAATTATCCTGTGTGGGCTGGAAGACAGCTGAGGACTACCCAGTAATACTTGCTACTTTGAAACTAGATATAGTAAGCATGAGGTCAGTGTTGCATCTAAAAATGTCTCTATTGTAAAAATATTACATATTCCAAGCCCACTCCAATGCCATTTTTATCCACTGAGGACTGAATCGTATCCTACATAATAAGTACACATACAACGCTTTTAATGCTTAGAACATCACTTTTATGTAAATGAAGCCTCAACATAAAAAGCCGTCTGAGTAACCATTAAAAAGAAGTACTGGTCTTTATGCTGGCAACAAGGTTTTGAGCTACCATTTCATGAGTCCAAAAGGCTAAGCAAATATATCAGAGAAAATAACGGTAAGGCAAAGCAGTTAATGTGACCCTGTTGGGATAAATTAATACAATAAAAACTATTCCCACAACCCAAATCCACTGCTTACCTGGAGTCTAAGTAAAAGGAAAGGGGAAACTAGCTCAAGGCTGAGACCACTTCCTCATGCATCATTAGCTTACACTACAGTGGTCCAGTGATTAGTCACTCAGGAAGCCTGTGGCATATCCAAGTTATGGCAGCTATGGCACATTCCCTGGGTGCCACAGCCCTGCCCCTCGGCATGATAAAATTATGTATGTTGTCAATACCAAGCTCCCCCTTGGAGAACTATAATTCCCTGGTTGTTATGCACGTACCTTTAACTTCAACACTTTATGAGACACTGACCTTGCGCAAGTATATTAAGAGACTCCGACACTGTTCCTATTTACAGAATGCTTGTTACAGGTCTGTAATGTAATAATATTGAACCAAGAAACAGCCGGGCAGCTAGCAGAGGACCAAAAATGTCAGCCTCTACACTTCTCTGATAACAGATGTAATTTCAGAAAAAAATATCACCAGGAAAATTGGTTTATTATGAAAGCAAACATGTAAAAACATACAAACCAATTTTTGTACTTTCAATTCATGTAAAATATAGGTACCCAAATAGAGCACGAATAATAACTATGGCCATTAAAATCAGGCACGGTATACAGCATACAAAAGTGTTGTGTGTAAAATGCTTCAAATGGCAAGTGACACCCAAAGCTGGTCACTGGTTTTTCTGTGAGCTTTGTCAATGTCAAAATCCAGCAAGATTACTCACAAACCCAGCAGTAAGATTTCCCTCATGACCCTGCTGAATTTAAGTTTTAGGTAGAACATTTCTTTAAAACAATAATTTGGCATTTGTATTAAGTAGATGTACTCCAACCCTTTTTTTTAAATTGCACTTCTGCACTTGCATTCCTGTTGTAACAACATGAGTGTTGTACCATGTTAGCCATGAACAAATGTAGATGTTTGGGTTTAGGGTTATACCATTTAATGGCTAACAAAACATGTTGTAGTGTAAGCTTTCCAGGCATGCTACCTGAAAAAGAGGCCAGCGTGCATCTGTTAGCCAATAAACACTCTCACGTTTAAAAAAATAAGTTTTGACTGTTGTACCAACATATAGCAATCTTGTCAGAAAAGAAACAAAAAATGTTTTTGTAAGAATTTAAAGTAAACAATTGGAAGATATTAGAATACCAACGACTCAAATTGTCCTCTCTATTCTTTCTAATTTACAAGCATTGTAATTTTCAGGAGACGTCAGCTGAATGTATGACAACCATCTAACCAGCCTGCAGACCTGGCAATCTACATGTAGGCTGAGAAGATGCCTGCTCACACACACACATTGCCACAAGTGTAAGACAATACAAAACTATGGCCTCTGCTAGGATGTGTCAAACTGAGTACAGCATTTTTCATTTCTTGACATTCTATAGGACAACTTAAATATTTTATATAAATAACACTGGCTGTAGGTTTCATGCATTAAAATCCAGACTTGATCAATGAGAGGCTTCGTAGCATTCTTTTTATGTAAAACCCTGACCTTTACACATAATCAGAGATGTTGGAAGTAAAGCTAAAACGTACACTTTTGCTCCCATGCAGGCAATAGCTAGCTATATACCTATTATATACAGATTTTTTTTTTTTTGAGGATCGTTTTTTCACCTCGCCCCCAACATAGTCAACCATGATATAGAACAAAATATTTCTTTTCATCTGTAGATCAATAAAACCCAACAAAACTAAATCTTTTTTTTAGAACAGAGAGGTTGTTCTGGGTAAAAACATGATATAATATAGAAAGGGAATGGGGGGGGGGGGGGGGCAAAGTGGGGAAAAATGACATTAATAATAAAAACACAATACAGTTCACTCATTTGGCATTGTACCTTTACAGGCTGAGCATTCAATATAAAACAAATGGATAAAAGATGCAATAAAAGATAAGTTTGTAGTGCACAAAAATATCTCTGTGGAATAAGTTAGTTAGTTTGTATACTAATTACACACCTGGACAGACCCTGCTGTTGTTTCTCATGATTGGTAGCTGATTGTGAGAGGCGTTACTACGCCCTTCACATGACATGCTCTGGTCCAATCAGTTGCCTTGGAATTCTAGGTCTGTGATTGGAGTATATAAATATGTGTGCAATGTGGGGGAACAGGTAGATGCCCCAGTTGAAGTGTGTATTACACGAAACGCGTCGGACCAGGTTATAACTATTCCCACATTGCTCTTTTTAATTGTGATCACTTTTATATTTGTTATTTTTGATGTTTTTTAGCAATAAAACCAAATTTTTTGACCTACACCATTGGAGCCCCCTGTTTTTTCTTCTTCCCTCTCTATGGTTGGAAAACATCTGGGGAGCACCTCACGTGAGTTCTTACCTCATTAGATGTGGTAATAGAATAGTGGTTCCAGCTTCCTGTTCACTGTGGATTGCTTCTTTGGTGTCCGTGGTTCCAGCTTTTGGGTTTACATCCCACCTTGGCCATTTCCGGTTTGACCGGAAAAAAACAGCAGATTCTACCAGTTTGCCTTCAGAAGTCCAGTGAATGACCAGGCTGCCGCTAATTCGAGCCTGTCCATGCCCGTTTGACCCTATGTCGCTGACAGGGGGTCCATTGGTTCTGGTAAGCGCATATCCAATATTATTTCATCTCAGAAAGTGTGTATGAGAAGATCTTTCAAGATACCCATGTCCTGACATCACCACTTTGTTTCTTTGGGACTTTAATTTATATTGTGTTTGTTCATTACGTTGGACTTTCATGGTTTACCAATTTATTCCACAGAGATATTTTTGTGCACTACAAACTTATCTTTTATTGCAGATTGATTTATCTGGTGTTCACTCATTTGATCCACTTATATATTGATTGTAGCGCTACACTTTCACCCATATTGTTTTTTGAATTTTTGTCACATTCTAGTGCAGCAGCTTCATCGCCACTTTTATACACTTTTGTTTTGTTCACTTATGAGTTTAGCGCAATCACTATTCTTTCCATTTACAAATATGACATATAGGTCAGTATCTGCAGGAAAGTCGTGTTGCAGGGTCCGATGGAGGTCAACATGCAGCAAGATTGTGTAGAGCAGGGATATGCAATTAGCAGACCTCCAGCTGTTGCAAAACTACAAGTCCCATCATGCCTCTGCCTCTGGGTGTCATGCTTGTGGCTCTCAGAGCCTTGCTATGCCTCATGGGAATTATAGTTCTGCTAAAGCTGGAGGTCCGCTAATTGCATATCCCTGGTGTAGAGGGTATGGCAACATGCAATATTGCGGGTAAGAAATCCAGATTGTATGACAGTGACTTGTATGTGCAGAATAGGCATGCTGGAGCTATAACATCCGGCAGTATGTGCAGGTGTGGACTGGGAACAGTATGACAAGTGGGCCATATGTGAAGAAGAGAATTGTAGACAGTATAACAAAGTGCAGTATGTGCAGGAGGGGAGTGCAGAGGGTATGACAGCAGGCAGCATGTGAAGGAGAGAAGTGCTAAAGGGCGTCAAAACAGACATCAGACAATATGTGCAGGAGATGAGGTATATGGTTTGAAAATAGCCAGCATGTGAACGTGAAGCTTTTGGAGAATATGACAATGAGCAGCGTGTACAAGAGAAGAATTCTGAGCATGTCAGCAGACGGTATGTGCAGTAAAGGATTGTAAATATTTTAAAAGCAGGCAGCATATGCAGGAATGGATTGTAAAGGTTAAAAGATGATTTGTACCAGGGTGTGAGCACTACAATATGTGTGTTAGGTACTTTTTTTAGTATTAAAGGGCAAAACCAGGAAAAAACAACTAAAAAAGCCAGACCAGTTCGGGAAAAGCATTCTTTGGACAGATGAAACTAAGATTAATCTGTACCAAAATGAAGGGAAGAAAAAAGTGTGGAGGAGACTTGGAACAGCTCATGATTCAAAGAACACAGTCATTACAGTCATTACTTTGTTTATTATGATGCCAAGCATATAATCAACAAAATAGGGAGATATTATATATATTATCATAAAAAGCTGGAAATACTTTACAGTATAATAAAAAGTCTTTGTAAGTTAGATTTATTGTGTGTGTGTGTGTATTTTTATGTTTTGTATATGCTGTAGAAAGACATTTCAGGCTTTATACCTGTTACTTATGAGTACTGGGAGGTGGGCATTTATGGATTTTTTTCATTTTGCATGTAGTGTGGCTATGATTAAGACCAGTTTTGGCTGAAATATTTAAGCCAGGTAAATTTTACATTGTGTACTGTATGTTCTGCTTACTATAATAAAGGATTATTCAAGTAAAATGTTCAGCAAGCACCAACTTTTTTGGACTGTGTGTACTTCCATACTATATTACAATTGGTGGCGGAATCCTCCAGCAGTAAAAGGCAAAAGTAATAGGTTCCCTTCTTAACACACACAGGATTGAAATTCGCCCGTCCCATAAGCAGCTGAACAGGGCTGTAAATCAAGTGCAGTAAGCAGCTGATCAAGACTTAGATTTGGTAAGATTTGGACTATATATATATATATATATATATATATATATATATATATATATATATATATAAATACAGCGGAGCTGCGCTATTATTAATGACATCAGCACGTCCCTTCAACCAACACGTTTCATCACAAAATGACATTGTCCTGGGGCACAGGCGGCGTGCCGACTCACTACTTCATATAACAGACACAAAACCACGCCTCAATCTGAGTCTCAGGTGGCTAACAAATACGCGCTATTATGGATATAGGGACCCGGCCATTACTTAAAAAAATAGCCGTACGTGGCTATACTAAAGCCCGCAACAGCACCCAATCCCACCCATCACAGAAAAATAAGGAAATAAGTATGTTGACACAAATTAAGAATGCAGCCAATCTTTACCGCCATATCCCATCCAAGACAGAAAGACAACAAAGCCTCATCTAATAAAAAGAAGGGGGTTGTTCAAGCTTGCACTCAATAATAACTTATCAAAATTCTAATCAACACACATCATAATAACGAGTATTTAAAAAAAATATAAAATAAAAATAATATTATATATTAATTGCTGACAGGAAATGTCAAAAAAGATTACCATGGGCACACAACACAGACCTCAACAGTGGGCCACAGCGGTCTATTAAAAAATTGAAATACCTACAAATACATAGGTCAGAAACTATTCCTCTAATAAATCCATATATTCTTGACAATTGAAGAGAGGAAGCCGACGTTCCCAATCAGAGGAAGACATATTATAATTGTCCAACCACAATAGCCAAAATGATGTGAATTAAAAATAGCCAACAAGAATAAAAAATAAATCAACAGGCATAAACAAAAAAGGTCACCATGTAGATACCATGAGTGTACTCAGCAGTGACCCCTAGTGGTGTCTCCAGATTGACCTTTTTTGTCTATTCCTGTTGATTATTTTTTTTATCCTTGTTGGCCATTTTTAATTCACATCATTTTGGCTATTGTGGTTGGACAATTATAATATGTCTTCCTCTGAATATTTCCCTGGAAATAGTCTACAACCCCAAATCACAAAAATCCAAAATGCTGTAAAAAGCTATCTTCCCCTGGAGCCCTTTAGTATACAAACAGCCACTACCTGGGCAGTATATTATAATACTCTGGGCTTTCTGAGGCTGTTTGTCACACGTTACTTTACAACACTGCCACATATAGCTGAAGCTATAAACATTGAGGCAAACTTATAGTTGTGGAGAAACACGGGCCTAAAACAAGCTGAAGAGAGCTACGCTTATTTTACACATGGGAAAAAAAACACATTTTTTGCAATGCCATAATTATTTGCAGCTGTGGGTCCTTGTGACATGTGTAGCAAGCACATTTTACCTTTCCTGGTACAAAGTCATAGTCGAAAAAGGCCTCAAGTAACAGAGTCCACACAGAGAAGATCATTTGATTAGAGAAGGCCATTGGTCTGGCTGGAGGCTTTCAACATGCTTTGCCAGAATCTGGGTCACCCAACAGCTGTTGGAATTTGCATTTAGTCACAGTGCCCTAAACTTTTAGTGATCCATACATATTGTCCATTGTATTTATACAAACTAGTTTGGAATAAGACTGCTTTACTTGTGCACGTAAAACATCACCAGAGTATGTTAAAGCGGAGTTCCAGTCATTTGTTTATTAAAAGTCAGCAGCTACAAAAACTGTAGTTGCTGACTTTTAATAAACAGCCACTCACCTCACAATCCAGCGGTGCATTCAACGCAGCAGTGTGCCCCCCGTGTCCTCCCTCATCGGCTACGGCATCTCTACTATGGGCACCCAGCTGTGACAGCTTACGGCTTCACATCCGGGTGCCCGCTGAGCTCTGTGACTGGTCCCGAAGTCTAGGTCATGTGTTCCAGAAGACTTTGGGAGGGAGGAGGGAGGGAGGAAGGAAGGGGAACTCCCGCTTCCGATCGCATAAGGCAACCAGAACGGAAGTGGGAGCAGGTACCTATCAAAATTGGGTACCTGCTCCTTCCCTCCCCCCTCCTCCCCAAATGCTCAGTTTCGTAAACGGGGGGAGGCCTTAAAGCGGAAGTTCCACATTTGGGTAGAACTCTGCTTTAAAGACAGATGAACATTACCGAGAGTGCTTTTAAATATAAATAAAGAATAATAGTATTGAATTGGCAATACATTTGCTTCAAGAGTCAATTAACTATTAATGTGCAGCTTTAGCCATTTAGCCACTAGCAAAAAAAAAAAGATACCATGGAATAAAGTCAATGAAGAAACATATGTGAATTTGAGGGGAAGGACTATTTTCTGTTGGGAAAGAACAATAGGACGAGCCTTCAGACTTGGTAATGGAACCAAGCCAAGTCATACAAGCTAGCATAAAACTACAGACACTGCGTTATGTCATACGTATGTTATGGGATATTAGCTAGCATATCATCTAGTAAGACACTCCTGTAAAGGTTTACAAAGGAGAATGTGTACTTTTTTGTGGCCAGCACTAAACTAACAAACACTTGAATTCTTGCTTTGGCAGGTGTTGTTGAAATAAGTCAAGACAACTTGTGGAACCCTCTTCTTTATTTAGGAGAGTGATAATGTATTGTAACAGGGATATACAAACAGTCTAGGAAGCATATCATTTGTCAAAAGACATTAGGAAAAACATAAAAAGTTGGTAAATATGGGAGTCATACCATGCATAAAAATAAACCAGCTACAGGATAACCTTTCACATGTTATCCGATGTTATACATTTTTTGTACACACTTGTTTGTTGACATTTTTCTCCTCTGCAAGGAGAGAAAGATACAAATGTATATTTCTCTCTATTCAGAGGAGAAAGAAAACACGGGCTGGCTGCACAGTGACTGATTACTATGATAGCCAATCAGAGGCTATCGCAGTGATCAGGTGATCGGTAAGCGGGAGTCTCGGTTCCCGATCATAAGGATGAGACGGGGGTCTTGGTGAAAGTCTGCTTTCTGGACTGGGAGCATGCTGTGCAGCCAGCACAAACACAGGCATACATATATATGCAGCCTCGTGGAAAAAGACCTACTTCTGTGAGGCCACATACTGTATATGCGTATAGTCGGCGGGAAAGGATTAAATGCTGCCTCCTATGACAGGAAAAGGTGTGAGGCAGAGAGAAAAAGTCATGAGGGTCAGTGACAGTCCTATCTAATGAGCTCCCTCTGCTGGACAAAAAAGACACAGCAACTGAAATGCCTCAAAACGTTACCAAGACTTCCCTCTCTCTCAGTATAAAAGAGAGCAGTGATAATTTCAGTTTTACAAAAAACATATATTTGGCAATGAGACACAAAGGGCCGCATTTTCAAAAGAAACAGGTACCTTAGTCACCAACAGGGGTGTTTAAATATATACTGGGAGTGAATATGAATATATGACATGGTTTTTCATGTCTGATCTAACATTTTTATGATTTGTAAATAATAAACCAACTTTTGATACTACATATACCGTAGTTTAACCTTATTTGTCTATGATATTAATGGTAGCCATCTTTTCACTCTTTTTCATATCGGAACGCCTTTCTCTCTATGGTATCCCCTATGGAAAATTGTGCTTTTTTCTAACCTTAGTCACCAACCTGTGACCACAATATTTTAGAAGGGAATGTGGCATCTTGCTATAATCACTATGGAAGAGTATAGCCCCAAAGGGGTAGTCAGGGACTGGGTCAGATCTGTGCGGATCGCCACTGCCCTTGACCTGGAGCACCTAAGGCAGGACTCTTGCATGAAGCAATTTTACAGGCCAGCCCCGTGTTTTCCATCATTTTGGTGGGGTCCTGCTATGGGTCCCAGTAGCATACCTAGGGTACCAACCTGGAAGCTGCAAAAGTAGCCAAAAATGCTGCTACATACGCAAGTGGGAGCAGAAAACATAAATCACTAAAGGGAAAAAAAAGAGCATTCATCACCTAAGGACACTAACAAAATCTGGGAATAACTGTCAGTGGGAGGAATTATATGGGAATCGTTACAGTTCTGTTTGCCAGTGTCTAATTGCCTAAAAGTAACAATATAAAGTGTCTTGCACTGTATAATCAAGAATGATTATTTAGGCTCATGCGCATGGGCATAAAAGAAATGCTATATCTCTGAATGCAGCTCTATATTGGCTCTAGTGCTTTCAAAGAAGCGTACTGGCATAATTTACGTATATATTTTAAAAGTACGTGTAATTTCAGTTTAGTGGCAAATACATATTCTAGCTATGAGAATACATTTACATGCATAAATATGTACATGAACGTGTCTAAAAACTAATTTAACCAAGCATTTTTTATGCTGAATTGTCATGCCAGGTCCTAGTAAAAAGAATCAGCATAGATTATATTTTAATAAGCCTGTGTGCATGCAGCTCTACATTATTTAAATTCTGACTTTCATAATCACCTTGGGAATTTGTAAAAAACTGTGTTTAAAAGCACATTTAAAAACACGGTTTTAAAAACATTGCTGATTAATCACCTAGGGGTGGCTGGTTTGTTAGGTAATGGATGTGAACCAAGCTGTTTAATCACAACTCGTTTCACAGAGACCATGTACAGAGCCAATCCAAGTGGCTTTGTACCATGTGATCGCTGTGAAGATCAACGACAGTGATCACAAATGTAAACAACACTACTATTTGTTGATAGTTTGTTGATCCCTCCCCTTCTTCATACAAAAGGAAGGAAGCAGAAGAAATAGTAGAAATTTAGAAATGGGAAATAAATTAATAGTTTTTATTTTTTTTTGTATATTTGAATGAATTCAGAAGTTTTAGATGTAGAAATGCCAGGTATACTTTTAGAAAACCATTTTACATGGAATTATTCTTCGGGAGAATAAAAAAAATATATATATCCAGATACATAAACAGAAACATTGTGCAGCTTCTAGTATTAATATATGTATACAGTATATTTTGGTTCTGTGGATTATAGTGTCCAACCAAAATGAGTCAGCACTGTATGTGGAGCAAACTACCTGGGCATCTTTAGCCTGTGTATTGTGAAAATGTGTTCTATGTAACTAGCTCCATGCTCTCAGGAAAGTTTGCACTATATTCCATATATTATTATTTTTTTTGGACTTACTGCAGTTGGAACACACATGAATAATTTTAGTATGAAACAAGAGCATGAAATAATCAGCTTTAATTTGTTGCCCGACACAGGAAAACGTCCACTAAGTGAAAACTGAAAGCACCTGTACCGGGGAAAAAAGTACACATCACTAACAATAAAGGGAAATTAAAATGGCTGTGATTCTTAGAGAAGTTTGGCTGACCTGCTGGAAAACTACGCAGTTAGGTGTAATGATACAAACTGTACTATGTAATTGAAAGGCAGGGAGTCTCTGTAAAAACACTGGTTATTTTTACAATGATTCATTTAGTTTCCTGATATGGTTTAGAAAAGCTGAAATCAGTGAAATCAATTCACATCACTGCAGAGAGCAAGCTATACTATGGAATTGGCTGTGAAGGTACCAACATAAAACAGCTGAGCCTTTTGGCCTTACAAAACTAGGTGAACAAAAAGAAAAAATGCAGCAAGAAAAATTTGCTGCCATAACAGAAATTATTTTCATGTGTCCACTGATGGAAAAAACATACTGTAATTAGGCCATACTATGACATGAAAAAGCAGCTGACTTATTTAAAAACACACACAGTTAGCCCAGCTAGCCAAATTTCATTCCAACCAGCCCCATCCTATTTGGATGCAAGTGGAGGCTTATGCATGTCGGGATCGACCGATCTCTAATATCCTATGGCTACCACCTAAAGAGTGGCCACCAATTCTATGCCCAGCACTTTCCTTTTCCATGGAGGTTTGGGATAGACTAGCTAAATCTCACAAATTTAAATCCTAGCACACCCCCCGACCCCTTTTCTTAGAAATAGGGAATTCACCCTGGGCCTCACATGCAGAACTTTTGATTGTTGGCCCTATAAGGGGTTTCTGCACAAAGCCGATTTATGTGATCACAGGGGGATATTGACGAGAAGAGTTTTAATAGAAAAATATCAAATGCCGGGGGGCATATTTCTGAAATCTATACTATTTTAACAAATACCCCTGTTAAACAGGGTTACATGGAAAAAAGGGAGGTATACTTCCAGGACACTATTGAACTGGACAAATGGCACTCTATAGTCCAGGAATATTCAAGGTCTCTCATTAATACCTCTATTATTGAAGTGAATTATAAAGTGCTACTGAGATGGTACCAGTTAGGCTGGCAAACTATGTTCTGGGAGCGTCTCTCTTATGTTTCCGCAGATGTGGACACGAAGGGACAATGTACCACATATAGTGGCAGTGCCCTAAGGTGAGGCACTTCTAGATTAGGGTGTACAACTTCATCTACACTCTCACCTAAGAAAACCTGGCTAAATCCCTGAGACAGGCTCTGCTGGGCTGTAAGGTGAGTCAGCCTCGAGACCCCAGAGACATCTCATAACTTTTATATTAATATCAGCAAAAATTATTATTGCAAAATCTTGGAAATCTGCAGTCTTGCCATTCGAACAGCTCAAGCACAAACTTTCCTGAATTATGATAAATAAACACATGTCAGAGATCTTGAATGATAAAATACGGATGTTTGAGGAAGTTTGGAACCTATGGGTCAAGTATCTTACTGGAGATCCTAGATCCATACCCAATTAAGGCAGTTTCGGAATGGTGGGATTCAGTGTGGGAGGTCATATCCTACTTTCCCTCTCAACTTTTCCCCTCTCCTCTTTCTCTCTTCTCTGTCATTGCTATTTTATCTTTTAGGTCTTCTTGCCCATTTACTCTAAACCTAGAAAAGCTACTACTAACTCAGAATGAAGACCAGCTTCTGGGTAACGAGGGATGCGGCTTCTTTTTTCTAGGAGGTATAGGTCCTCTGCCACAAACATATACAGTTACTAACAAGCGCATCTCCAAGCCATTATGGTTTACTAGCTGACCCTAAGCTTGGAAGCGCAATTTGTAGTTGCTCTGACCTTTTATGAACAGTTATGCCCCATACACACGGTCGGAAAATCCGACCACAAAATCCATCAGATTTTTTCCGACGGGTTTTGTCCGACACTGGTGTTGCATACACACGGTCGGACAAAGTTGTCGGAAAATCCGATCATTCTGAACGTGGTGACGTTTGTTGCCTACGACGGGACTACGTAGAGGCTAGTAGCCAATAGCTTTGGTCTTGTAATGTGATCTGAGCATGCGTGGCACTTTGTCCGTCGGAATTCTCTACACACGATCGGAAAAAGTCCGATAGGACTTTGTTGTCGGAAAATTTGAGAGCAGGAGATAAAACTTTGTCCGTCGGAAAATCCGACGGAAAAAGTCCGATGGAGCCTACACACGGTCGGAATTTCCGACAACATTGTCCGATAGGACATTTTCCATCGGAAAATCCTACCGTGTGTATGGGGCATTAGTCTGAATTGTGCCATGTTAATGCATTAGAGTTTTGAACAAGTTATGGGGTTACCCCACATTGACGGTGCACTCGATACTGACTGTGAAGATTCTTATTTGGAAGAACACCTTTCTTTATGATCTTTTAAGTTTAAAAATGTTTGGACTTTTACCCATTGACTTTGTATTTTACATAGGGGGAGGTATGCATTCTTTGTCAAAACCTTTGTATTCTTATTGTGAAATACTTCTATAAAAATATTGAAACAGAAAAACACACAGATAAGCCCATTGAGAAGTAGAAAACGCAGGCACACTTGAAAATCTGATTTCTATATTCACATTTCTGTCAATTAACAGTCCAAGTTGAGAACTAACTAAAGGCAAATTTTTTTTCCATTTTAGACAGAATAAGGAAGTGTGCAATACAGCAATGACCAGTACAGTTCATATAGATGGATGCAGTGTGGAATTGGTGACAGTCATATAACCTGGAGTCTGAGGTAGAACCATAGATCATTATTATAGCGAGGGATAAAAGTTGAAGGGGGGAGGGGGGGGAATAGAAGAGTACATAAAAAGGTATGAAAATTGTAGTGCTGGGAAAATTCAGGACTGAAGGTAGAATCACCCAGTAAGGAACCAAAAGAGACAATCTGGATGGAATACTATGTAAAATAACAGTTGAAGAATGCTGTGTGGTTTATGAGTAGGGCCATCAGGCTGGAGAGTGAGTTGAGAATTGAGATGGTCAAGGAAGTGTGCAATGTTCTTAAACATACATGGTGCTGTATGGTTGAAGCAAAACACAAAGCAAAAAAGTTTTTTTGCATATACCGTATATACTCGAGTATAAGCCTAGTTTTTCAGCACATTTTTTTGTGCTGAAAGTGCCCCCCTCGGCTTATACTCGAGTCAAGCACTTTTCTGCAGCAAAAAAAATAATTTCCGACCCGAATTTGGGGCCCCGTATCTCGGGGCCACTTGGGTCTAGGAATCCCAAATTTGGCTAAGATGGGGTTCCTAGCACTAAGTGGCCCCAAGATACGGGGCCCCAAAGTCGGTTCGGAAAATGTCATTCTCTGCTGCAGAAAAGTGCTTGACATTTTCTGACCCGAATTTGGGGCCCCATATCTCGGGGACACTTGAAGCTAGGAACCCCAAATTTGGTATTCAAACCCAGTTGAACTAGCACTACAACATATCCAAAGATGGGGTTCCTAGCACTAAGTGACCCCGAGATACAGGGCCCCAAATCGGTCAACTGTGTCCATCTGCATGGGCACAGTGAGGCTGCAAATGGGCATCGTTGACCCTCTTTTCCACTTACAGTAGCTGCGCATTTCTCACCCTAGGCTTATACTCGAGTCAATAAGTTTTCCCAGTTGTTTGTGGTAAAATTAGGTGCCTCGGCTTATATTCGGGTCGGCCTATACTCGAGTATATACGGTATATGTTTACGGTTTTACCTGTCAAAGTATTTGTAATTCTGTACAACCAGTCTTGCGATTTACACGCAGCTGCTACATTGCTAAACAAGGCAGGTGACTTGCTTATTTTATGGTGGCCACTGGGGGGTTCGCACACATGAGTGTGTACAGGCAACCAAGGGGTTAACACACATGTACTGAGAATTTTCTCATGTATGTAGCACAGAAACATGAAAACTTCCAAGGGGTTTTATAGACATTGTGTTTACACAGTACTGTTCAATGTTTTAGGTTCTTATGAAAAAATGCTGTAAATTTTAATATAAATATCAAATGTTCACAATACCAATTATGGCTTTTAATAATTGTCTGTAATACATAGTGTCACCGCAGACAGGGGTATTTAGAGGTTTACCATACAGTATAGTATCACTCTTTGAAGAGACAGGAATTCTTAAAGTTCTAGGTACGAGTATATTTGAGACAATATTAACAAAATTAATTTTTAAATATTGTTCAATAAAAAACAGGCAAAAACAAGCTTTTAACCGCTTCCCGACCGCCTCACGCCGATATACGTCGGCAGAATGGCACGGGTAGGCAAAACCACGTACAGGTACGTGGCCCTTTAAAAGCCTAGCCGTGGGTCGTGCTCGCGACCCGGTCGGGAGCTCCGTGCCCACGGCCGCGGGACCAGCGGACCCGATCGCCGCTGGTGTCCCGCGATCGGGTCACAGAGCTGAAGAACGGGGAGAGGTCTGTGTAAACAAACCTCTCCCCGCGCTTCCTACTCTGCCTGTCATTGATCGGCTGTTCCCTGTCATCGGGGAAAGCCGATCAATGACGTCAGACGTCAGCCCCGCCCCTAATGTAAAAAAAAAAAAAAAACACACGTCACACACCATAACCCCCCCTCCCCGCCCCCTAGTAGTTAACTCTTTCACTGCCAGTGTAATTTATACAGGAATCAATGCATTTAAATAGCATTGATTGCTGTATAAATTACAATGGTCCCAAAAATGTGTCAAAAATGTCCGATGTGTCCGCCATAATGTCGCAGTCACAATAAAAATCGCTGATCGCCGCCATTACTAGTAAAAAAAAAATATTAATAAAAATGCTATAAAACTATCCCCTATTTTGTAAACACTATAACTTTTGCGCAAACCAATCAATAATCGCTAATTGCGATTTTTTTTACCAAAATTTTTTTTCACAATTGTCGCTCTATTTTTGTTTATAGCGCAAAAAATAAAAACCGCAGGGGCGATCAAATACCACCAAAAGAAAGCTCTATTTGTGGGGAAAAAAGAACGCCAATTTTGTTTGGGAGCCACTTCGCACGACCGCGCAATTGTTAGTTAAAGCAATGCAGTGCCGAATCGCAAAAAGGGGCCTGGTCCTTTGGCTGCAAATTGGTCCGGGCCTGCAGTGGTTAAAGAAAAACAATATTATAAAGAAAAAGACAACAATAGAAAAACAAAAAGTGTTTAATAATGAAAATAGCAAAGTCCTGGTTCTCATAAACACTGGCTAACTTTCCTTGTTTGATGCTAAAGGGAGAGCTACAGAAAGCCTCTTTTCTGCTCCCTGAGGAGCAGGTGGACAGAAATGATCTGACCAATGAGAAGGTCTGAGGAGTGGCTGATGGGATGTCACAGTCTTTGTGACCATACAGCTGCCCCTCCCTATTTTGAGTATACCATATGTCTCTGATCTCATATGTCTATGATCTGATAAACCACATATTATTGTGCACTATGAATTTGCCATTCCAGAGATACTAAACTTGATATGCCTTAGACAGGCAGGTCACATGGGAGGTAGAAGATGATAGCCTAGTAATGTGTGATCGTGATCTATTCAGTAATTTTTTTTTCAAAATTCAAATATATATTCAATAGTATTGTAACCTTATCATATCTAATTTTATGCATTATATGTAAAGTTTGAGACTGGAGAAATTGTCTTTTGCAGGTCAAGGAGGAGCATAGTATAGGCCTAAATGGCTTTAAGATATCAATTAGAACAGTGTGGGACACTTTATTGCACACCATGTGCTCAGTGCTGTGTCTTAGCCTAGGCCAACAAGGCCCAGACCTAGGGCAAGACTTTGCGGGGGGGCGGCAAAAAAGCCACCCCCACACGATAAAAAGCTCCCCCTCTTCCTGGTTACCGCTGCAAAATAGTCCGCGGCGGCTTTTGTGTAGCCGTTACACTGTATGTCATTATGTCAGGGGGCGGACTGTGCAGAGGGGGGGCAGCGACTGGTGCCCCCATAAAGCGGGCAGTGATTGTCCAGACCGGCCACACTCAGCACAACTGCCAGAAGCAGAGCCTAATGCTCTGCCTACCTTCCTCCACAGCATCCTTCCTGCCCAGGCTCTGTCGACTTGATGAGAGAGGATGACGAGGGGAACTCCCAGGCAGAGCAGCCCGCCCGTCTGCCCATCCAGCAAGCACTGGTGCATCCTCCTCCTAACTAGCCTCCTAAAGTGCGCTAGTTCCAGTGCAAATGTTACTGCCACTTGTCAAGCCTGTGTGGCATGTAGACAAGGAAGAGTTTGAATGATGTATCATAGTTGTTGGCTCTTGTCTCTGCCCATCTCCTGTCAGTCAGACCTGTGTAGCTAGCACAGAACTGAGGAGGATTTTAAGAGAACTTCCTATGGCTCCAATCCATGCTGCATAACGTCTGTCCCCAGCAAACACATGGCTCCAGCAATGTCCCTGGTGGTCCAGACCGGCTGCTTTTCAGACCTGGACAAAATCTGCAATTAAATGCCACATAGGTCTGGGGTGGCCCATCCATTAAGGGCGAACTGGCGCCACCCCCTCTCTCCAGCCACCCTCTCTGTGACTAATGGATAGATTCATGCATTGCACATATCTATCCATGGTCGCAGCTGCCATCCCCTATTCAGGCTTCCGGACCATTTTCGGACGCTGGGTGCCTGAATTACAGATGTGTTTTTTTTAAGCACCTGATTAGAGCCATAGGCTCTAATAGGCTTCAAAAAAGGTGGACTTGGAGCACAGAGCATTGCGCTCGGAACCCACACAAATATGTTAGAAAAGCAAATTAATATTTTCTTTTCTGACACTGAACCACCTCTCCACCAATCAGGTAGTATGGGTCTAATACCCATTACCTGAAGGCAGAGGTGCACTGAATGGACGCCTATCAAAATGAAACAACAGAAGAGGGGGAAGCATGGAGGACACAGGAGCCGTCCCACAGCTTGTCACTTTCACCCGCTGCCTGTCCCGCCACTAAGATGGGGTAAGTGTCAGGAAGACAGTGGGTGGGGGCCACAGTGGTGGCATTTGATGGCCACGAGTGGCTGCATTTGATGGGGTACAAGTGGTGGCATTTGACGGGCACGAGTGGCTGCATTTGATGGGGCACGGGTGGCTGCATTTGATGGGGCACGGGTGGCTGCATTTGATGGGGCACGAGTGGCTGCATTTGACGGGCACCAGTGGCTGCATTTGACAGCCACAAGTGGCTGCATTTGACGGGCACAAGTGGCTGCATTTGACGGGCACAAGTGGCTGCATTTGACGGGCACAAGTGGCTGCATTTGACGGGCACAAGTGGCTGCATTTGACAGGCACAATACAAAATTTTGAGCACCAGCCACCACTGGGTCTGATAGGTAACAGACAGGGACAGAAGCTATCTCTTCGATGATAGAAAGCACCATGTCTCTTCCTTCTGTGCTCAACAAGAGCAGTTGCATTTAGTTTACAACTGATTTCTATCTTAGGAGCAATAGGATCAATCAAATATAAAGTGATTAATATGCATTAAATTAATGTACAGATACTGCAATAAAGTGCTCCGTGCTGCAAATTCATTAAACAATCCGCTTTCAGTGAAAATTCGTATGCACCAAAGTGCTCCGTGCTATAATCAATACATAATTTATGTACAATAATAAGCTGTGACATGAACGTTTTCAGTGCCTCTATGCATTATTCCAGTGCCGCAGGTGTAAGACTCTCTGCCCCCCTCCTATGTGTCCTCACTCACCGGAACAATAAAATATCTATGCCTCGTGAAAGGTAGATCGGGTCAGCCTTATGCCGCGTACACACGTGCGGACTTTTGCCGGCGGACCTAGTCCAGCGGACAATCCCGCGGGACTTTCCAGCTGGGTCCGCTGGACTTTCCGAGCGTGTGGACTTGCCCACACACGCACGGACTTCTCCAGCGGATAATCCGCCGGCCAAAAGTCCGCGGGACTTTTGAAAATGAACGGACTTGCCCACACACGGAGCAGTCCGTTCATTTCGAACGTAACTTCAGGTTACGTAGCTAGCGTAGGCAGTAAATGCCGCCGCGCTAGCTCCGCAAGCTGGCATGGATTTAAAGGGAATCCCCACGCCGAAAAAACGGCGTGGGGGTTCCCCCAAATCCATGTCAGACCCTCATCCGAGCACGCAGCCTGGCAGGCCAGGAAAGGGGTGGGGACGAACGAGCGCCCCCCCCCCCCCCCCTCCTGAGCCGTACCAGGCCGCGTGCCCTCAACATGGGGGGTGCCCTGGGGAAAGGGGGGCCGTGCGGCCCCCCCCACCCCAAAGCACCTTGTCCCCATGTTGATGAGGACAAGGGCCTCTTCCCGACAACCCTGGCCGTTGGTTGTCGGGGTCTGCGGGCGGGGGCTTATCGGAATCTGGGAGCCCCCTTTAATAAGGGGGCCCCCAGATCCCGGCCCCCCACCCTATGTGAATGAGTATGGGGTACGATGTACCCCTACCCATTCACCTAAGGTGTAAAATGTAAAGTACAAAAACACACACACTTTTGAAAAAATATTTTATTGCACTGCTCCGGGGGTCTTCTTCCGTCTTGGGGGTCTTCTCGCCGGACTCCCCCGCTCTCTTCTGCTCTTTTACCTAGCTCTTTCACGAGGGGGGGAGTCCGGCTACCTTCTTCGTCGTCGCCGCCGTCTGGGGGTCTCGATCCGCCTTCGGGGGTCTTCTTCCGTCTTGGGGGTCTTCTCGCCGGACTCCCCCGCCATTTACCAAGCTCTTTTACCGAGCGGGGGAAGTCCGGCTACCTTCTTCGTCGTCGCCGCCGTCGTCTGGGGGTCTCGATCCGCCTTCGGGGGTCTTCCGGGGGTCTCTTCTGTTCTTGCGGCGGTCGTCGTCTTCCGCGCCGCCGGCGCCTTGTCCTTCTTCTTGTTCTTGTTCTTGTTCTTCTTCTTCTTCCGATGTTGACCCGACGCTCTCTCTGCCCGGAATGCCTGTGCCGCTCTGCGCTCGGACTTATATAGGGGAATGGGGACAGGGTCACATGCACATGTCACATGGTGACCCCGCCCCCTTGTGTTGTCACAGTCCCAGCATCCTCCGGGACTGTGACAACACAAGGGGGCGGGGTCACCATGTGACATGTGCATGTGACCCTGTCCCCATTCCCCTATATAAGTCTCAGCGCAGAGCGGCACAGGCATTCCGGGCAGAGAGAGCGACGTGTCAACATCGGAAGAAGAAGAACAAGAACAAGAAGAAGGACAAGGCGCCGGCGGCGCGGAAGACGACGACCGCCGCAAGAACAGGAGAGACCCCCGGAAGACCCCGAAGGCGGATCGAGACCCCCAGACGACGGCGGCGACGACGAAGAAGGTAGCGGACTTCCCCCGCTCGGTAAAAGAGCTTGGTAAATGGCGGGGGAGTCCGGCGAGAAGACCCCCAAGACGGAAGAAGACCCCCGAAGGCGGATCGAGACCCCCAGACGGCGGCGACGACGAAGAAGGTAGCCGGACTCCCCCCCTCGTGAAAGAGCTAGGTAAAAGAGCAGAAGAGAGTGGGGGAGTCCGGCGAGAAGACCCCCAAGACGGAAGAAGACCCCCGGAGCAGTGCAATAAAATATTTTTTCAAAAGTGTGTGTGTTTTTGTACTTTACATTTTACACCTTAGGTGAATGGGTAGGGGTACATCGTACCCCATACTCATTCACATAGGGTGGGGGGCCGGGATCTGGGGGCCCCCTTATTAAAGGGGGCTCCCAGATTCCGATAAGCCCCCGCCCGCAGACCCCGACAACCAACGGCCAGGGTTGTCGGGAAGAGGCCCTTGTCCTCATCAACATGGGGACAAGGTGCTTTGGGGTGGGGGGGGGCGCACGGCCCCCCTTTCCCCAGGGCACCCCCCATGTTGAGGGCACGCGGCCTGGTACGGCTCAGGAGGGGGGGGGCGCTCGTTCGTCCCCACCCCTTTCCTGGCCTGCCAGGCTGCGTGCTCGGATGAGGGTCTGACATGGATTTGGGGGAACCCCCACGCCGTTTTTTCGGCGTGGGGAGTCCCTTTAAATCCATGCCAGGTCACGGAGCTAGCGCGGCGGCAGTAACTGCCTACGCTAGCTACGTAACCTGAAGTCACGTGCTAAATGAACGGACTTGCCGATGAGCGGCAAGTCCCTTCATTTCAAAAGTCCCGCGGACTTGCCCACTAACGGCGGGATTGTCCGCTGGTCTTCCAAGTCCAGCGGATACTTTGAAAACAAAACTTCAAACTTTAGTCCGCCGTACTTTGGCGCCAAAAAGTCCGCCGGCGCCCACACACGAGGGGATTATCCGCTGGACTTCAGTCCAGAGGATAATCCCGCGGGATTGTCCCTTCGTGTGTACGCGGCATTATATTTACTTCTCTACTCCATGTACATGTTGAAAGGAGTAAAGACCGGACATGGGCACCCATAGTGTAAATCCATTTTATTTGATTAAAAATACATTACAAAGAGCTGCTACTCACATATAAAACTCCCAAGCTACAAGTGCTTCCTACACTATGACTTTACACTATGGATACTTGGTCTTTACTCTTTCATGTACATGGTGGGACTGGGCCATTGCAGCGGGCAAATCAGACACCGTCACTTTTTTGGGGACCAGTGACACTAATACAGTGATCAGTGGTAAAAATATGCACTGTCAGTGTACTCATTTATTATTAATTTCAGGTACTTGTATAGCGCCATCAAGGTGGAGGGTCTTACACGTGAAGGGGCATGGTATTGACCGAATAGGGTGGGTCATATTTAAATTAGGGGGTGCATGAGTTTAGTCAGGCCTAGGGCAGCACAAAACCTAAATAGACCACTCGCCCCTGCATGGCAAAACTGGAATGCTTTCAGTTTTAGGATGCCTGATCCCAAAGCCCTCAATCAAAAGTGCTGATAACCTTTCTAGTCGTTGGCAATGTTCTGCTCTAGATCCCCTGCTAAAGCATTCAATTAGTTATTTACAGCTTTAGAAAAAAAACTGTTTATTAGTTATTTGCTAAGTAATAATATAGACACTCCTGAGTTGAAATAGCAGTTCTTTTGAAATTCCCAGACCCCAAAAAAGTTATGGAGATGCACTCCTGGGTTTATAGCTATGTTCTGAATGGGGGGGGGGGGGGGGGGTCACAGCTGCTCTGTGTCCTATCCTAAAAAATGACATGACTAATTTATGACTTTCAAAACAACATGACTGTCCAGTGTATTCTTACACAATTTTTGGTGTGCCCAGTTGGTGTTATTATCACACACTTGCATTCAGTTTTTGAAGGTACTTGTGTGGTCGGTTGTTTCAATCACAATGGCGAACTTGTCACAGTTCCATCAACAACTTTGGCTCTTACTTCCATTTGGCTCTGCAAGTAATCCAAGACTGGCTCAATGATGTTGAAAATGAAGAGCTATGTGGGGGCCATACTATCTGTTGCACAATTCATTGTTCTTCTTTTTGCATTATATACTTCTTAATGTTTTTGTCTGTGTGTTGGGGTTATTGTCAAAGAGAAGAATGAAGGGTCCGATCAGACAACCCTCTAATGCTACTTCTTGATCCACGATTATCTGCCTGCACTACGTTAAAAGTGGAAGAAAATCCTAACTATTCTTAAAAATGTCCCCTGTGTACTATTTTTGATCCGCTCCAGTCTGGTCATGTGATCCTGCATTTCCGGCAACCCTCTGTAAGGAAGCACTCAACAGCTGTGAATTCCTGGAGTTCACAGGCTCCCATGGCTCAGCCATTGGCGGCTTTCATGTGTCTACCCTGCAATAGCTACTTACGGACACAGAGCTGCTACAGGATCACAAAAGCAGAACAAAATTAGGTAAGTACACAGAACCTTTTATACAGGCTAAAAAGGAGGAAGGGGGAAGGAACATTTGTATAAAGTTAAGTTAAGAGTTAAGTTGGCCATAGCTGCTTCATTATGTTTTTGCTCACCCAACAGATTTGTCCATCCCCACAAGTGAATTAGATGGAGTAATCTTGTGGCCTCCTAAAACATTGCTGGCTTGTTTGCACTCCTTTATAAGAGCATGAAATGGGAGAGACTTTGCTGATGGACGACTGTTACCTGTGTCTGGTTTGGTCTGGTAAAGAGCCCACAATTTTGGACTGTCATTATGTTAGTTTTCTTCTCTAAAAAGACTCCCGTCACCAGACCATTCATTTTTAACAACAATTTTGTATATGCAATAATGCATTTTATTATGTTTTTTACATGTGAAAGATTCCCCTGTGCAGACATTAAAAAAAAACCTGAGATGGCTGCTGGGTGCCGCCATGGATGTGATGTAAACAGCGCTACCAGACATAAAGCTGTAACTCTAAATACACTATAATATTCCACTTCACTCCTCCCCCGGCAGCTAAACAAAAAGTTATGCAGTGAGGTTAGGGAGATGCTTGGGCAGCACAGAGAATAATTAGACACTCCCAGAAGAAGAGAGGGTTAGGACATACAAGGAGGGAGCGGAAGGTGGTTGGAAATTTAATCTCTTGGAATAGTCAGATTTTGGATCAAATCCAAAGGCACATTTTAAGTGAATAAAAAATAATTTATTGAATAAAAAACAAATTCTGCAAGTATTTTAAGTACTCCTTTTTTCTGTTCCTTACCTGTATTTTTTTAAGTTGGTGATGGGGTCTCTTTAGGGTTATTCAAAAATTCTATTGTATTACGTACATTTTTTCAAAGGGGATGTTGCCATCTGTAACATATGATTTTTCCTACTGGCACACTACTATAGAATACATAAATTGACCATCAAATTTCAAATGTGAACATGAGTGGCCCGAAACAGTTGTTCCTCCTGTGTCAGTTCATTGTGTTATATGAAGATATACTTGAATTAAAAAAAAATAAGATTGTTACAATTCACTACGAGTCCTTTCTAAAAAATAAATAAAAATAAAAGCTGCAGTAAATAAAAAAAAAGTACTTACTGATGTAAAAGCCAGCAATTCTTCTTCTGTTAACTTGTGCACTGGGTTATTCTTCTGGAAATCAATACTGAAAAATGAATCAAGATATGAACAGCTAAGTAAATTTGCTTCAAGTAATTTAATCAAATTGTATACTAAAGACACAAAGTATGTGGCCATATTTTATGTTTACATCATGCTTTTTACCACAAAATAACATTTTCTGGCAGGATAACTTAATGCTGATACCAAGGTTGTCTAACCATTTGCATCAGAATGAATAACCTTTTGGCTGTCTAGAGAATAAATAGCAGCTTTAAAAAAAAACTTTAAAGACTGTGATTCTAAAATGTAAGGCTAAATCACACTGGGAATCTATAATTTCCAACAATTAGCATATATGATGATTACATGGGCCTATCTATCAAGTTTCATAATATTGTCTATATAGCTATGGTATGGCACATTGTTAAGATTACTGGAAACTGCTTTATGATTACATAATGATTATGATGTTATCATATTTATTATTATTTAGGTGATGAACACTTTCAGATCCAGGCCTTCATGTCTCTAGGAATGTTTCAAGCCTATTGCAAGATCACATATATTGTTACATGGTGCAGGTTTGTAACATTTGTTTTAAGGAGTTACCAATTTATAGACTTGCAACAATGCAATTGAGTCCATAGCAACTTTATTTTTTTAAAGGGGGATTTCTAATTTGACAAAGAAAACCCCTACAGTGAACCAAACAGTTTTAAGCGTGAAGTTGGGCACCTTTGCAGCTGCTGCAGTACGTGGAGCTGTAATGCATTTTCAAAGCCAGTAACCCATATTTATATATTTATTTATATCAACGAGCTGCTCAGCCTTTTTTACTGGCTAAATGGTAACAATATAATTCCAAAGTGGCAGTTGTGCTGGGCCAAAGTTCTTAGGCAGTCTCAAAGCCATTCCTTTACAGCGATAAAATACATCATGCGTGACAGATTTACAGGGAGTAATCCCCACTATTTGACATGTATCTCCGTCCAAAGAGTTTTATACATTTTTTAATAAATGTGGAAAACCTCAACATCTGCTGACATCAACAGATTAAAGCACACCTAAACTCACAGTTATAAAAAAAACAAAAATTTAAGAGTCAAGGTTATGGTAAAGTGAAGAAAAAAAAATGAGTAGCCAAAATTAAGCCAGGTACCCTGTGTCTTAATGAGGAAGTAAACCCTGATGGGTGTTACTTCCTCTCTGTTTCCCTGCAAAGGTAAAGCATAATGCACTACTATGCATCGCATAGTAGCCCAGTATGTGTCACTTTATTTTTTTTTGTTTTTTTTGTACTAAATATGTGTTTTTTTTTTTTTTCTCCTTAACCGTGTAGGTTAAGGAGATATTACTTGGACCGACAGGTAAGCCTTAATCTAGGCTTACCTGTAGGTCAAAGTGGTCTGTAAGGGTTTACAACCACTTTAAAGGGCATGGCATTAAAATACCTGATCAACAGCAACTTTGAACTGTGGGCATGAAAGCAGTCTTCACTGGCTTTGTCTGAAATCATCAGTGCCCCTTTGCTAGTATATCATGTGACGTGATAAATACATGCCCCTTAACTGTCCCAGGTCCCGAAAGACTATTCAAGCACTTAAACAGCTTGCCACAGTGTCATCGGTCCAGGATATGTCCTGCCAGAGAAGTAAAAACGTAGCCACCAAGTCAACTGTCATAATAAAAAAGGGGAAACCGCTAAACCTCATGGACACTATTCAATGGAAGACTATTTGGCCATGAGACTACAAATTCACTTCATTGGTGGAAAGCTGGGTCAAGAGAATTGCTTCCAAAGGCATGTAAATTGCCGGAAACCGAAACCAAAACCAGTCTTAAGAAGCCATACTCTTACGCTCTATATCCTATGTTGCGCATACCATAGTTCTGATGCCTGCATCCTTTCCTAATCTCACTATTCTGCAAGCTATACTGTATATTCCATAATAACGTGCGGGATGTTTATTGTCTCAATAGATGTTGGCTGCAAAGTTGTTTTTAGTTGTTTGAATAAAAAATTTTCTTTAGCAGAGAAGGGAGAGTGCAGAGCACACTCATGGGTGAACATTTTGCTTATTGCCTATGTGATCCAATCAGTGAGATCTTGCTGGATTCGGACAGGTATATAGAAGGCTGAGGAGGATGCTGAGAACAGGAAAGGGTTAAGTACAATAAAAGTGTAAATGCACAAAATGTAAACTTGGACAAAGGGACAAATAAAGTAGTGAATTCATCTGCAGTAAATGTCAGATTTCCTGCTTTAAAAACATATCCTAAAGCGTTTGCTCTCTATAAGTTTGAAGAGAGACAGCGCACACAATGGGGAATTCCCAGTTCAATTTTCAAGATCCTCTGTCAGGTGCTCAGGCTCAGTGTGTCCTTACACACAACACAAACAAGTAAAAGGATTGAGCTGGCAACTCTGTAGTCCACATAGATATTTTAATGGTTGGTTACATGAAGTAACAAGTAAAACAGTTGACGCATTTCGACAACAGCCTTAGTCGTAGCAACTAAGGCTGTTGTGGAAACGCGTCAGAAGTTTTGCTTGTCACTTTATGTAACTAACCATTAAAATCGCTATATGGACTACAGATGTTTCCGGCTCAATCCTGTAACTTGTTTGCGCTCTATCTTTTGTATAAAGACAGTAAAGTTAAATTTTTTAAAACGATTCTATCGTCTTGAGCAGGGGTCTCCAAATTACGGCCCTTCAGTTGTTCAAGAACTACAATTCCCATCATGCCTAGTCATGTCTCTGAATGTCAAAATGTTATGCCTCATGGGACGTGTAGTTCCACAACAGCTGGAGGGCCGTAGCTTGGAGATCTTGAGGATTGTGTGCATCTGTAAGGTCTCATTCACACAGGCAAATAAAGCCCAACTAAAGATTTATTTTTTATTTTTATCTCAGACTGGTTTAATATCATTTAAACATTAGCACATGTTGGGTACTCATTTCTAAAACCTTCCAATCAAAATTCCTTTTTGCTTTCTGACCCTGCGTCTAGGTGACAAAGGATACAATATACCACTAATATATATACACATTAAACAGCACTGTGTGACGGTCTTAAAAAAAAAAAAAAAAAAAAAAAAAAATCTTCCCTTTGTACATCACTGAATAATATACCCTTGAAATACAGTATACAAAAAAAAAAATCGGTAACTGTGAAACACTTTCTCTGTTATAAAACTGAAAATATTTTTGCAGTAATTGTAAGGCTTTATGTAGAATACTTAAATAAGGCTTTAACATGTGTAGCAAGCTCAGTAGATTGCTTTAAAAAAAAAAGGCCAGGATTCTTTCCGAAATGTACATAATATAACTGGGTACTGACATTTATAGGTAAAGTTGATCCAGGGAAAATCCAATTGCCTCTCAGGGGAACAGGAAGGAATTTTTTTCCCATGCTGTAGCAAAGTGGACCATGCTTTGCTGGGGGGTTTCACCTTCCTCTGGATCAATGGTGGGTGAAAGATTGTGTATATGGGATTGTATTTTTATTTTTTTTGGTTGAACTAGATGATGGACTTGTGTCTTTTTTCAAACAAAGTAACAATGACGCAATCTGAGGTCAGACAATAGGGTGTTTACATTAATAATTTCCAATATCTATATACACAAACAGCTGTATACATATGTACATACACAAATGTACACTGATAGACATGCAGGCATAAACATGTTGTCATACACAATATTTCACTCATGTAGCAGGAATAAACACTGAAGTAATCAGAGAGCATGTGCTTACAATGAATGCTACTACTTGCACGCCATGGCGTAATGAAAAGCTCAGATAATATATGCAAATGATTTCTTGCAATTCACAAGTAGGCAGCTGGACAATAAAAAGAAACCTACTCTGCTCTACACCCTGGTTATTTCGAGTCACAAACCTTACATATAAAACTGTCATGTTACCCAACGACCAAAGGCATATCATAGGATCTTGACAACTAGAAAGGTACAATATATTCAAAATCCAATTCCATGTTTCTGCCAAATGTATCTTCCATCTTGTCCCCTTATACATGTACAGGCTTCGCTGTGCTCTGTGCGAATTGTTCACATTCAGTCTGCAGAAAGAACATACACACTCTTTGATTTTCTAAAACTGGAGAGTGCAAAATCTGGTGCAGCACTGCATAGCCACCAAACGGCTTATATGTTTTTTTTTGTCAAAGCTTAATTGAACAAGCTGACGATAGAAGCCGATTGGCTTCCATGCACAGCTGTACCAGATTTTGCACTCTCCAGTTTTAGTAAATCAACACCACTGTGTCCATATTCAGCTAGCAGCGGTCATGTAAAACTCTGAGTTGTGTGCACCGATGGTACAAAAAGTAAAAACCTAGTTTCTTAAAGCAGTTGTATACCCACGCATCCCGGTCCACACTGAGGGAGCTGACGTTTTTCCCTCAGTGTGGCACTGTGAGTGGGCGGAGCCGCGATGACGTCACTGCCGCTCATGCATGCAGGAGTATTCTTTCCAGCAGCTTCTGCCGGCCTTCACATGGCATGCGCCGCTGACGTCAGCGGCTGCATGCAAAGTGAAAATCTCCTAAACCCTACAGGTTTAAGAGATATTGATTTACCTGTAGGTAAAAATAAAAAAAAGGATACACAACCGCTTTAACAGTCACCTGAAAAAGAAATTCAGGGTATTGAATTTTTACAAAAGCATTTCTTTTAAATAAATATTTGCTTTCTTTTTTTTTTTTTTAAATCTCTCCTCCTGATCTCCAGCAGTTTTATTGTGGCCACTTCCCGTCTACATGTGTGCACTCCAGAAAAGGCTTCAAGGCATTTCTCTGTGCAAGCTTCTTGTTTGTGATGCCTGCTGAGCCCGGGGTCACACCAGTGCGGTGCGAATTCCAGCTACATTTTCTCTGTGAAGAGAAAATGTAGCTGTTCAGAGGTGCCGCTCCGTTCTATGAGCGCATCAGCTGAGCAGGGAGAGGGGGAGAGGAGGGGGAGGTGTAGTGAAAACAAGGAGCGATTCCTTGTTCAGAACGGAAGGCATCTGCGAATCAGATGCGTGCCCATAGAAGATAATGGGCCTGAATTCGCACCTGAGCCGGACCGCACTGCCCCAAAAACGCACACGTTTTTTCTGCAATGCGCAGTGCGAATGCACCGCAGATATGTGAACCAGCCTCATTAAAATTTATGTATTTTGGAATGTCCTGCGAATTGGATGCGGTGTAAGCCGCATCTAATTCGCATAGGTGTGAACGGGGGCTCAATGTTTGTAAAATGATCACTTGCAGTCTCTATCAACAGTCCGGGTGACAACACAGGATTTGTAGGCAGTTTCACTACTGGGAGACACAGCAATTGCAGGTTATAGGAAGAAGTGCCTGAACAAAGACCTGGAATGTAAGAATCCAAGGCATTATTTTAACCACTTGACTTCTGGACACTTTGAAGGACAACTGCGCGTCATGCAACACTGTAACTATTTGACATTTTTATATATTTTTTTCACACAAATAGAGCTTTCTTTTGGTGGTTTTTAATCACCACTGGGTTTTTTATTTTTTGCTAAACTGAAAATTTTGAACAAAAAAAAAAGAAATACACTTTTCATAGTAAAATTTTGAAAACAGGTAATTTTTCTTCTCACTGATGTGCGCTGATAAAGGGCTGCACTAATAGGCCCTGCTGAGGCGGCACTGGTAGGTGGCACTAAAGGGCATGGATAGGTGACACTGATGGGCACTGATTGGCAGCACTGGTGGGTACCGTTGGGACTGCACTGATAATCTGTAACCTGATTATTAGTGCCAATGTCCCTTTAACACAAGCCGGTTATCAGCACTTTTCTTAAAAGCAAAGCAACAAACTTTAAGCCTCGGTCAATATACAGTGCCTTGAAAAAGTATTCATACCCCTTGAAATTGTTACAACCAAAAACGTACATGGATTTTATGTGATAGACCAACACAAAGTGGCACATCATCACATTGCTTCCCGCAAACAGGACTTCTTATGGCCTTCTTTCAACAATAGCAATCTTCTTGACACTCTTCCATAAAGGCCAGATTTGTGGAGTGCACGACTAAGCCCCCGTACACACGGTCGGAAATTCCGACAACAAAATCCGTCGGATTTTTTTCCGACGGATTTTGTCCGACACTGGTGTTGCATACACATGGTCGGACAAAGTTGTCGGAAAATCCGATCATTCTGAACGTGGTGATGTTCATTGCGTACGACGGAACTACGTAGAGTCCGATCGGATTTTGTTGTTGGAAAATTTGAGAGCACGATCTCAAATTTTTTCCGTCAGAAATTCCGAGGTCCGATGGAGCCCCCACATGGGCGGATTTTCCGACAACATGGTCCGATCAGACATTTTCCGACGGAACTTCTGACCGTGTGTAAGGGGCATAATAGTTGTCCTGTGGACAGATTCTTCCACCTGTGAATCTCTGCAGCTCCTCCAGAGTTACCATGGGCCTCTTGACTGCTTTCTCCGATTAATTCTCTCCTTGCCAGGCCTGTCAGCCATGTCTTGGTAGGTTTGTAGTTGTGCCATACTCTTTCCATTTTCGGATGATGGATTGAACAGTGCTCCGTAAGATGTTCAAAGCTTGGGATGTTTTTTATAACCTAACCCTGCTTTAAGCTTCTCCACAACTTTATCCCTGACCTGTCTGGATTGTCCCTTGGCCTTCATGATGCTGTTTGTTCATTATGGTTCTCTAACAATCCTCTGAGGGCTTCACAGAACAGCTGTATTTATACTGAGATTAAATTACACACAAGACTCTATTTACTAATTAGGTGATGTCTGAAGACAATTGGTTCCACTAGATTTTAGTTAGGGGTATCAGAGTAAAGGGCGCTGAATACAAATGCACGCTAGACTTTTCATATATTTATTTGTAAAAAATGTAGAAAACCATTTATCATTTTCCTTCCACTTCACAATTATGTGCCACTTCGTGTTGGCCTATCACATAAAATCCCAATAAAATACTTTTAGGTATTTGGTTGTAACATGACAAAATGTGGAAAATTTCAAGGGGTGTGAATACTTTTTCAAGGCACTGTATATGCGGTGCGGGAAACACAGCCAATCCTGGCCGTTTCCCACACCGTACTGAACACACGAAATTGACTCTCACAGTGACACAGACAGCAGTGTGCAGAAGCACAGATGATGACACCTCAACACCGACGCGTTCCCTCCCGAGTCATAGTGACAGTCTCTTTCCATACCAGGTGCGCCCTTTAGTCCACTCTGGACCAAACAGCACTGACAGTCCTACAGCAGTTTACTGCTACAGGGCGGCCGCTGTGTGCAGGATCCTGTATATATACAGGATCTTGTATATATACGTGATCCTGTACTTCCGAGTAGCAGGCGCGCGTGCGTGCTGCGGCAGCTCTCTGATTATTCACAGCGGGAGCCGATGGGTGGGTACTGCAGACTCTGACTGCTGGCACCCCCCAATCACTTAGTACACAGGGAGAATGGCAGTCTGCCTATGTAAACAAGGCCGATTGCGGTTCTGTCAGGAGGGAAGACATGGATCCTGTGTTCCTGCAAAGCAGTACAAGCACCTCCCCCACATTAATAAAATACCAGCTAGGAACACATTTAATCCTTTGATTGCCCCTGATGTTTAACCCCTTCCCATCCAGTGTCCTTAGTACAGTGTATATTTTTAGCACTAACCACTGTAATAGTGTCCCTGGTTCCCAAAAAAGGTGTCAAAAGTGCCAGTTAGTGTCCGATTGTCTGCCGCAATATTGCAGTCCGGCTATAAGTCGCTGATCTCCGCCATTACTAGTTAATAATAAAAAAAATCCCATAGTTTGTTGCGCAAACCAAATCAATATATGCTTATTGGGTTCATTTTTTAACAAAAATATGTAGCAGAATATATTGACCTAACTTTATGAACAAATTAAATTTTTTTACATTTGGTTATTGGATATGTTTTATAGCAGAATTACAAAATATATATTTTTTTCAAAGTTGTTGATCTTTTTTTGTTTATAGCACAAAAAAAAAAAACGTAGCAGTGATCAAATACCACCAAAAGGAAGCTCTATTTGTGGGGGAAAAGGGACATTTTATTGGGGTACACAGTGTCGCACAACCGCGCAATTGTTAAAGTTATGCAGTGCCCTATTGCAAAAGATGGCCTGGCCAGGAAGGGGGGGGGGTAAATCTTCCAAAGGTCAAGTGGTTAAACTGTTGCAGGATGGACTAATCTTTATTTTAGAACTGGAGCACTTTTCATTCACGGAAGAAAGACAAGTGGAACTTTACACTGAATGACTTGATGAAAATAATGCTCTTTGGCAAGAAACATACATTCCATAGTAATAATTATGCTACCAAAATTATTGTGTTCTGTAAATTGCCTCCAGCATTGCTCCTGTACTTGCTGGAGGCTCCCATTTTGCTGAAGCCCAGAGTCCCTGAACAGCAGTTAATCCTTAGGCAGTCAGCATTACTGAATTTTTAAGCAGTGCTTATTTTCAATGATTTTTTATAGCTATACCTGCAAATGGGGCCAGCCTGAAGTGCTCTGCCATTACCTAATTTTCTGACTAAAGTTGTTTATTCATGGTGGAGAAAGTGAATTTTCCCAAGAAGTTTATTTAAACTGTTGCAAGTTTGGCTAATTGTTATTTGAGCACTGGAGCACTTTTCATACATGGTGGAACGACTGACCTTTAAATTTATTTTGGATGGTGGCAGGATGGACAAATCTATTTGTCATACACCTGGTCACTTTGTTTTTTACAGTGATGCTTATTTGCTACAATGCACACTTTATATTCACAGCTCCCTTTTTATTGTTACAGTATATACTCGAGTAAAAGCCTACCCGAATATAAGCCGAGGCACCAAATTTTACCACAAAAAACTGAGAAAACGCATTGACTCGAGTATAAGCCTAGGGTGAGAAATGCGCAGCTACTGTAAGTGCAAAAGAGGGTCAACAATGCCCATTTGCAGCCTCACTGTGCCCATTTGCAAAATCAAAATCAGTAGTTAAGGGTTCCTAGCAGCCAAAATTTGGGGTCTCTGAACCCAAAGGGTCCCGAAATGATATTGCTGCAGATGGACACAGTTGGTTCGGAAAATGTCAAGCACTTCTGCAGCAGAGAGTGACATTGGGGTTCCTAGCACTAAGTGGCCCCGAGATACGGGGCACCAAAGTCGGTTTGGAAAATGTCATTCTTTGCTGCAGAAAAGTGCTTGACTCGAGTATAAGCTGAGGGGAGCATTTTCAGCACAAAAAATTGTGCTGAAAAACTCGGCTTATACTCGAGTATATATTGTGTTACATAGTTTAGTTTTTAAGCTTTTTCCTATATTTTTACCTGGTGATCTTGCCAGTATACAAAAAAATTTAACTAAATAATTGTGGTGTGCTGTCAAAGTGCTAATTCATTGATAATACAGCCCATTAGCATAGGGATATTGAATACAAATCATAAATTTAATTAAAAGGTGTCTAAAGATCATAATTCAATGAAATGCATGGTGTAAAATCCGTCCAAATAAAAAGTGAACGTGTATATCGCCCCAATCTTCTTATGTAACCTTATGTCCATCCACACCCAGGTGCGCACCCAACTCACAAACTGCTTACTGACAGGTAAGACCTCAGATATGGAGGCCTGGCTGCACTTTTTAGGAGAGATCCCTGCTGGGATGGATGGCACACTTCAGGACACAGAAAAGGGGCTCCCAGAACACTCCGCAGAAGACAAGGCAGATAAAATCAGGAAAGTAGATAAATCAGCACAGTCATCACCCTAGCAGGTATGATTCCCCCACCGCTGTAACTTAACCTGACATGTTTCGTCCATTGAGATACTATCCTCCTATCCCCCTGGATGACGTCTGATTGTACGAAGCATGTTGGGTTGTCCAATGCATCCAATTACGGTACAGCATTTTTTATGATTTTACATAAGCATGCGATTTTAAGGGTTTGACATGTTTGGCATCTACTCGACACAACTCCAACTTTTACATTTCACAAAAAAACGGGGGTTTCGTACTGTGTATGTGTGCACCAAGATTCATTTTAGTGTATTTTCTCCTAAAAATATAAATTTGATAAACATTTACACATATATCGCAACAGTCACCATTTTTTTTTTTTTTCAAGGCCTCTGCTTTCAGAAAATATATAACTGTTTAGCGACTCGCGCGTGTGCAGTAGGGAACCAGGAAGGGAACCCACACGGCTTTACTTCCTGATTCCCTTACCGAGGATGGCGGAGGCGGCAGCAGCCGAGAGCTGACAAACAGATCGGCTTCAGCTGCCGACACCGCGGGCTCCCTGGACAGGCAAGTGTCCATATATTAAAAGTCAGCTACGATGGTTCGTGGGATCGTACCAACCTGCCGCAGTATAATGATGACGGCTGGTCGGCAAGTGGCTAACCACTTCCAGACCAGCTGCCGGCAGGTTGGCTCGGCTGGGCTTTTCCTTTTGGCCACTAGGCAAACAGGCTCGTGACAGAGCGAGAACCAGGATCTGTGTGTAAACACACAAATCCCGGTTCTTTCAGGGGAGAAGAGAGATCGTGTGTTCATACTAAGTATGAACACCGATCTCTCTCTCCTCCTAGATAGTCCCATCCCCCCTACAGTAAGAACACAGTGAGGGAACACAGTTAACCCATCGATCGCTCCCTAGTGTTAACCCCTTCCCTTCCAGTGACATTTATTCAGTAATCAGTGCATTTTTATAGCACTGATCGCTGTATAATTGTCAATGGTCCCAAAAATGTGTCAAAAGTGTCCAATTTGTCCGCCACAATATCGCAGTCCGGATAAAAATCCCCGATCACCGCCATTACTAGTAGCAAAAAAATAATAACAAAAATGCTATAAATCTATCCCATATTTTGTAGATGCTATAACTTCTGCCCAAAAAATAAAAACCGCAGATGTGATCAAATACCACCAAAAGAAAGCTCTATTTGTGTGAAAAAAAGGACATCAATTTTGTTTGGGTACAGCATCGCACGCCCGCGCAAATGGCAGTTAAAGCGACGCAGTGCCGTATCGCAAAAAATGGCCTGGTCATTCAGCAGCCAAATCTTCAGGGGTTGAAGTGGTTAAAGATAACTATACACAACTGACTATATTGCACATAGACATAGACTGTTACCCGACAAATTTGCACTTACTTAACCACTTCCCGACCGCCTCCTGCATTTACGTCGGCAGAATGGCACGTACCGGTACGTCCCCTTTAATTGCCCAGCTGTGGGTTGCACGCGCACAACCCGGTCGGGAGCTCCGCGGCCGCGGGACCAGCGGACCCGATCGCCGCTGGTGTCCCGCGATCGGGTCACAGAGCTGAAGAACGGGGAGAGGTCTGTGTAAACAAACCTCTCCCCGTGCTTCCTACACTGCCTGTCACTGATCGGCTGTTCCCTGTCATCGGGAAAGCCGATCAGTGACGTCAGACGTCAGCCACGCCCCCTATTGTAAAAACAAACAAACACACGTCACACTAACTCCTCCCCGCCCCCTAGTGGTTAACTCCTTCACTGCCAGTGTCATTTACATAGGAATCAGTGCATTTAAATAGCACTGATTTCTGTATAAATGACAAGTCCCAAAAATGTGTCAAAAATGTCCGATGTGTTCGCCATAATGTCGCAGTCACAATAAAAATCGCTGATCGCCGCCATTACTAGTAAAAAAATTTTTTTTAATAAAAATGCTATAAAACTATCCCCTATTTTGTAAACGCTATAACTTTTGCGCAAAACGATCAATAATCGCTAATTGCGATTTTTTTTACCAAAAATATGTAGAAAAATACGTATCGGCCTAAACTGAGGGAAAAAATGTTTTTTATATATTTTTGGGGGATATTTATTATAGCAAAAAGTAAAAAATATTGAATTTTTTTCAAAATTGTCGCTCTATTTTTGTTTATAGCATAAAAAATAAAAACCGCAGGGGCGATCAAATACCACCAAAAGAAAGCTCTATTTGAGAGGAAAAAAAGGACACCAATTTTGTTTGGGAGCCACATCGCACGACCGCGCAATTGTCAGTTAAATCAACGCAGTGCCAAATCGCAAAAAGGTGCCTGGTCCTTTGGCTGCAAATTGGACCGGGGGTGAAGTGGTTAAAGTGGTCAGATTAACAGTTGAAAGAAACCATGGATCCCAACATTTCTGAGGTCATCAATAGGGTCAGTGTCTACAACTTGTTAGAGGAAATGTGGGCCCAAACAAATAACTCACAAAAGTAGCTCTACATCAAATAGGATAAACTGTTGTCCCGCCCTAAAGGACCGTTTCTTACTATGTCTCCACTCACTTTGATAATACAGTGGGCAATATAAGTATTGAACATGTCACCATTTTTCTAGATAAATATATTCCTAAAGGTGGGGTTGACATGAAATCTTCACCCATGCACTCCATACATACAACAAAAATTCTCCCAGTATTTCACAGGCTTCAACCAAGCTTCAACGTGCTTTTTCTTCAGTGATGGAGTCTTGCATGGTGAGCATGCATACAGGCCATGGTGCTTGAGTGCATAACTTATTGTTTTCTTTGAAACAATTGTACCTGCTAATTGCAGGTATTTCTGAAGCTCTCCACAAGTAGTCCTTGGTTTGTGGACAACTCTTCTGATAATTATTTTCACTCCTCCATCAGAAATCTTGCGAGGAGCACCTAGTTGTGGCCAGTTTATGGGGAAATTATGTTCTTTCCACTTTCAGATTATTGCCCCAACAGTGCTCAATGGAACTCTCAGTTTAGAAATCCTTCTGTAACCAATGCCATCATTATGCTTTCCAACAATAAGGTTGTAAAGGTCTTAAGAGAGCTCTTTGCTTCTACCCATCATGAAATGTTTTTTGTGCAACACCTTGGTAATGAGACACCTTTTTAAAGGCCATCAGTTGAGCCTGAACCAACTGATATTAATTTGAACTAACAAGGGACAGGAGTGCTTTCTAATTATTGATAGATTTCAGGTGGTGTCTTGGTTTCCTATGCCCTTTTGGACTTCCCTTTCTTTAGGTGTTTAATACTTTTTTCCGTGGCACTCCATTTTATTACACATACCGTATATTCTCGAGTATAAGCCAACCCAAATATAAGCCGAGGCACCTAATTTTACCACAAAAACTGGGAAAACTTATTGACGCAAGTATAAGTCTAGGGTGAGAAATGTGCAGCTACTGTAAGTGGAAAAGAGGGTCAACAATGCCCATTTGCAGCCTCACTGTGCCCATTTTTGCAGCCATAGGTCCCCCGAACTTGGTAGTTAAGGGTTCCTAGATGCTCCCTAGCTGCAGCCAAAATTTGGGGTCTCTGGACCCAAAGGGTCCCGAAATGACATTGCTGCAGATGATCACAGTTGACCGACTTTGGGGCCCCATATCTCAGGGCCACTTGGTGCTAGGAACCCCAAATATGTGTTGTAGTGTTGGTTCCATAGGGTTTGCACACCAACTTTTGGGTTCCTAGCACCAAGTGGCCCCAAGATACGGGGCCCCAAAATCGGGTCGGAAAATGTAATTCTCTGCTGCAGAAAAGTGCTTGACTCGAGTATAAGCCGAGGGGGGCACTTTCAGCACCAAAAAATGTGCTGAAAAACTCGAGTATATTTGGTAACTTGATTTCTTTACTTATTTGTTTTGGTTTCTTTGTATGTATGGATTACATGGGCTGTTAGCGACATGTGGTGAAAATGTCATGTCAATAGCACCTTTAGAAATATATTTATCAAGACAAATGGTGACATGTTCAATACTTATTTTACCCACTGTATATGCAAGACAACATCGATACCCAGATTGATAATATTTAATATTTCCTTTGTTAGCAGGATGTTACAAGCACCCTCCCTACAAATGATCAAGCACACCAGCTTGTTCAGAGACAGGGCAAGCATAGAACCAAGACACTCAATTCTTAAGTGTTGGGAGTGTGCTTTTAACGGGGAGAAAAGGGGGCTACAGGTATAGAATGACAAAGGAACATTATTTTTAAAAGCTGAAAAGTGGATTGTAATGTCCATGGTGGGTTTTGTGGCGAGTGTCCCTAAATTCACTCCTTTCATGGAGTACTTTCATTTATGGTGTATTTATTTTGATTTATTGTGTTACCAGTTCTACCATGAACTGATTTGCTACACTGATGCCTGTTGAGTGTACCTTTGTTCCATTTTTCCTGTCTTCCTTTTTATTTACACTTTGTCGCTATAAATAAAGAATTAAAAAAAGGACTGTGTAATGATGGCCACCAAGCTAAACCTAGTTATGCCGGATAGGTTCGCAAATATTCCCTTGTATGCTGACCTTTTGCAACAAGCTGTCCTTAACAAGAATGACTTGCCCCATTAACTACGCTTCTAAGGAATATATAAATCTTCTACAAATAGGGTTTTCATACAAAGCTACTTATTACATGGAATGGTAAATCTGGGGACACAAACCCCCTTGGTGCTCGCTCACTGTAATGACGAGACAACGTTATTGGATGACTGGGCATACCTAATGTCTCATTATTACAGGGCTTGTGCTTTGGACCAAATTTGTCACTGGTGGACCCCCTAACACAAAACATGGTCTTTAATGGAATCCATCTTCTTCAAGAATAAAACCCTTTGCTACTCTTGTAATAGCTTAACACAATTCTGACTACCAAGCAATTAGGGCTACCCCCAAAATATGGTCTGAGGTCTTATTACCTTTACTACCCTCTTCGAAACTTAGCAATTTTCCCTTACCTATTGATGTTTGACAACAATTTATTCCGGATCTCACTCTTTCCTTATGGAATTATAAAAGCCTAAATCATTTATCTGACCTTAAACATAAACCATTCTATGTGCTCCTTCTAAATGCTCTGCACTAGACATAAACACCTTTTGATAATTTTACATACCTACAAATCCACCATTTCCTCTATAAACATCCATTACCTTTAAGCATAGGCATTGCTACCTCAGTTCACCTTTTCGTAACCAATAGCCTTAGAATTCTGCAAGGCACAATCATGCTCTTAATGAATGGAAAAAGTACCTTCTCTAAATCTAAACCATGTATATGTGTGAATCAGAAAAGTCTAAATTGTTACCTGAGAATTCTTGGCGAAAAGCATTCTCATCTCACTGTACTAACCACTGGGAATGATACCAAAAAGTAGACTACTGCTGGTATCTTAACCCTTCAGAGTCTCTAAAATCTACCCATCATGCTCCTCACAATGCTGAAGGCTCTGTGGGGAGATTGGATCTCTCCAAAATGTACTGTGGAAATGAAGATAAATCCAATCTTATTGGAATAAGATCTTTAATATGACCTTTGATATCACAGAATATAAAATAGAACCAGACTGCATTACTCCCCTAGGAATAAAATAATTCCCATTAAAACGTTAGCCTAGTGCTTATCCATTTGCTCTTTGCAATTAAACATAATAGCACTAGACAATGGAACTCTTCTTCTTTACTTACTATTAGGAATACTTTGATAAACGCTGAACCATCAATGTCACATGGAAAGATTGTTGGCAATCAAAAACGTAAAGTGATACTAAACCCAGAACCCTGCATTCACTATATCTGATCTCCCACAGTACACAGACACATGGAATTGCAATTATTTGAGTAAATATAAACTGCTTAATACCTTTTCTCAGCAGCAGTTAGAGCAGTCTTGTATTCTATTCTATCAGTGTCTGATAGCTTGTAGGAGTTTTCATTCTCACCTGATTATCCTATGAAGCTGCAGGACCCCTGAACCTCTGTCTGGACAGCTCTGATTGGCCCTGTGCTGATCACATGCACTCTCCCAAGAAAAACCCTCTAGCAATACACACCATTTCATTTTTTGGGTTGAACTAGATGGACTTGTGTCTTTTTTCAACCTAACTATGTAACCAAAATGAGCATGTGCAGCTTGCCCCAATGCTTTGTTCTATCAGGAGATGGTTTGGGGACAGTGGACAAAGTGAAGGATCAGAAAAGACAGGATCAAACAGCCTTTTTACACAATGCAGAGGAATAACCACTTAGGTTCCACAGTGAGTATAACAAGCATGTTTTACTGCATACACAGACTGATTCTTACCGTTGTGGGTTTAGTAACACTTTAACTACCCCAGGGCTTGACAAATTAGCTTGGAACCTAGGAGCCAGCTAAAAAAATTAGGAGCCAGTTTTTTTTCTTAACGACCGACAAAACGCCCCACCCCCCCCCCCCCCGCCGTGCTCTGGTGCCCTTCACCGCTTACTGTGGCCGTCGGTAAAGGGGAAGATGGCCCCCCGCCTCCAAGTCATTGCAGGGTGGAAGCGATATCAAATCGTCACTTCCACCCATAGCTCTTAAAAGGGACATTTTATCTTTATTTTTATTCTTTTCAAATGACAAATTTATTATTATTTTTTTTTTTTTTAATGCATTTTAGTTTAAATATGAGATCTGAGGTCTTTTTGACCCCAGATCTCATATTTAAGAGGACCTGTCATTGTTTTTTCTATTACAAGGGAGGTTTACATTCCTTGTAATAGGAATAAAAGTGACACAATTTTTTTTTCAAAAGAACAGTGACAAAATAAAAAATGTAAGTTAAAATAAATAAGATAAAAAAAATTTTTTTAAATGTGCCCCGTCCTGCCGAGCTCGTGTGCAGAAGCGAATGCATATGCGAGTAGCGCCCGCATATGAAAGCAGTGTTCAAACCACACATGTGAGATATCGCCACGATTGGTAGAGCGAGAGCAATAGTTTTAGCCCTAGACCTCTAGACCTCCTCTATAACTCAAAACATGCAACCTGTATAATGTTTTTTTAACCACTTTCAGACCGGACCAATTTGCAGCCAAAGGACCAGGCCCCTTTTTGCGATTCGGCACTGCGTCGCTTTAACTGACAATTGCGCGGTCGTGCGACATGGCTCCCAAACAAAATTGATGTCCTTTCCTTTTTTTCCCACAAATAGAGCTTTCTTTTGGTGGTATTTGATCGCCCCTGCGGTTTTTATTTTTTGCGCTATAAACAAAAATAGAGCGACAATTTTGAAAAAAATGCATTATTTTTTACTTTTTGCTATAATAAATATCCCCAAAAATATATAAAAAAAAAAATTTTTTTTCTCAGTTTACCGATACGTATTCTTCTACATATTTTTGGTAAAAAAAAAAAAATCGCAATAAGCGATTATTGATCGGTTTGCGCAGAAGTTATAGCGTTTACAAGATAGGGGATAGTTTTATAGCATTTTTATTAATAATTTTTTTTTTATTAGTAATGGCGGCGATCTGCGATTTTTTTTTTGTGACTGCGACATTATGGCGGACACATCGGACATTTTTGACACATTTTTGGGACCATTGTCATTTATACAGCAATCAATGCTAATACCAATAAAATGATGGAAACATCACAACATGCTCTTAAGGTAAAATATGAAGCATGCCATGCAGATGTGGTACAGTGTAGGAAAGAACTGAAGGAAATAAACCAAACAATCTTTTGATCAAATTGTTAAGGTCCCACAGAAAACCGTCTGCTCCATTTAAACAGAAAATACAGGAGGGAGGCCCAACCCATCCTTTTTATCTGCTAGGACTTCACCTCACTGGGAACACAAGTTAAATATAAGCAATGTAGAAACAGCAAAAGAAATACCAGATCTAATGTGTCATTCAGATGTCTATGATCTGAGTCATTTATTTTCACCAGATCCAAGTGTGAATGCCAGTGAACATATACCAATGTAAATATGGAAACGTAACAATGTGGCAGTGTTTGCTTTCTTTGTGTGTCAAAGAAAGGGAAAAGGGTAATAATAACTTTTGTCTATAAGTTATATTTTCCAGGTGCAGGGAGCTCATGACAAAGTATTTACATATTAAGCAGGTGTATCTATATAGATGTATATATACATAAATACACACACCTAACAAAGGTGACGTATATTAGGCTAGGTATTCAAACATGGTTATTATTAATACAGATGTTTATCTTCCCCAAAGGATCAGAAGTCTGCCATAAATATTTAAAGGTATAGAGTACAAGTATTGCTTAGTACAGAAGCTTACTCTTGTTTTATTTTTTTAATTTTTTTTGTTTTTGTTGGTGCTCTTGGTTGTTTTTTTTTTTCTCCCATTTGCAGAAACGCATAGTAATTCATGTGGAAGTACATAAGCTCTTCTATCCAGAATGTATGGGATTCAATCTCAATTTAAAAAAAACCCGGACTGGATACGGAAAAAAAAACTGGATTGGAGTTGGAAAAAAAACCCGGACTGGATTCGAAAAAAAAAAAACTGGACTGGAGTTGGAAAAAAAACCCGGACCGGATTCGAAAAAAAAACTGGACTGGATTCGAAAAAAACCCGGACTGTATTCGAAAAAAAACCCGGACTGGATTCGAAAAAAAACTGGACTGGAGTTAAAAAAAACCCGGACTGGATTCGGAAAAAAACTGGACTGGAGTTAAAAAAAAACCCGGACTGGATTCGAAAAAAAAACTGGACTGGAGTTAAAAAAAACCCGGACTGGATTCGAAAAAAAAACTGGACTGGAGTTAAAAAAAAACCCGGACTGGATTCGAAAAAAAAACTGGACTGGATTCGAAAAAAACCCGGACTGGATTCGGAAAAAAAACTGGACTGGAGTTAAAAAAAAAAACCCGGACTGGATTCGGAAAAAAAACTGGACTGGAGTTGAAAAAAAAAACCCGGACTGGAGTTAAAAAAAAACCCAGACTGGATTCGAAAAAAAACTGGACTGGATTCGAAAAAAAACCCGGACTGGAGTTAAAAAAAACCCGGACTGGATTCGGGAAAAAACTGGACTGGAGTTAAAAAAAACCCGGACTGGATTCGAAAAAAAAACTGGACTGGATTCGAAAAAAAACCCGGACTGGATTCGAAAAAAAACCTGGACTGGAGTTAAAAAAAAAAAACCCGGACTGGATTCGGAAAAAAAACTGGACTGGAGTTGAAAAAAAAAACCCGGACTGGAGTTAAAAAAAAAACCCGGACTGGATTCGAAAAAAAACTGGACTGGAGTTAAAAAAACCCGGACTGGATTCGAAAAAAAAACTGGACTGGAGTTAAAAAAAACCCGGACTGGATTTGAAAAAAAAACTGGACTGGATTCGAAAAAAACCCGGACTGGATTCGGAAAAAAAACCCGGACTGGATTCGGAAAAAAAACCCGGACTGGATTCGAAAAAAAAACTGGACTGGATTCGAAAAAAACCCGGACTGGATTCGAAAAAAAACTGGACTGGAGTTGAAAAAAAACCCGGACTGGATTCAAAAAAAAACTGGACTGGAGTTAAAAAAAACCCGGACTGGATTCGGAAAAAAACTGGACTGGAGTTGGAAAAAAACTGGACTGGAGTTGAAAAAAAAAACCCGGACTGGATTCGGAAAAAAAACTGGACTGGAGTTGAAAAAAAAAAACCCGGACTGGATTCGGAAAAAAAAAACCCGGACTGGATTCGGAAAAAAAAAACTGGACTGGATTTGAAAAACTGTACTTACTACTGCTGATAGACTCATTACCTCGGCTGGAAGTCTGTTCCAAGCATCCATTACTAGTTTAGTTCATTAGGAACCTCTCAGAGAGGTACAGTGAGGTGTTATTAATGATTTTTGAGTTTTGTATTTTAGGGTAAATACACAAACATCAACGGATAATCCAGGGAGGACCCAGACATGGAAAAATACTGTGAAATACAGAGGACCTTAAAGCATCGGTTTATGTTTGTTTTAAAGCGGAGCTCCACTCGCTATTTCGGGTTTTTTTTGTACCCATTAACACAATCTCATATAAACTAGGGATTCAAGTAACGATTATTTTCATAATCGATTAGTTGGCCGATTATTGTTTCGATTAATCGGTTAATAACCGTAGAAAAATTTGTGGTGTATAATTTAGTTAATATATAAAAGTTTAAAAAAAAAGTAAATTTGTCCTTAAATATCTCTATGCAGTAGTAAATATAAATAACCAACTATATGGTTAGGGAGCAAAATATCTAATTCATTTTGAGAATAACAGACAGAAGAGATATACTATTAGAGGAGATATATACAGTATATACTATTAGAGGGTATATACTGTATATACTATTAAAGGGTGAATCTGGTAAATATCAGACTCCGATCAAATTTTTTTATTTATAAAACAAACTATGTCTTCCTTCTAAAAAAAAATGTCATTTTAAGAATGTTCGATTTTCTATTTGTTAGTGAGGTCAAACCGACATTCATTTTCAACCATAGCGACGGGAAAATTTGGAAATAATAGAAAACTTCTTGGTCAAAGGAATTTTCAGACAGTGTATTTGGTTTTCTTTCTGAAATTATATGCATTTTAAAAACAGAATGTTAAAAACAAGTGAAAATTTCAAACAACATTCTTTTATTCAGCGAATGTACAAAGATTTTTTCGTCTGAAAATTGATCCGTGTGACCAGCATAAGGCTCGGTACACACCTATGCAGTTCGCTTTTGATCTGTTCCTGCGATGCTTTTTGCTGTGCGTTTAGATTTTTGCACACGTGATTTTTCTGCGATTTTGAATTTTTTATGGTCAATTTGTTGTTGGGCAGATTAAAAAACACAAATTGCTGCAAAAACGCATTACATGCTTTTCTGCAGCTTCTCCATTGAACTATATTGAACCAAAAAAAAACACTGTTTTGCGTAAAAAATAAAAAAAAGTCCCTGACCCTTTCCAAATACGCAGCAGCTGAAAGAAGCATAGATGTGAACGTTCCCCATAGGAAACCATGTAAATGAACTGTAGTGCGTTTCTGCAAAAAGCACCAAAAAACACATAGCTGTGAACCAGGTCTAAGACGTTTAGTAACATAATGGGGTTAAAAAAACTAAAATTAGCCCTTTATAGTAAAAAAAAAAAGAAGATAATCACTACTGTAAGTGGTTCATTTTATTACTGTAGAGCTGTGAAAGTAATATTTACAGTAGCGATTTGCTCTTTTTATACTATAAAGGGCTCATTTTACTTCTTTTTAACCCCATTATGTTATTGGCCGATTAATCGATTATGAAAATAGTAATCGATTAATTTCATAATCGATTAGTTGTTGATTAATCGATTAGTTGCTTAGCGCAACGCCAGAAAATATGGGAGAAATCTCCAGGCGATGTACCACAACGCCAACATCCCGGAGAATGAGAAGGGTTCATCTTCTGGAGCCTGTATGGGGTGTAGTAGGCCCTGTGAACAATTCTAAATTGAACCAGACGGTCTCGGATGGAAACAAGAGAGTTAAAGGGGAGGTCCCAGACATCGTCCCAGTCATCATTGTCCAATGTTGGAATGTCAGTCTGCCAGCTAGTCCAGAGTTTGTCAAGAGTCGGTAGTGACACGAAGATGAGGTGTGCATATAGGCGAGAGGCGAGTTTCCTATCACAATCGAATCTGAGTGTTCGCTCTAGTTCTGACTTTGCCATTATACATGAGGAGTTCGGAAATTGGGCAGCGAATGCGTGCGACAATTGATTAAACCTGAATAGGTAGTAATTTGGCAGATTATAGAGGGAAGACAGATTAGAGAAGGGTAGTAGGGAGCTTTGTGACACTATATGTGACATAAGTTTGATTCCATGTCTAGTCCATGCGTGTGGGTCAGGGATCTTATAAATGTGAGGTAAACTGGGGTTCAGCCATAACGGGGTATTCGGAGAGATTTCAGTTGGCTTGCATTTTTCAATGGCCAGTCCTGCCTTCCATGCTCTCAAAGTAGTGAGCATGGAGGAGGTTAAAGGGTATGGGGCCTTAGGGCCTCGATAAATAAGGAGTTGGAGGGCTTCCAGTGAGCCGACGACCAGCACGGTTGATGAATTTGTTTTGTCAGGTTGTAGCCACCAAGCCGCAGTTACCAGCTGTGCAGCCAGGTAGTATTTGTAGCAATCTGGAAATGCCATGCCTCCCTGCGTTCGAGGTCTCATTAAGGTTGTCAGACGGTATCTGGGTGGTAGGGGGCCCCATATAAAAAGGAAGAAAATATCTGGTTGAGTTTTTTTAAAAATGATTTGGGCAGCCACTGTGGGGAATGGTGGAAAAGATAAGTCAGCTTGGGGATAATCTTCATTTTAAGGAGATTTATTCGCCCCCACAGTGATAGTGGCAGATTTCCCCATGATTTAAGTTTTGACTGGGCTTCTAAGAGTACCGGGGTAAGGTTCAATGTTAAATAGTCTGAGGCCAAGTTGGATATGTGGACCCCTAGGTATTTGAAGGAGTCGACCCAGAGAAGAGGGTTGTCCGGGAGGGATGTGGCCTTTGCCTCCTGGTAGATCGGGAACAGAAGGGACTTGGACCAATTCACTTTGAGACCCGTGACTCTAGCGAAGGTGTCCAGGACAGTCAGCACCCCCCGCAGCGACGGACCTGCATCGTTGAGGAAGAGCAGCATGTCATCCGCGTACAGGGCTACCCTCTCCTCCAGCAGCCCAATGCGCAGACCTCTGATATGCGGTGAAGTGCGGAGTGCTTCCGCTACCGGTTCGATAGCGAGGGCAAATAGAGCCGGAGAGAGAGGGCAACCCTGCCTGGTCCCCCTGAAAAGCCTAAAGGGAGCAGACAGACCACCCCCCAAGCGTACCGAGGAGGTAGGACTTCTGTAAATTATCTGAAGCCATTTGATAAACAATAGGGGGAAGCCCATCCTACGTAACGTTTCCCACAGGAAGGGCCATTCAACCGTATCAAAGGCTTTTTCGACATCTAATGAAGCCACTGCTCTAGTTCCCGTGTTCAGATGTTGAGCATGTATGTTTGTGAAAAGCCTTCTGAGATTTACATCTGTGGATCTACGGGGCATAAAGCCTGTCTGGTCGGGGTCTATTACCGAGGGTAGCATGGGGTAAAGTCTAAGGGCCAGGAGTTTGGTCAGGATTTTAAAGTCCGAGTTTAATAAAGCTATGGGTCTATATGATGCGCAGGACGTGGGGTCTTTGGGGGCCTTATGGATCAGTGTCAGGTAGGCGTGGTACATGGAAGCAGGTAAACTTCCACCTGTCAAGCAGGTGGAGTAGAGTTGAGCTAGCAAAGGCGCCAGGAGATCTTCATGAGCCTTATAAAAGTCTAGTGGAAGCCCGTCGGGTCCTGGGGCCTTACCAGAAGGGAAGGACCTGATGGCCTTAAGGACCTCTAAGGTCGTGAAAGGCTGAACCAGGGTCTCCCGTTCTGAGTCAGACAGCCACCCGAGTGCCAGCGGATCAAGAAGGTCGCTCAGTGACTCAGGTTGGAAATCTGAGGGCAGGCCCGAGGAGTACAGTGTTTCGTAGAAGGTATTAAAGGTCTGTAGTATGTCTGAGGGGGAAGATACGGTTCCACCGTTTGGGGTCTTTAAGGTGGATACTAGGGTGAGGGGTTGGTCATGCTGCGCCATCATAGCTAACAGGCGGCCGTTCCTGTCACCCTGTTCGAAGGCCCTTTGTTTCCCTTTATACATCTCAAGTCGTGTGACCTCCGTCAGATGTAACTGCAGGTCCCTCTGTGCTGCCATCAGTAGATCAAAGTGGGCGGGAGTAGGGTCTGTAGTGTATGTGTCTTTACAGTCAGCAATTGCCTGTTGCAGTGAATGGGACATAGCCATTTGCTTCTTTTTAATGTCAGCTATGCAGGAAATGTATTGTCCCCTGGTGAAGGCCTTGAAGGCATCCCAAACAATATCAGGGGAGGAGGATCCTACATTCTGTTCCCAGAACTCAGCTAGGTGGGATGGCAATTTGTCGGAGAGATCTGGGTGAGAGACCCACTGCGTGCCCAGCCGCCAAAGTGCCGCATTCCGACAGGCTGGGGAGCGGAGCACCACCGTCAGAGGGCTGTGATCAGAAAGCCCACTGGAGAGATAGGATGCCTCCAACACATCCGCTAACAGTGCGGGATTGGAGAAAGCCAAATCAATCCGTGACGCCGTTTTGTAGGAGGCTGAGAAACATGAATATGCCCTCGTGTCGGGGTGCTTCCACCTCCATACCTCAACCAGACCCACCGCCTGAGCCCAGGCGGAAAGATCCATGCACTGTTTCTTTGCCGGGGTAGGCCTATCCAGTTCTGGCGATAGGGTGGCGTTAAAATCACCCATTAGCAGTACCCTCCCTGGGCAGAAGGGTGCAATCTTTTCTAAAACCGCATACAATATATCAGATGAAAACGGGGGGGGGGGGGGGGGGGGGTATATATAGGTTGATGATAATGTACCTTTGTGACCATAGAGTGAACGCAATGATTGCAAATTTGCCTAGTGGATCAGTGCGAATTTCCTCAATTACACAAGGGAAGTTTCTGTGAATAAGGATCGAAACACCCCTGGAGTAAGTAGAGTACGTAGCATGAATAGTTTGTTGTATCCAAGGCTTTTTAAGAGTTAGGACCTTGCTGCCCATAAGGTGGGTTTCCTGTAAGAGAATGAGCTGGGGGGAGTGGGTTTTTAAATATTTAAATAAAAGAGCTCTTTTAAATTAGAGTTGAGGCCCCTGACATTCCATGAAAGGATGGTAAATGAGTCAGAAATTTTATTAGCCATTAGGTAGAGAGGGTATGAAGGGGCCGGTAGAATGTGGGGGGCACCACCGGGTGCACCCTATAGGCAACAAGATCATTATTACACTGCATTCCATACTGTCAGCACTTAAACATAAACCAATACAAACACATAGGAAAAAAAAAAACTTTGGAGACCAAAACTGGTCTCAAACTTCCGAGGGACGGTGTGCCTATCCTACTATGTCGCCTCTCTCCTCCTAAAAAAACGGGGAAGATTTGGGAATAGTTTGTCCCCAAAAAAGAAAGGGAATTATACCTAAGAGGTGTAGGTAACCCTGAACTGAGGGTGCTACACAGCCAGCAGGCACCACATACACACCACTGGTCAGAGTCACTAGTATCTAGCGTTTGGAGGACCAGGGAACGGGGGATAGGGGTATGTGGTATTGGGCCTGGCTAGGAGGCAAAAGGAAAAAAAAATAAAAAAACAATAAGAGCAGGAAAAAAAATAAAATAAAAATAGTAATAAAAAGGGGGGGGGGGGTACGGCAATCACAGGCCGCGGTTGTAGCTTGCTTGTAGTGGCGTGTGTCTCGTAGAGTGCTGAGCGAAGGTCCTCCGCTTCTTAGAACACAAGAAAGAGGAGAAAAACACACACACGAGAATCAAAAAACTGGTGAAGGGTTCACGTGTAAAGTATATTTGGGGTACCTCCGGCGTTTACAGGTAGTTTAGTAGGATAAAGTAAACAAGGATGTGGAAGATCCGTGCATCAGATGAGTTGATGAGAAGGAGCTTCTACCGCAAGCTGGTCAGCCAGTCGTCAGCATCCGCTGGGTTGTCAAAAAAGCATGTCGCTCCGTTGTGTTGGACTCGTAAGCGGCTTGGGTAAAGCATGCCATATTTAATATTCTGCTCTCTGAGTCGTCTGCGGACATCATTGAAGGTTTTCCTCTTTCTCTGCAGATCAGCTGAAAAGTCAGGGAAAAGAAGAATAGAGGAGTTGCCATGTTTGAGTGTGGAATGCTTGCGTGCTTCGGAGAGAATCCTGTCCCTGTCCCGATAGTTAAGGAAGCGGACCAAAAAAGGCCTGGGGGGATTCCCTGGGATGGCTCGGCCCGTGGGCACCTGGTGGGCCCTTTCAACCACATATGTAGGGGGAACATCCGTGAGGCCCAGTAAGTTTTTAAAGAACTCTTCTGCAAAAACAGCAGGGTGGTCTCCCTCTTCTCCCTCAGGCAGTCCCAGGACTCTGACATTGTTGCGTCTCAGTCTATTTTCAGTATCGTCTGATTTTGCGAAAAGGGACTGTACTGTGCGCTGCAGCTCAGCAATGGAGGTGGCATGTGTGGCCGTAAGATCTTCGGTGGCTGATATTCTGGACTCCGTTTCGGTCATTCTCCCCCTTATTTTGTCAAGGTCATTCCGTATGAGGTTGCACTCCTCAGAGAGGTGGTCGATGCGCACCAGCAGCGAGGTCCGGCTTTGCTTGATCGCAGCAAGGATCATGGCCGTGCCATCCTGAGGCAATGGGGCTGGCTCCTCCGCCATTGGAGCCTCACCAGGACCCATTTCCAAGTCCGCCAGTAAGGCCCTCAGCCACCCTATGAGTAACGGGTCTGTTTGCGGGGAGGATGGCGGTGGTGGCCGGAGTGGTGTGTTGGTCTTTGCGGCTTTGGAGGACCCTTTCCCCTTTTTGGAGGAGGAGGACATCTGGCAGTTCAGGGATGGGGTGGTAGTTTGTGCCCAGGTGAGCGTTCAGGAGACAGCGTGCGGCTAAGCTGATAGCAGGTTCCGAACCCCAGGGGAGTGCAGGCTGTCAGTGTTAGTTAGCAGCCCCTGCAGAGACAAGGTGGTGAGGATGTGATGCTGGAGACATCTGAGGGGGAGAGGCCCAGAGCAGTATGGCTGGAGCAGGAGGGTGACAGATGGCAGGAGGCACTGGGTCCCAGGATCTCTATTAGGCAGTCTATACTGAGCTGGGCAGCACACTAGGCCTTGGTGAGGGTGTGGAGGAGATAGGGAGGAAGGAGACAGACCACCCCGGCATCCGAGTTAGGGTAGGCCGGCCGCGATGCTCCTCCGGCGGGATGGCGGCTCAGGAAAGTCCGGTGCTTCACAGGCCTCACTAGGCTGCACTAGGCCGCGGCCGCCACAGACGTCCCCAGCAGCCAAACGGGCCTCCGGACAGCGCCAGGCAGGTGGATGGGCAGGCAGGAGTGGACAGAGGGTATTCCCTTACCTCCAGTCCAGCAGGGAAAAGATCCCTCAGAGTGGCACAGGCCGGCAAGATGGCGGCGGCTGCAGGATCATGGAGGCCGTCAACCACAAGTGAGCCCAGGCAGAGGAGATCTAAAATTTAGTTCTCAGATGATGCAGGGGACTCAGAGGAACTGGTTGGCAGTGTTTGGGCACAATTTGCTGCAGAGAAATACACGGATGGCAGAGGATGCTATAAGGATGCCCTGGAGCTCCCCAGATACACGTCTGTCGGCTCTCACATCCGGACACGCCCCCCGTTCCCTTGATGTTTAGCTACCATCATGCCTCGTTCCCGCACATGCTCAATATTTAAATTCGTGGAGCGTCATAGTTGCCACCCCCTTGTGATGCCAAAAAAAAAAGAAATCTCACGATTAACGCCGCATTGACTCCTGGGAACAATGACACAAGCTCCCAGGAGCCAGTGCGGCGAAAAGGAAATTTACAAAATAGCCGCACTATCCCCGCCCATATCCGCACACTCCACATACAGTAAATACATATCAAGATGTGGAAATCAAAGGGTACAGGAGTAAAAAAAATAAAAAAATTTCCATTTTTATTTTATAACACTGAGGTAATCGGCTTGAGCTAATCTTTTAAAATTGGGTGGAGCTCTGCTTTAACTGGTGACATCATACTTATCCGTATCCTGAAATCAAGTTATTTTTGGTCTGCTTAGTCGACACTGCCTAATCTGCACTGAGAACTCTTAAAGAGATGACTTCTTCTGTAGCCTGCTAGAGGCAGGACTCGTACGGTAATCCAAGGACGGAGCTATATGCACAAATGTTTGGCACCAGCCAAGATTTTAGCCCATCAGGGTTGGTATAACTGCACAAAGTTTCAGTAAAAGGAGTTAGTGGTGAGTTGCAATGGCAACAGGATCCCCCTGGACACTTAAAGGGTCACACACACACACACACACCGTGGTATTCAGCAGAAGGCGGGGCAGAGTTACTTGCAGACATATGACAATGAAGGAAGAAAGATGGGGGATGGAAATCAGACAACCTGGTTGAAGGGCGTAACCATTCTAATTGTTACACATGTCACTGAGAAAGGGGTCTCATTATTATGTTGCAGTATTTCTATGGCAATTACACATAAACCATTATTTCAGGTGTGGCCGAGTCTCGTATTCTCAACTGGCCACAAGGGGCCATCTGTTGCCTTATGAGTTTATATGAAATCTCCATTAACAGCTGAAAATAATATTGCAATTAGAAATATATTTCAGTTAGAAGGAAATGTATTTAAAGTATTGAGTGTTGTGTGGGTGTTACGGTAATTAGTTAAACTTCAAAGCTTGGCCTTTTGTTTTCCCTGATAACATCTCACCTGGGTAGTAAACCGCCTTCTTTGACTAATTCAATCAGGCTGGGCTGTGATCTCGCCAAAGTGAGATTGCCCGGAAGTGGGAGTGGGTACCTGTCAAAAAAAGGGGCGAGGCATATAAGCAGAGCTTCCATATGGCTCAGACGGCATATGTATACAATTGAAAAAAAAGATCATACAACTATAATAAGATAGAGCACTTAGTGACTTAATCTCCAGAGAATGGTTTATAGCATACTATAAAAACTGGACTGGAGTTGGAAAAAAAACCCGGACTGGATTCGAAAAAAAACTGGACTGGAGTTGGAAAAAAAACCCGGACTGGATTCGAAAAAAAAAAAATGGACTGATTTGAAAAAAAAAAAAACCCGGACTGGATTTGAAAAAAAACTGGACTGGAGTTGGGAAAAAAAAACCCGGACTGGATTAAAAAAAACTGGACTGGATTTGAAAAACTGTACTTACTACTGCTGATGGACTCATTACCTCAGCTGAAAGTCTGTTCCAAGCATCCATTACTAGTTTAGTCCATTAGGAACCTCTCAGAGAGGTACAGTGAGGTGTTATTAATGATTTTTGAGTTTTGTATTTTAGGGTAAATACACAAACATCAACGGATAATCCAGGGAGGACCCAGACTTGGAAAAATACTGTGAAATACAGAGGACCTTAAAGCATCGGTTTATGTTTGTTTTAAAGCGGAGCTCCACACGCTATTTCTGTTTTTTTTTGTACCCATTAACACAATCTCATATAAACTAGGGATTCAAGTAACAATTATTTTCATAATCGATTAGTTGGCCGATTATTGTTTCGATTAATCGGTTAATAATAGTAGAAACATTTGTGGTGTATAATTTAGTTAATATATAAAGTTTAAAAAAAAAGTAAATTTATTCTTAAATATCTCTATGCAGTAGTAAATATAAATAACCAACTATATGGTTAGGGAGCAAAATATCTAATTAATTTTGAGAATAACAGACAGAAGAGATATACTATTAGAGGAGATATATACTGTATATACTATTAGAGGGTATATACTGTATATACTATTAAAGGGTGAATCTGGTAAATATCAGACTCAGATCAAATTTTTTATTTATAAAACAAACGATGTCTTCCTTCTAAAAAAAAATGTCATTTTAAGAATGTTCGATTTTCTATTTGTTAGTGAGGTCAAACCGACATTCATTTTCAACCATAGTGACAGGAAAATTTGGAAATAATAGAAAACTTCTTGGTCAAAGGAATTTTCAGACAGTGTATTTGGTTTTCTTTCTGAAATTATATGTATTTTAAAAACAGAATGTTAAAAACAAGTGAAAATTTCAAACAACATTCTTTCATTCAGCGAATGTACAAAGATTTTTTCGTCTGAAAATTGATCCGTGTGACCAGCATAAGGCTCGGTACACACCTATGCAGTTCGCTTTTTATCTGTTCCTGCGATGCTTTTTGCTGTGCGTTTAGATTTTTGCACACGTGATTTTTCTGCGATTTTGAATTTTTTATGGTCAATTTGTTGTTGGGCAGATTAAAAAACACAAATTGCTACAAAAACGCATTACATGCTTGTCTGCAGCTTCTCCATTGAACTATATTGAACCAAAAAAAACACTGTTTTGCGTAAAAAATAAAAAAAGTCCCTGACCCTTTCCAAATACGCAGCGGCTGAAAGAAGCATAGATGTGAACGTTCCCCATAGGAAACCATGTAAATGAACTGTAGTGCGTTTCTGCAAAAAGCACCAAAAAAACACATAGATGTGAACCAGGTCTAAGACGTTTAGTAACATAATGGGGTTAAAAAAACTAAAATTAGCCCTTTATAGTAAAAAAAAAAAAAAGAAGATAATCACTACTGTAAGTGGTTCATTTTTTTACTGTAGAACTGTGAAAGTAATATTTACAGTAGCGATTTGCTCTTTTTATACTATAAAGGGCTCATTTTAGTTCTTTTTAACACCATTATGTTACTGGCCGATTAATCGATTATGAAAATAGTAATCGATTAATTTCATAATCGATTAGTTGTTTCAGCCCTAATATAAACAATTGCAAACTCACTTGTTTGTAGATTTAGCCTGCCCGATGTCCGCCTTCATTGAAAATAACAACTTATTAAAAAATCGGGACGGACGTTCTCATCTTGCTTGTGGGCATGTGAAGCCCACAAGCATTTACTTCCTTGTTCCCTTGATGTTTAGCTACCAGCATGCCTCGTTCCCGCACATGCTCAATATTTAAATTCGTGGAGCGTCATAGTTGCCACCCCCTTGTGATGCCAAAAAAAAAAAGAAATCCCACGATAACGCAGCATTGACTCCTGGGAACAATGACACAAGCTCCCAGGAGCCAGTGCGGCGAAAAGGAAATTTACAAAATAGCCGCACTATCCCCGCCCATATCCGCACACTCCACATACAGGAAATACATATCAAGATGTGGAAATCAAAAAGGTACAGGAGTAAAAAAAAATAAAAAAATTTCCATTTTTATAACACTGAGCTTGAGCTTGGCTTGAGCTAATCTTTTAAAATTGGGTGGAGCTCTGCTTTAACTGGTGACATCATACTTATCCGTATGCTGAAATCAAGTTATTTTTGGTCTGCTTAGTCGACACTGCCTAATCTGCACTGAGAACTCTTAAAGAGATGACTTCTTCTGTAGCCTGCTAAAGGCAGGACTCGTACGGTAGCCAAGGACGGAGCTATATGCACAAATGTTTGGCACCAGCCAAGATTTTAGCCCATCAGGGTTGGTATAACTGCACAAAGTTTCAGTAAAAGGAGTTAGTGGTGAGTTGCAATGGCAACAGGATCCCCCTGGACACTTAAAGGGTCATACACACACACACACCGTGGTATTCAGCAGAAGGCGGGGCAGAGTTACTTGCAGACATATGACAATGAAGGAAGAAAGATGGGGGATGGAAATCAGACAACCTGGTTGAAGGGCGTAACCATTCTAATTGTTACACATGTCGCTGAGAAAGGGGTCTCATTATTATGTTGCAGTATTTCTATGGCAATTACACATAAACCATTATTTCAGGTGTGGCCGAGTCTCGTATTCTCAACTGGCCACAAGGGGCCATCTGTTGCCTTATGAGTTTATATGAAATCTCCATTAACAGCTGTAAATAATATTGCAATTTAGAAATATATTTCAGTTAGAAGGAAATATATTTAAAGTATTGAGTGTTGTGTGGGTGTTACGGTAATTAGTTCAACTTCAAAGCTTGGCCTTTTGTTTTCCCTGATAACATCCCACCTGGGTAGTAAACAGCCTTCTTTGACTAATTCAATCAGGCTGGGCTGTGATCTCGCCAAAGTGAGATTGCCCGGAAGTGGGAGTGGGTACCTGTCAAAAACAGGTACCCACTCCCCCCGAAAGGTGCCAAATGTGGCACTGGAAGGGGGGGAGGCATATAAGCAGAGCTTCCACTTTTGGGTGGAGCTCCGCTTTACCATATGGCTCAGACGGCATATGTATACAATTGAAAAAAAAGATCATACAACTATAATAAGATAGAGCACTTAGTGACTTAATCTCCAGAGAATGGTTTATAGCATACTATAAAAACTGGACTGGAGTTGGAAAAAAAACACGGACTGGATTAAAAAAAAAAAAAACTGGACTGGAGTTAAAAAAACCCGGACTGGTTTTAAATAAAAAACTGGACTGGAGTTAAAACAAAACCCGGACTGGATTAGAAAAAAAACTGGACTGGAGTTGAAAAAAAAACCCGGACTGGATACAGAAAAAAAAAACTGGACTGGAGTTAAACCCGGACTGGATTTAAAAAAAAAACTGGACTGGAGTTAAAAAAAAACCCGGACTGGATTCAGAAAATAAACTGGACTGGAGTTGAAAAAAAACCCGGACTGGATTCGAAAAAAAAACTGGACTGGAGTTTAAAAAAAACCCGGACTGGATTAGAAAAAAAACTGGACTGGATTAGAAAAAAAAACTGGACTGGAGTTGGAAAAAAAACCCGGACTGTATTTAAAAAAAAAACTGGACTGGAGTTGGAAAAAACCCAGACTTTATTCAGAAAATAAACTGGACTGGAGGAGTTTAAAAAAAACCCGGACTGGATTCGAAAAAAAACCCGGACTGGATTAGAAAAAAAACTGGACTGGAGTTGGAAAAAAAAAACCCGGACTGGCATAAAAAACAGGCCTGGAGTTAAAAAAAAACCCGGACTGGATTCAGAAAATAAACTGGACTGGAGTTGGAAAAAAAACCCGGACTGGATTTGTAAAAAAATGGACTGGAGTTGGAAAAAAAAACCCAGACTGTATTTAAAAAAAAAAACTGGACTGGAGTTGGAAAAAAAACCCGGACTGGATTTGAAAAAAAAACTGGACTGGAGTTTAAAAAAAACCCGGACTGGATTCAGAAAATAAACTGGACTGGAGTTGGAAAAAAAAACCCGGACTGGATTTAAAAAAAAACTGGACTGGAGTTGGAAAAAAAACCCGGACTGGATTTGAAAAAAAAACTGGACTGGAGTTTAAAAAAAACCCGGACTGGATTCAGAAAATAAACTGGACTTGAAAAAAAAACCCGGACTGGATTTGAAAAACTGTACTTACTACTGCTGATGGACTCATTACCTCGGCTGAAAGTCTGTTCCAAGCATCCATTACTAGTTTAGTCCATTAGGAACCTCTCAGAGAGGTACAGTGAGGTGTTATTAATGATTTTTGAGTTTTGTATTTTAGGGTAAATACACAAACATCAACGGATAATCCAGGGAGGACCCAGACTTGGCAAAATACTGTGAAATACAGAGGACCTTAAAGCATCGGTTTATGTTTGTTTTAAAGCGGAGCTCCACATGCTATTTCGGGGTTTTTTTTGTACCCATTAACACAATCTCATATAAACTAGGGATTCAAGTAACGATTATTTTCATAATCGATTAGTTGGCCGATTATTGTTTCGATTAATCGGTTAATAACCGTAAGAAAAATTTGTGGTGTATAATTTAGTTAATATATAAAGTTTAAAAAAAAAGTTAATTTATTCTTAAATATCTCTATGCAGTAGTAAATATAAATAACCAACTATATGGTTAGGGAGCAAAATATCTAATTAATTTTGAGAATAACAGACAGAAGAGATATACTATTAGAGGAGATATATACTGTATATACACTATTAGAGGGTATATACTGTATATACTATTAAAGGGGGAATCTGGTAAATATCAGACTCCGATCAAATTTTTTTATTTATAAAACAAACTATGTCTTCCTTCTAAAAAATAATGTAATTTTAAAGCCTCATACACACGATCGGACCGTGGACCAACTTTCCCGTGGATTTTTGTCCAAAGGGCGTTGGCCCCAAGTTGGTATTGCATACACACGGCAGGACTTTTTCAGCCAACTTTCACCAAATCACTTGGTTTTTCTGCTCTTTACCGCCACCTTTGGTCAACTTCTGTATTGTTGTCTGATCTTTTGCATTGGTTCTGCATTGGTTTGTACAAAAGTCCGTTGGTTTTGTGTACACACGGTGGGACTTTGGTCCATCGGACTTTTGTTGGCAGAAAGTTGGTCCGTTCGCACAGCCAACAAAAGTCCGATGAAACCTGGAAAAAGTTGGTCCGATGGAGCGTACACACGGTCGGATGTTGGTCCAAAACAGCTAATTTGCATGTTGGTTGTCAAAAAGTCCGATCGTGTGTATGGGCCTTAAGAATGTTGGATTTTCTATTTGTTAGTGAGGTCAAACCGACATTCATTTTCAACCATAGTGACGGGAAAATTTGGAAAATAATAGAAAACTTCTTGGTCAAAGGAATTTTCAGACAGTGTATTTGGTTTTCTTTCTGAAATTATATGTATTTTAAAAACAGAATGTTAAAAACAAGTGAAAATTTCAAACAACATTCTTTCATTCAGCGAATGTACAAAGATTTTTTCGTCTGAAAATTGATCCGTGTGACCAGCATAAGGCTCGGTACACACCTATGCAGTTCGCTTTTGATCTGTTCCTGCAATGCTTTTTGCTGTGCGTTTAGATTTTTGCACACGTGATTTTTCTGCGATTTTGAATTTTTTATGGTCAATTTGTTGTTGGGCAGATTAAAAAACACAAATTGCTGCAAAAAACACATTACATGCTTTTCTGCAGCTTCTCCATTGAACCAAAAAAAACACTGTTTTGCGTAAAAAATAAAAAAAAGTCCCTGACCCTTTCCAAATACGCAGCAGCTGAAAGAAGCATAGATGTGAACGTTCCCCATAGGAAACCATGTAAATGAACTGTAGTGCGTTTCTGCAAAAAGCACCAAAAAACACATAGATGTGAACCAGGTCTAAGACGTTTAGTAACATAATGGGGTTAAAAAAACTAAAATTAGCCCTTTATAGTAAAAAAAAAAAAGAAGATAATCACTACTGTAAGTGGTTCATTTTTTTACTGTAGAACTGTGAAAGTAATATTTACAGTAGCGATTTGCTCTTTTTATACTATAAAGGGCTCATTTTAGTTCTTTTTTAACCCCGTTACTGGCCGATTAATCGATTATGAAAATAGTAATCGATTAATTTCATAATCGATTAGTTGTTGATTAATCGATTAGTTGTTTCAGCCCTAATATAAACAATTGCAAACTCACTTGTTTGTAGATTTAGCCTGCCCGATGTCCGCTTTCATTGAAAATAACAACTTATTAAAAAATCGGGACGGCCGTTCTCATCTTGCTTGTGGGCATGTGAAGCCCACAAGCATTTACTTCCTTGTTCCCTTGATGTTTAGCTACCAGCATGCCTCGTGGAGCGTCATAGTTGCCACCCCCTTGTGATGCCAAAAAAAAAAAAAAAAACCACGATAGCGCTGCATTGACTCTTGGGAACAATGACACAAGCTCCCAGGAGCCAGTGCGGCGAAAAGGAAATTTACAAAATAGCCGCACTATCCCCGCCCATATCCGCACACTCCACATACAGGAAATACATATAAAGATGTGGAAATCAAAAGGTACAGGATTAAAAAAAATATATTTTATTAATAATTTTATTTTATAACACTGAGGTAATCGGCTTGAGCTAATCTTTTAAAACTGGGTGGAGCTCTGCTTTAAGGAGAAGTCTTGAATGGAATTAACTGCAGTCAGGCCTAGCTAAATTCCTTTTTGGTGGTCTGTTTCATTAAACAGAGTTTCTGCTCTCTCTAATACTTCTTGTGGCCTGCTTGACTTGCAAATTAATTTTCACTGAGAGTCAATATGTTAATCAATACAGAGAGAGAGTGTTGCCTTTTGTATAGCTGCAATGTTTGAAGGCAGTTTCAATAGTTTTTATTTTTGTTTAACAAAATACAGATTCAATGCTCTTTAACAATTTAAAGAGAAAGGGGTATCACAAATCTCAGGTAGAGGCAGCATTAAATCTGTACCTTTTTTTTTTTTTTTTAAATGTATTTCATTCTCATTTCTTTTTTTTCCGTTACTTTAACTATTTGTTTTTTTGTTTTGTTTAAAAAAAATATATATATTTTTTTCTTTTAATGTTAACTATTTTTCTTTCTTTCCTATATAACCTTTATTTTTTTGGGTGATTCTTGAGTTTGGTTTTGCTATGGTGAAATAAAAAAATAAAAAAAAAAGTAGAGTATTGGGAACATTATATGGAGAACATTTAAAACAGTTAAAAATTTTGATGTAGAATATTAAAGCTTCCCTATAGCATTTTGGGGTTGGGCCAAGTTCCAACAGTTCTTTTTTTGTTTTTCTCTTACGACATTGGATAATTGTTTTATATAAATTTATGTCATTGTAGCTATTACCAGCTATGACAATAGTAACAATAACATCAGGGTTTAGCAACAGTTTAATATTTGGCAGTCATCATATGTGGTCATTGGTAAATTTTTTTGGGTTGGTCAGTTTTCCTTTTTGTGCCATAACTAAGTTCAAAGAGCATTGCTTGAATATCATACAGATGTACTGGGACTTGTGAGACTCATAGTGATTTGCAAATACCAGGGAGTATAATACAATAGTACTTAAGAGTAATTTAGTTTGAGTGTTCCTGAAGCCACAAGTAACTGGTGACATCATACTTATCCGTATCCTGAAATCAAGTTATTTTTGGTCTGCTTAGTCGACACTGCTTAATCTGCACTGAGAACTCTTAAAGAGATGACTTCTTCTGTAGCCTGCTAAAGGCAGGACTCGTACAGTAGCTACACACGGTAGCCAAGGACGGAGCTATATGCACAAATGTTTGGCACCAGCCAAGATTTTAGCCCATCAGGGTTGGTATAACTGCACAAAGTTTCAGTAAAAGGAGTTAGTGGTGAGTTGCAATGGCAACAGGATCCCCCTGGACACTTAAAGGGTCATACACACACACACACCGTACTATTCAGCAGAAGGCGGGGCAGAGTTACTTGCAGACATATGACAATGAAGGAAGAAAGATGGGGGATGGAAATCAGACAACCTGGTTGAAGGGCGTAACCATTCTAATTGTTACACATGTCACTGAGAAAGGGGTCTCATTATTATGTTGCAGTATATCTATGGCAATTACACATAAACCATTATTTCAGGTGTGGCCGAGTCTCGTATTCTCAACTGGCCACAAGGGGCCATCTGTTGCCTTATGAGTTTATATGAAATCTCCAATAACAGCTGTAAATAATATTGCAATTAGAAATATATTTCAGTTAGAAGGAAATATATTTAAAGTATTGAGTGTTGTGTGGGTGTTACGGTAATTAGTTCAACTTCAAAGCTTGGCCTTTTGTTTTCCCTGATAACATCTCACCTGGGTAGTAAACAGCCTTCTTTGACTAATTCAATCAGGCTGGGCTGTGATCTTGCCAAAGTGAGATTGCCCGGAAGTGGAAGTGGGTACCTGTCAAAAACAGGTACCCACTCCCCCCAAAAGGTGCCAAATGTGGCACTGGAAGGGGGGGAGGCATATAAGCAGAGCTTCCACTTTTGGGTGGAGCTCCGCTTTACCATATGGCTCAGACGGCATATGTATACAATTGAAAAAAAAGATCATACAACTATAATAAGATAGAGCACTTAGTGACTTAATCTCCAGAGAATGGTTTATAGCATACTTATTTTCCTCTTTACTATTAAAACCAATTAACTGGAGAGAAATTGTTTTACCATAGAATAATGACCATTTAAGTGTTGACTGCTTTTCAACATACTGCTCAGCCCACTATATTAATATACAGAAACGTAATTCCTATGCTTCTTCGATTGAGTATACTTTAAAAAATACCCACTGAAAATGTGTATGAACATTGCTGAAAGAAGAATTGCTTTGTCCACACCACAACTTGCCTAAGTATGAAAAATGAAGGTCAAATCACACTAGCTACAACTGGCAACATCTTTCCCTGTAAGGCAGATTGAAGCAATTAAGAGATGAGATTTGCCTTACTTCATGATGTTGAGTTTTAGCAGAGGCAATGTATGTAAATGTATCCTATCACCTTCAACCAAAAAAAGAGTTTTGGGTTGAATTCATCTTTCAATATGTGAAATGAAAGTATAACATAATGATCATTACTAATCCCACTAAAAAGTCCACATAAATTGCACTGTGACCTTTCTAAAAGCGTTGAAATGCTTGCCAGACTTAAAACCTCTACATTTTTTTTAGCAAAATGCTGGCATAGAAAAGGTTTTCTACACCATGCTCCAGAATTTATCATTAATAGAAGTATGCATTTGATTGCTATAGCCATGCATTTGATTCCTACAGAGCTGTTACCTTTTAATCGTAAAGCGGAACTTCACTCTTGCATCATCAATTACTATTTTTAATCCTTATGCTGCTCGCATTATAGTAGGTAAGGTTGAATAAAGACAATAGTCCATTCAATTCAACCTGTGTTGGTGTGTGTGTGTGTAAAATAAATTTCCCATATCCCCATATATTGCTTTCGCTAAGACGCACATCCAAGAGTCTTTTAAAAGTATCCATACTTCTTGCTGACCGCCTTGACAGTAAAAAACCTCCTACACAGCTTAAGGTTAAATCGCTTCTCTTCCAGTCTCATTGTATGGGCCTGTGTCCTCTTACACTTCCTGAGACTGAAAAGTTTCATACTTACGCTTGGATCACCATTGAGAAATTTGTATATTGCTATCATATCTCCTCTCAAGCAACTCTTTTCCAGTGAAAATAAATTTAGCACTTGTAGTGGTTCCTCATAATTGAGGTCCTCCAGTGCCCATATTTAGTTAGTTGCCCTTCTCTGGACTCTCTCCAGCTCCAGCAGATCCTGAGGATTGGTGACCAGAACTGGACAGAATATTCCAGATGTAGCCGAACCAGAGTTTTATAAAGTGGCAGGATTATCGATTTATCCCTGGTGTATTTTCCCTTTTTAAAGTATGCTAATATTCTGCCAGCTTTTGTAGCTGCAGCTTGACACTGTATGCCATTGCATCAGTCTGTCTTCTACTAGGAACCCTAAATACTTCTCCATCCTGGAATCCCCTAGAGTTTCTCCACCCAATGAGTAACTTGCATTTATATTTTTACCCTCCCCCCAAGTGCATTAACCTTACATTTACCAATGTTAAACTTAATTTGCCATCTAGTAGCCCACTCCATTAATTTATTCAGGTCCTCTTATAAAGTTTCTATATCCTTATCCTTTCTTTGTCCTACATATTTTTGTGTTGTCAGCAGTACGCATTCCAGTAAGCGCTGGCAGGGCAAAGCAGAGAGCCAATGACTGACAGTCACCAGTGCTTTGCAGCCTGAAGACTGAGAGCTGATCGATCAGTGGTGTTTAATTTTTCAGGTCTTAGAGCTGGCGGAGGACAGAGGCAGCATGGGACTGATGCTGCAGCCACCTAGTTCAGTGTATGTATATATATATATATATATATATATATATATATATATATATATATATATATATTACACACACACACACACACACACACACACACACACACACACACACACACAGTATCTCACAAAAGTGAGTACACCCCTCACATTTTTGTAAATATTTTATTATATATTTTCATGTGACATCACTGAAGAAATTACACTTTGCTACAATGTAAAGTAGTGGGTGTACAGCTTGTATAACAGTGTAAATTTGCTGTCCCCTCAAAATAACTCAGCACAAAGCCATTCATTTCTAAACCGCTGGCAACAAAATTGAGTACACCCCTAAATAAAAATGTCCAAATTGGGCCTAAAGTGTCAATATTTTGTGTGGCCCCCATTATTTTCCAGCACTGCCTTAACCCTTTTGGGCACTGGAGTCTTCTTCCACTCCTCCATGACATCACAGAGCTGGTGGATGTTAGAGACCCTGCGCTCCTCCACCCTCCGTTTGAGGATGCCTCACAGATGCTCAATAGGGTTTAAGTCTGGAGCAAACAAGGCAGTGGTCGTCTTGGAGGTGTGTTTGGGGTGTGTGTTTTTTTTTTTTAAATGCAGCTGTGCATCTCATTTCATAGTGCCGCTTGGCACTCAAGCGACCGCCCACTGCTCCCTCTCCTGATCTGACAGCTACAGCGGGCGGGGCTGAGAATCCCCCGCTGACAGCTGGGAGGAGTAGAGGAGACCAGCAGGTGGTCATGTGAGCAGCGCTATGAAATGAGATACACAGCAGCATTTTTTTTAAAATAAAAAACAAGTACACTGGTGACATTATTTAATATAGCAGAGGGGATTGTAGGAATGTCATTGAGTTATGATAGCATCAGGAGGGGAGCAGATCGGAACTGACACAGCTGAAATGCAGGGAGGGTGGGGGTTGGGGGAGAGGAGGACAGAGGAGTTCTGTAGATGATGGAGGCAGGTGAAACTGACCACGGTGTCAGGGCTCAGCAGCTATGATAAACCATGGTCAGTTTACAAAGGGGAGGGCACAACCAGGCAGGATCAGCCAGGCATTTTAGGTAATAAGGGTGTGGGTGTTACTGCGCTAACCTCAAGTGGCATAGAAAAAGCAGCTACATAAAAATGTGAAAAGCAAAAAAGGACAGTCTCCTGTGTTGGTGAATTAGTGACTGGTGGAGGTGTGGGAGGAGGGGCCAGTAGTGGTCCTGCTGTCCAGTCGATCTTTTTTCATCTAAGATTCAGTCTCTGTGCTCCTTCCATTGGAGGTTTGTTTGATGGTTATCCACTACACCTCTGGATTCCTTTTTTGAGGTCCTGGACCCTTTCAAGTTACGTGTATTTGCTGATTCCGGCACCCTGCCTGTATGACTGTGTCATTGACATCTGAGACCACCTGTTCCAGTAAGAGCACACACACTTCTCTCCTCTATTGAAGATGCCTTTCTATTCCGGACAGTGTCAGTTCATTCCGCCTTTGATCCAATATCATTTGGTGGTGGACGTACAGGCTTCTTCTCAAAGATTTCCCATGATGGAGAGTGCCATTTCATTCCTCTTGATTCATTATTATTTAGTGGTTGATGTATAGGCTTCTTTCAACAGATTTATTTCATTGATTTGATTTTTTTTCACATATGTCACTTCTGTATATTGATTTTTTTGCACTGTTTTTATTTGTATGTAAAATTATCATCAATTTTTTTCGTACCATTTCACTTATATAACAATATTTGTGTTCATTTGTTAGCGCTACATTATTTATCACCTTGATTGTAGGTGATAGAAGAGGCCAAATGACACAGCACAAGCACTGTGCTGTATAACATGCTCTAAAGGAACAGGCTCTATTTTTTTTAGGGTTACAAACACTTTAAAAGACAATGGAAATTGATACATTTTTCACACTGCGTGTTATGTTTTTCAATGAGGCATGTTCAAGAAGGGCTCTTATATCCCTGAAGCTGGTTTCAATTAAATTACCCGCACAACCTCAGACCCCACTACTATAGTTTAGTGGTGCTGATCCACTAAAGGAATTTAAAGGGTAACTCCACTTTCACGGTCACCAAGGGCAAGGGGCTGGACAGAGTCAGCACGTGTGTTTCTATAGTGTGAGGCAGCTGTGGAATCATCCCTGGAAGCAGAACTAAGTACTGAGGGGAGCAACTGGAAGAATCCCTGTAAACAGGTTAGTGTAGTATGTTCAGTACAGTGTCAGCAGGGTACAGGACCGGTCTTATACACTAGCACTGCACATTATATACAGACCAGTTTTTACCCCGACACCATCCTGTTCATTATCTACAGACCAGTCTGTCCACTGACACCGTACATAATATACAGACAGACCAGTCTGTACCCTGACACTGTACACCATACTATATGTTATACACACACCAATTTGTCTATAATGTACAGTGTCAGTGTACAGATTGGCCTGTATATAATGTACAGTATGGTGTCAGTGTAAAGACTGGTCTGTATATAATGTACAATACGGTATCAGTGTATAAGACTGGTCTGTACATAATGCCTTGTACTGTGCCCTTCCAACGCCTTGCACTGTGCCTTTCTAATGCCCTGTGCCCTCCCTGTGTTGCCTCCTCCTTCCCACCACCAGCTGTCATCTTTGCCCCCATGTGCCAGTGACCCTCACATTCCCATCCTACTCCCCCAGCAATCACAGCCTTTTCCATCCCAACTCTCCCACCCCACAATCCTTATTTCACCCTAACCTCAACTACCCTGCCTTCACTTACTCCTCTACACCCGCCCTCACCCCAGCCTCACCCAACTCCCAAACAACCCTAAACCACCCCCCGCCTACACGATAGGTATCAGTAATTGGTATCGGCGAGTACTTGCAAAGTATCAGTACACAGTGCAAAGTGGTATTGGTGCATCCCTACCAGAGATCTCAGACTTTTTGCCAAGGGTTCTTCCAAGGTAAAAAGGTTGAAAAATTCTGGTCTAAAACATACAACAGAGCAACCAAAAAAACGAGAGCCAGAAATATTTATTTAAAACCAGTTGGTTCTCTTCCATATAACCACTGATTGGATTGGTTCCTTAAAGTGGATGTAAACCCTCACATATACCCATTGAAGTGAACAGCCTCAGATGATGCACAGGGATGAAATAAATCTCCCTACATAGGTTTTACATGTATATCTGCTGTCTTCAACTTTATATACTGTTTAAAAAGTGCACATCGTGTTAGGTGATTTTCTCTTCCTGTTCAACACTGCAGTGAAGCCTGGGCATACAGCCAAGACAGCTGATTGGAGGAAAGGCACACACCCCCTCTCCTCATAGGTAGAGACTTTCAGCTCTGTTTGTTGAATTGTTCAGGGCTGTGCTAATCTATTTATAGCATCCGCCCCAACACAAAACTCCAGCTGCTTTTATCATATGTGACGGAGAACTTGTCATGAGTTATCAGGCTGATAAAAGAAGAACGGAGAAGGAGACAGTTACGTGGCTCCCAAACAAAGCTGACTTCCTTATTTCCCCACAAATAGAGCTTTCTTTTGGTGGTATTTGATCACTTCTGCGGTTTTCATTTTTTACGCTATAAACAAAAAAAAAAAACTGCGACAATTTTGAAAAAAAAAGCAATATTTTTTCGTTTTTGCTAGAATAAATATCCCCAAAAAATATATAAACAAATTTTTTTTCCTCAGTTTAGGCCGATACGTATTCTTCTACATATTTTTGGTAAGTAAAAAAAAGAAATCGCAATAAGCGTTTATTGATTGGTTTGCGCAAAAGTTATAGCGTATACAAAATAGGGGATAGTTTTATGGCATTTTTATTCATACTTTTTTTTTTACTAGTAATGGCGGCGATCAGCGATTTTTATCGTGACTGCGACATTATGGCAGACAGATGGGACACTTTTGGCGCTATTTTGGGACCATTCACATTCATACAAGCAATCAGTGCAATTAAAAAATGCATTGATTACTGTGTAAATGTGAATGGCAGTGAAGGGGTTAACCAGGAGGGGCGCTGCAGGGGTTAAGTGTGTCCTAGGAATGTGTTCTAGCTGTGGGGGGCTATGTGTGACACTACACAGATCACCGCTCCCGATTCCAGGGAGCTGTGATCAGTGACAATGTCACTAGGCAGAAAGGGAAAATGCTTGTTTACATTAGTATTGCCCCGTTCTTCAGCTCCGTGAGACGATCGCGGGTATCCCCGCAGACATAGAGTCCGCAGGACCTGCAATCACACTCGCGGCAGGGTCGTGCACGCACGTGACCACACAGCGGCAAATTCCAAGGGACGTACAGGTACGCCCATTTGCGCAGCCGTGCCATTCTGCCAACGTATATGTACAAGCAGCGGTCGGCATGCGGTTAAGGTGATGCAAACTATCCAGAGTAACACTTTATAATTTAATACAAGTAAGTAGTTAGAAGGTGTTGTGGTTTCACACCTCAAAGCTGTGCAATACCCTAAAATTTGCAGGGAAAACTATTTCAGCTTCACACAATAGTACATGAAAAATTCAAGATGTCAATTTACATACTTCTAAGCCTCATCAAGTCTCAATATACCTCAAACCAACAATTGGGAGCGCTTAAAAGTCTGATACATTCACTTCTATTAACAAAGTCCTTATCAAACCCTGAAACTGGACATAGATAACATACTTCATGTTAATAGGATACAGAAAACAATAAGTTCTGACTCTTCTCCACTCTACAGGACCAGATAAATAATTCCTTCCGCCAGCAGACCAAACCAGATGCAGAGAAGCCGTTTGAACCCTTTATTATACACTGTAATGTGTTAGTAACATGATGTGTGGGTGGCTGTGAGCCACCACTTGCAGCTCTGCCACTCCAGAAATTTAGCCTTGCTGCTAAAAGAGAAGTACAATAATAGGTTTCTGCATTGCTTTTGGGGAGATTAACTGTTTGTCCTTTCTAAGTGAAAAAGGGCTGGGCTGCAATATTACCACCTGTGCAAAGTCAATGTTGTACTGTAAAAGGCTGCAGTGTCTGCATTATTTAGCAGAAGACAGGACTTGATAAGTGTCTCACAAAAAATGAAAAACTCGTAGGGATTACCGTACCTGAAATTAAACCTGCATCTCTTGTGCAGACATCTGGGAGCAGCAGTGAGACAATTATACAAGCAGAAAATTGGCTTTCCAGGAGCATTTTGTATTACAAAGAAGTGACCATTAATTTTTTTGAGAGTTTTAAAATATTACAGCAGAAGCAGAATTATCAATAATATACATGACAGCTTGCGTACTCATCATATATATTAAGGTTTCACCAAAAGTGGAGTTAACCTGTACCTGGTCTTGGGCTTCTGATCCTTTTTGAGTATTGTATCCTGTGTCTTATGGTTATGACTCTGTCTGGTGTTTACATCCCGTTTCCTCCACCTACACTTCTGCCTTGTTGTGTCTACCACCTATCTTGACCTTCTGTCTAAACCTAGGTTTTTGTTTCATTCTTCATCTGACCTGGTTTGTAATTTAAGCGGCCAGCCAGTCATTTTTGAGGACTCCATTCTATGGGCTGTACTAAAGCAAACTCTCCAAATGCCAACCAGAGCTCTAGTGAACACCGAGAACTTCTAGAGGCTATGTCTCTGTGGGAGACTGCTGTTGTCTGCTGGTGACACAATCTATCCTTGTTTGCCTGCATAGATTTTGTATCTTTAATGATCCTAGATATCACTCCCTATTCTGGTTATTCAGACTCTTGGATTAGATACCTATTCCTGTCTTTATGGCCTCATGGAGTACTGAAGTGCCTGCCACACACATAAGAGGGCATGTTAAGTTCCTTTGAGAGACTGCAGGTTTCTGTTAGAAAGCCTTGACAGAAGATTCCAAAATAATCAGAACAGATAAATACAAGCAATTACTTAGGCTTCATGTACACTGGACGTTTTTACAACCTCTCCTGAATGATTTAACTTGACAGATAGTAACCCACGTTTAAAACATCCGTTCTGCCGCGTTTACATGCCACGTTTAGCGGCATTTTGCCTCGTTTGCATTTAATAGCGTTTCTAAAAATATATATATTTTTTTATTATTTTGTTTTTTTTAAATTGGAAAAAATTGAAAAACGCCTATAAATGAAATGTGGCTAAACGTGGGTTACCGCATTTAGCGTCTGAAACTTTAGCATTTGAACTAATTTTTTTTTGCCTTCAAAAAAAGGCCTATAAAACGCAACTGTCTAAAAACAACAGTAAATGTACATACGATAACATTGAATGAGTTCAGGTGCAGTTGAAAAAAGTGTCCAACTGCCTCTGAACGTCCGTTTAGCAGCAGCACTGTACATGGGGCCTTAGGCGCCATGCACACTGGGCTTAAAAAAAAGTCTGTTCTCTTTGGAGTAAAACAAATTAATATAGAGCATTTTTTGTACAAAGTTTAGATGAGTTTTATGTTTTTTCTGCCAGTAAGCTCCAATCAGAAATGCAAATCAGAAAGTTTTTCTTTCCTGCCTCTAAACTTTGATCTTAAAATATGCCTGTAAACGCCCTAATGTAGATGGACACATAGGAAAACATTGAGTTGCTTCTACAAGCACAACACAAAACTCCTCTAGAAGCAACATTTTTTATACCAGTGTGCATGGAGCCTTACTGCTATTGAAAAATTGTTATTTGAAAATGACAGTCCTACCTAGGTTTTTATATTTATTTTGCACTTTGCCTAACCAGGTCCCTGTTAATGCCACGTTTCAGTATAGATTCAATAAAAAATTCTCCATTTCATCTGCGGTACTAAAGGCTCCAGATTAGCACGGGCCACGATGTATGCTTCTAAGGAAATGGGCAGACTAGGTGTGTCTGATTTTAGGAAATATTAGGTGGCTGCACAGCTGGCCCAACTATGTCAACTTCATTAGCAGACATTATTGTCCTGATTGGGTATCAATAGAGGCCCAGGCGTGTTTTCTGCTGGCAATGAATCTCCTCCTCTGGAGTCCCCCAAAACATTGCAAGGCCATACTGAGCCCTATGCTCTCCCACTCATTACATGTGTGTGAAACAAGCTGCAGGAGATGGCCACTGCAATCTGCACACATTCCAGTGGCTCCTCTTTTTGGCAACCCCTATTCCCTCCAAGTATGCAATCCGATAGACTCAACTGGTGGTTGAATAAAGGTTTGTACCGCATAGGTGACTATTTCAACCAGAGGGGCATATCCCCCTCCCCCTTACATTTCACGGGAAGTTTGGAGATGCCCCCAACGGAGAGCTTCTATTTATAATAAATTTACCACTTCCTCAAATCACTACAGAAGAAAAGCTCTGACCTGGCGGTTCAAACTGTGTTCGAAAACAGGTGTGTGCAGGATGCTGCTCTGCGGAGGGGGGGGGGGGGGGGGGCTCTCTACACTAGGTGGCGTGGCAAAAGGACCTGTCCATAACCCCTGGAGGTGGGGGACTGGCGTAAATGGAGCATGCAAATTCATAAAGGTATTCTTAATGTTGCCTTGATTGAAGCAAGCTACAAGGTCCACGCCAGATGGTACTTAGTGCCCGAGTGTCTGTCAAAGATGTATATGGGCACCTCAGCTTCCTGCTTCAGGGGTTGTGGCCATATAGGCACACTGATGCATGTGTGGTGGACGTGCCCTAAGTTTTGTCGCTTTTCAATGAGGGTTCACTCATTTATTTTCTCAGTCACAATGGTTAATATCACTAAAGACGCAAGTATCGCCCTACTAAACAAGCCTGTTGAAAATATCCTGCGACACACTCCGACATTAATCTGCTTTATGTTCTTAGCAGGCAAAATAGTGACAGCGTGGAAAAGTCCTGTTATAGATATTGCGCTAGTCGAAAGGAAACTCACATGGATCATGTTGAATGAAAAAATCATGAGTGCCCTATGGGATAAACAATCTATTTTTGACAAAATATGGTCCCCATGGCTTGCTTATTTACAGGTCCCGAATGAACAAAACTGATTTTATGGCTGATCGATTTTATTCCTTCTCTTCTATGGTTCTCCTGATTCATGCTAGCCTTGGCACCATGCTCCAATTACTTTCTTTCTCTTATTTTAGTTGCTCGTGTTTACACTCGGGGGATCGGAGTCCCCAATATGGGACCATCATGTTGCTGGGCAATGGATAGTTTTCTGGAAGCTATAGTCACTAGATAAAGGCTTTCTCGGTTTATAGGCCTATTTACAGTGATTAAGCCTTAGTGAGATCGCAACCCCAGGATCCTTATGTATTTTGTTTCATATTCTGATTATCTGGATAGTAGTCTGGACGGCTACCACCCAGTGCTTATGATGTTATTGTTATCTCATGTCTATGTCTATGTCCATGTACCCACTCGTGGCCTTATGGAAGGCCTAACCTGATTACCAAGTTCTTATTTTGTTTCCCCCCTCCCCATTTACATACCCTTTTTGTTACATGTACAGAGCATGCGAGGAATCGTATTCGCTATTCTGTCAAGTGATCATTTACTTCTTGTTTTCTTCAAACATATCAATAAAAACGACTGAAACAGAACTGTAATCTGTTCTAACCAAAAAGTTCTACTCCATTAGTTTGTGATACAAAAAAAATAAAAAAATAAATGTTTAAACCAAGAACTAAACTATTGTACTACCCTGTGCAACAAAAGAAAAATAAATGGAGTCCACAGCCATCAGAATGAATTAAACTTTCTTCAAGCAATACTATTTATTTTTCAATTTCAAGGGCATGTCACATTTGCTTATCTCGTTCATACTTTAAATTGGCTTTTAGTCTTTAGCCAGTTCATTACAATCAGGGTTTGGCTGCAATCAGTGTGCAGCAAAACTGTCATCATCACTTGGGAATGTCAGGGATCACTATTACGGTGATCTGATCTCACAGGGCTTCCATCTTCAAGATTGATGTGGCTATAATGAAAGGTGCAGCTGCCAGAAAGCTGCATATTACTGTGCCGGATTATTCTGTAAGTAAATCTCCCCTTTGAGAGTTTTCTTCTCAGTATGCATTGCCAAATTTGTTATGTTCCAGGTATACAAAATTGCGCTTCAGTTACATAGGAAACACTGAATACATAGTGTACATGAAACCGTTTTTGTCATTAACCTTAATTATTTAACCTTTAACATTTTTAGTAAAGCTAGCAAACGTGTGCCTGTTGGTGTACGCAACAAATTTGGTTGGTGCTCGAGAAGAAGAAAAAATTCCCCAACATCTCTGGTCAGTGGAAGCAAAAACATGCCTCAGCATTTAATTTGAGGGAAAATACTTCAGGATTAGTGGTGAGAAAAAGATGAAAAATGCTCCAGCAGAAGTAGTGAGTGTGGAAAACATGCTCCAGTACTGGTGATCAGTGGAAGAAGGATCACTCAGGATCAGCAGTAAGAGGAAGGAAAGAATGCTTCAGATGATCAGTGGGAGCAAAAATGTCTCCAGTATTGATGGTCAATGGGAGAAAAATGCTGCAGTGTACATGATCAGCGGGAGGCCCTGATGTTGTTGATCAGTGAGTGAGAGAATGCTCCAGGTTCAGCGGTAAGGGGGAGAACTATTTTTTTCAAGGTCCGTGATCAGTTGGAGGAAAATAAAACTTATAACTGGTGGTCAGTAGGGTGGTACAAATACTAGGAAAAATGTCCCATCACTGGTATCAGTGGAGGGAAGAATGGCACACCTCTGTGATGGTGTCAGGAAGAATTCCCTAGCACTGGTGTCAGTGTTTACTTTCCTGAAGAGACCTTCTATGTCCCACGCAGTTGCTGGTGACTATGCTGCAAGACATTCGCACCAGAATTATGCAGGAGATCATTGCTCCCAGAATGGCTTGTGGAACCTATGATGAAGAAGGGAATGATCTGTTGACATTTATCAAGTATTTGCCATTTTTTCTGTTTGTCATCATTAACCATTCTATCAAAGGATAAAATAGGATGCAGGTACATTTCCTCAGATTCCACACCGAGGACAAAAATACCTAGATTTCTAATAAATAATCAATTCATGCTTTAAACTTTTCCTTTTACATTTAGTTATATGGATGTCGTTTTTTTTGGAATATCAGTCTCATGAATGACTGAAAGACTACTTATCTGACTGAACACTGACCCAATGGGAAAACTTCTAAAGAGCGAGTTTAATGGGTTCATTTAACCTAAACACAAAGAGCTGAATCTGCATTAAAGCACCTCGACCAAAGCTGTCCTATAAATGAGATTCAATTCCTGAAATGCAACATTTCATTCCCATCTTAAACACACTAATTTATGTTAAATTAGACGTTCCAACTCTTACAGCATTTGTAATACAAAACCTTGCAGCTATAATCAAAGCCACTTGTAAGGCTGTCAGCAAGAGACCTAAATTCCCATAGAAAAATCTCAATGGCATCTCTGGCCTATTCAGATAACTGATACATGCAAAAGCTGCTATTACAGTGCCCACAGCAGCTGAATGATGGAAATGCAATGGATTGCTGCTACAACAGTTCTTTAATAGGAAATCTGTAGTTTTGTGAATGAAGAATATACAATTAGAAAATCTAGGCGTCTTAAAAATGATTCTATATTTTTCCTATTATTCCACTGCTGCACAAAAAGCATTCTATCTGGTGTAAAAAGTTTTGTAAGAAGGCAAACAATATATGACAGCCAAATGTGCGTCTTTTAAAGAATTCCTTTCAACTCTAGACAGGTTAAATCCAAGTCCCCTCAAATACAGAAGAATCTGGGCAGTCAAGATATACAAAATATGTCAAACTCTGGTTACAAGTAACTCCCTGTATGTTTTTTATGATAGTTGTAAATTCCAAAATATTTTGGATTTCAATCCTGCTATGTGTCTGTTGTACCATGTACAGTAATGTGCAAAAGTATTAGGCAGGTGTAAAGAAATGCTGTAAAGTAAGAATGCTTTAAAAAATATATATTTTAATTGTTTAATTTGATCAATTTACAAAATGCCAAGTGAACAAACGGAAGAAAAATCTAAATCAAATTAATATTTGGTGTGACTACCATTTGGCTTCAAACCAGCATCAGTTCTTCTAGGTACACTTGCACACAGTTTTTGAAAGAACTCGGCAGGTAGGTTGTTCCAAACATTTTGGAGAACTAAACACAGATTTATTGTGGATGTAGGCTGCCTTAAATCCTTATGTCACTTCATGTATTCCCAGATAGACTCAATGATGTTGAGATGGGGGCTCTGTGGGGGCCAAACCATCACTTCCAGGACTCCTTGTTCTTCTTAACGCTGAGGATAGTTCATAATGATATTGTCCTGCTGCAGAATAAATTTGGAGCCAATCACATGCCTCCCTGATGGTGTGACATGATGGATAAGTTTCTGCCAGAATTTCTCAGCATTGAGGACACCATTGATCCTGAGCAATCTCCAACTCCATTTGCAGAAATGCAGCCCCAAATTTGCAAGGAATCTTTCCATTACTTTGCATTTTGTTAATTGATAACAATAAACCATTAACACTTCTATTTCTGAAAGCATTTTTTCACACCTGCCTAAAATTTTCGCAGGGTACTGTACTTGCATGGCTTCCTTTGTGTGAAATACCTAGTGTTCCTACCAGTCCCCCTGCTATTCCATTTCAAACTGACCACACTAGGCACATCCTTCCCAGCGTGGTCAGTTTTCTGGCTGTGTTGGGAGCACAGTCTGCCTGTCCACCAGTGATCAGATTCATCCCCACACAACCATTTACTGGGTAGATCAGTGTACTGCCATTTCTTTACCCCAACCTCTCCAAGCCCCTGAGAGCTGAGAACACAGATTATGTGATCACTTACAGTTGTATGCAAAAGTTTAGGAACCCCTGACAATTTCCATGATTGTCATTTATAAATATTTGGGTGTTTGGATCAGCAATTTCATTTTGATCTATCAAATAACTGAAGGACACAGTAATATTTCAGTAGTGAAATGACGTTTATTGGATTAATAGAAAATGCGCAATATGCATCAAAACGAAATTAGACAGGTTCATAAATTTGGGCCCCCCGACAGAAAAATCACATCAATATTAGAGCCTCCTTTAGCAGAAATAACAGCCTCTAGACACTTCCTATAGCCTGTAATGAGTGTCTGGATTCTGGATGAATGTATTTTGGACCAGTCCTCCTTACAAAACATCTCCAGTTCAGTTAGGTTTGATGGTTGCTGAGCATTAACAGCCCGCTTGAAATCGATCCACAGATGTTCAATGATATTCAGGTCTGGGGACTGGGATGGCCATTCCAGAACATTGTACTACATAAATGCCCAAGTAGATTTTGAGCAGTGTTTGGGTCGTTGTCTTGTTGAAATATCCAGCCCCGGCGTAACTTAAACTTTGTGACTGATTCCTCAACATTATTCTCAAGAATCTGCTGATATTGAGTGGAATCCATGTGACCCTCAACTTTAACCAGATTCCCAGTACCGGCACTGGCCACACAGCCCCACAGCATGATGGAATCTCCACCAAATTTTACTGTGGGTAGAATGCCGTGTTGTTTTGCCGCCATGCACCCCTTGTTATGACCAAATAACAATATTTTTTCATCAGTCCACAGCACCTTATTCCAAAATGAAGCTGGCTTGTCCAAATGAGATTTGCATACCTCAAGCGACTCAGTTTGTGGCATGTGTGCAGAAAAGGCTTCTTTCGCATCACTCTCCCATAAAGCTTCTCCCTGTGCAAAGTGCGCTGCATTGTTGAAGGATGCACAGTGACACCATCTGCAGCAAGTTGATGTTGTAGGTCTTTGGAGGTGGTCTGTGGGCTGTTTTTGATCATTCTCACCATCCTTCACCTTTGCCTCTCCAATATTTTATGTGGCCTGCCACTTCTGGCCTTAACAAGAACTGTGCCTGTGGTCTTCCATTTCCTCACTATGTTCCTCACAGTGGACACTGACAGCTTATATCTCTGCAATAACTTTTTGTAGCCTTCCTCTAAACCATAATGTAGAACAATTTTTGTTTTCAGGTCATTTGAGAGTTGTTTTGAGGCCCCCATGTTGCCACTGTTCAGAGGAGAGTCAAAGAGAAGAACAACTTGCAATTGGCCACCTTAAAAACCTTTTATCATGATTGGATTCACCTGTCTATGAAGTTCAAGGCTTAATTAGCTCACCAAACCAATTGTGTGTTACAATTAATCAGTGCTAAGTAGTTACAGTTATTCAAATCAACAAAATGACAAGGGTGCCAAAATGTATGCACCTAATTTTGTTTTGATGCATATTGCGCATTTTCTGTTAATCCAATAAACCTCATTTCACTACTGAAATATTACTGTGTCCTTCAGTTATTTGATAGATTAAAATAAAATTGCTGATCCAAACACCCAAATATTTATAAATGACAATCATGGAAATTGTCAGGGGTTCCTAAACTTTTGCATACAACTGTATTTATAATGTTTTTATATACAGTATACACAAACAGTGCTTTCTTTTCTGTTTTAAACGTAATGGGTTGTTTTGCAAGGTGAGTGTTCGCATATACTTTAAAGGCAGCATGCAGTAATCATTATACCATACCTATCACAAATGACGTTCTAAGACTTGATGACCAGAAAGCGTATAGAAAATGTGTAACTTCAGTGACTAATTACAAACTGCTAGTAGAAAAGTTATTTGATTGAGAGCCTGCTTGCTGGCCTCTGGCATAAAGAACCCTGTGAAGGGCCCATGGGAGCTGATTGTAAGAGGTTAAAATTAACCATACTTTAGCACATATAATCAAAGACTTCGTAATATTTAATGAATGGTTCTGTGACATGATACTGTTTTTCAAATAGTACTGCCAACAACAATACAATGTAATTTGAGCTAGATTTAAAAATATGACAAAGTAGAGCCGAATTAAAGATCAGGAATGTCAACAAGCACATGTCTTAGCATATGTATACACATGTCCATTATACAAAATATATATTATGAATAATGGGAATTCTTTTGAGACTCAGTCACTATTTCTCCTCCATTTATAATGTTTCTATTAATGAAATCATAAGGAAAATAGACACTATAACAATGCAGAATAGCAATAATTATTGTACACATTAACTAGTCTGGAAAAATACAAGGCAGTACTAACCACTGCTGTGCTTATTGTTCAATCAATCAAATTGTCAATGTTGGAAATAAAAAAACAAATAAAATCGTATTTTTTTTCAGTAAAAAAACCCTTAATCTTATATCACTGATATTACCTAATTCTTACAAAAGAAAACAATTGAGAATGAAGTGACAATAAGATATTGTTTAAATATGTGTGAAAATGGATAGGTGCTAATGGATGGCAGAAAGCCAGGTAACTATATTTCAGAATAAGAGGTCAGCAATGGTAGTGGCAATCTCAGTATTCTCAAATTACATGTAATCTATGCTGTGTATGGATGATATAGTTAATATAGACCACATATAGAGCAGGCCAGCTAGACAACTACCGTATTTGCCGGCGTATAAGACGACCGGGCGTATAAGACGACCCCCTATTTTTCCAGTGAAAACTTAGGTTTTGGGCTATATGCGCCGTATAAGACTACCCCCCTCTGAGGCAACACCATTAAAAAAAATAAATCAGACTTAACATCAGATTTAAACACGGTAATTTTAATGAACCATTAGAAACATAAAAAAATAAAAAAAACATCAGACTTAACAGATTAGATTTAAACACGGTCATTTTGGTTGACTTTCTGGTACTTAAAATCCTTCAAAATCCTCTTCATGTTCATCCTCTGACATCATAAGTTCATCAATGACATCTTGTGGTACATCTGTTAGACAATCATCATATCGATCCAATTCCACATCAGATGTTGTGTCTTCAGCTTCGGCTTCCTCTTCATCTTGCCACAAGTCGTCGTCCTCCATACCATCCAATGAATTTGATATGCCACACTTCTTGAAAGACTTGATTACTTTTTCTGCATCAATATCATTCCAGGCTTTTATGACAAAGTTGCACAAAACATCCAACTGTGGAGCACGCATGTTTCCTCCTTTTGTGAATGACTTTTCGCCGCTAACCATCCACTCATTCCACTGTTCTCGAATGCGGTCTTTAAATGGCTTGTTTAGGCACACATCCAGTGGCTGTACCAACGATGTCAATCCTCCAGGAATAACCGCTGCATCTGTGTTTAGTCTTTTCAGCCTTTCCTTTGTGCTGGGAGTTAAATGAGCCCTGAACATATCCCACACCAGTAGGCTACGTTCTCGACGAAGTCCACCTGGTCGTCTACTCCATACATTTTCAAGCCATAGCTTTACCCCTTCTTCATCCATCCAGCCTTTTTCATTCACGTGAACAAAACAACCAACAGGGAACTTGAGTTTTGGCATTGTCTTTCTTTTGAAAATAATCATGGGTCTTAGTTTGGCACCATCAGCTGTACATGCTAGTACCACTGTAAAACTGGACTTCTCATGTCCTGTTGTTTTAATTAACACAGTTTTGGCACCTTTTGAATTGACTGTTTTATTTCCAATCATGTCGAAATTCATAGGAGTTTCATCCATATTTGCGATCTGACTTAACGCATAGCCATGTTTCTTGCGCTGTTCTATAACATATCGATGGAAATTACTCACTTTGCGGTCGAGATCTGCAGGTAATTTTTGTGCAATTTTGGTCTTTTGCCTCAGTACCAGATCATGCCTTTCTAAGAACCTAGAACACCAGGATATAGAGGCCTTAAATCCTTCGCTGTGATCTGGGTTAGATTTGGCCCACTGAAGTGCAAAAATCCGTATGCTGTTTCGTGTCACTACAAACCCATTGTGACGATGCTCATGCACCATGTCTGCTACCTGCTTCTCGAGTTCTGGCCAATGTGGGGTGCCTCTTCTTAATGCACACTTAGCCCTTGGCATACACTTTAAAGCATCTTCCTTTGCTTTCCAGTCTCGGACCATCTTTTCCGTTACTCCATATTCTCTTGCAGCAGCGCAGTTATTATGCTCCTTGGCAAAGTTTACAACTTTGAGCTTAAAACTGGCTTCATGTTTCCTTCTCCTTGTTGGAGCCATGCTGGGGCCCGGTCTATCAGCCATTTCACACTACAGGAAATCTGAAATCTGTCAGGTATTGTAATCTGTCAGGTATTACTGTACGCTATTACCGTACTTTTCTGAAATCAAAAAGGAAACTGGTGAACTACAAGTCCCAGAGATCCTACAATTGGTACGGTAGGTAGCAACAATGACTCCTCTCCTCCAAAGCACCATAAATCATAGCAGTACGGTATTTTATATGAAGGGGAGATCTGGAGCTGGATGTGCAGTACAGGATGTGGCTAGCGGTACTCACAGTATACTGTATGATGCTTTGTAATATACCGTACAATAGCGCCAGGAAGACACAGTACCGTATATGATGCTTTGTTAGTATATGATGGTATATGATGGTACAGTATGATGGTTTGTTAGTACAGTATGATGGTTTGTTGTCACTTGCTCACTGGTAAAACTCTGTAAAACTGTAGGAATTCTGTAAAACTCTGATGCTGTAAATTAATGTACAGTACAGTACAGTATTGTTATATTTACACCAGGTCCGGTAGAAATCACTACTACAGTACAGTATTGTTATATTTACACCAGGTCCGGTAGAAATCACTACTACAGTACAGTATTGTTAATATTATACACCAGGTCCGGTCGAAATCACTGCAGTATATAGTGTACAGCACTGAGCCAATCACGGCAGGCAATGCATTTTGCTTATTTGATGATGTATGCAAAGCCTGCTCGGATTGGCAGAGGCTGTGACATCATCAGCCCGCGCCGCTCTGACTCCTGTATATCCTGCTTGGATTGGCAGGGGTTGTTGTCCAATCCAAGCAGGCTTAACAGGCTCTAATACAGAGTGCATCGCCCGCCAGGATTGGCTGAGCGGCGCACACTGTATGCAGGACACTGAACACAGGCGGCGTCTTCACCCAGGACCGAGCGCTCGGCGGGCTTTAAATTACCGTACATCAGGCGGGCTCCAGCGGCAACCCGGCGGACTTTACAACATATATGGCGGCCTCCTCACCAGGTACTGAGCACCCGGAATTTGTCTTGCGGCCTCATCACCCGGCGTATAAGACGACCCCCGGTTTTTGGCTCTGTAATTCGGGTGTAAAAGGTCGTCTTATACGCCGGCAAATACGGTAATTCTGTAATACAGGTAAGGCACTGGCAAATGGGTATGCCTGTTAGTGATTGGAAAAGAGGAGCTGGTGAGAAGGTGATTGCAGTTACCACATTTTAGGCACCTACGGTACTCTAGCTTGCTCTGAAGACAGACATGATCAGAGGAGGCGAGTGTGCAAATCTTAGCATTGGATCACTGGATATCACCAACCAACGTGTTTTAATACCCTTACTGGCGGCTGGGCTCATACTGATGTAAGTACCTAAGTAATGTGAAGCATTGGCAAGTATACAGAGGTTTATGCGATTTCGGTGCAAGCGTTTCTTTTTGGAGATCTTCTAGAAGATTTCTGGGATAGCCCCTTAGAATGATATGTTGCATCAGTTCATTAAAGAGGTTGTAAACCCTCATGGTTTTTCACCTAATGCATTCTATGCATTAAGGTGAAAAACCTCCTGTGGTGCTGCAGCCACCCCAAGCCCTTGTTTTACTTACCTGACCCCGATCCTTCACCAGCCGGGAATGAGCACACCAGCTCAAACTGGTGTCTCGTGTCCTGATTGGATAGATTGATAGCAGCACAGCCACTGCTGCCAGTCAAATCCAATGATGAGACGCCGGGCCGAGTCCTGCATTCTGTGAAGGGACACAGATGGAGGACTCAGGAGCGCGCTTGCACGCGTGTCCACCGTATCAGAGAGCTTCTCCAACGTGGACATTTGATGCAGGGAGGAGCCAGGAGCGCCGTTGAGGGACCCCAGAAGAGGATGTTTGGGACCACTCTGTGCAAAACAATCTGCACAGCGGAGGTAAGTATGATATGTTTGTTATTTAAAAAAAAAAAGCTTTAAGCTGTAATGTTACAGACTTTTTGCAAGTGCTGTACTGCTTGACTCTAAACATTTGGGCTAATGGAAAGTCCTTAATCAGGGATGAATGATGGGCACCCCTGGCATGTAATGACATGTCCCAAAGAGTGAATATAAGATGCAAATACTATAAGAAATTGCTAGGAGGGGGATGTACAGTGGAACATCGTTACAACATGCCAGATAACCAGTAGACCTTTAGTGTATGGTATTACTGTATACAGACTTTAGCTCCTAGACACTCCTGCAACATCGCTGGATAAAGACAGCTCAGGTAAGTATTAGGGGGCTGAAGGGGGCTGAAGGGGGCTGCTGCACACAAAAGGTTTTTTTATCGTAACGCATAGAATGCATTAAGATAAAAAAAAACCTTCTACCTTTACAATCCCTTTAAGTGTAATTGTGCAAATACGTTTCATTCTGAGCTGTATACTTGCAGTAAAATGAAACATGCATTGCAAATTTGGAGAACTAAAAGGTATTAAATGTAATATTAGCATTGAATTTTCACTTCATTAGTTACTTAATCTGTCTCAACAGGGGTGCATAAGAACATCACAGAGAAATTACAAGAAACACAGCTGAGTGTTCATTCTTCTATCTTTACTAGAAGCTTTGAAGCTATGCAAGGGCTCGGACAATCAGAAACCCTTCTGTGTACTAAGAATGAAAGAAAAGACTTCAATTTCTGGAAACATCAGACTGCTCTATTCTGCAAAATGCTTCTTGCTCTGCAGATCAAAACTAGTCATCATATTACATATACTACTTAGGGCATTCAGAAAATGACAGCAGAAAGCAAAATACAGCAGGAGGCTACAGTAACACACAAAGGTTACAGGAAAACAGTTGTTAAAATATGTTAACAGCTTCAGCAACAGTAAAGATGAGAACACAGGCATCTTAAACATACACTGCCAGTTGGAAAATCAGGGGAAAATTAAAATCATTGAACAGACTGGACTTCAAAGATGGCTGCCAATAAAGAGGACCATAATAGGCAAATAAATGACAGTGATGTTTTGAATAATATTTTACAAAGAAACAAAACCATACTTTTATGGGAATATGAACGAATATGCTGCTATGTGATATATGCCTTCAACAAACGCTTTGTTTGGGCTTTCATTACAGTTGATCTTAAACTTTCAAAACACCTGCATATAGCTATAAAGCATACATACACAAACAAAAAAAGACCAAAAGCATCTCATAGAGCTACCATATTTTTCACTCCATAAGACGCACATGACCATAAGACGCACCTAGGTTTTAGAGGAGGAAAAAAAAATATTCTGAAACAAATGGTGTACTAAAATATTTACCAGTACCAATTAAATGCAGCCTGACTACTGCCAATTAAATGCAGCTTTACCAGTCCCATTAAATGCAGCTTTACCAGTCCCATTAAATGCAGCTTTACCAGTCCCATTAAATGCAGCTTTACCAGTCCCATTAAATGCAGCCCGGCCAGTCCCATTAAATGCAGCCCGGCCAGTCCCATTAAATGCAGCCCGGCCAGTCCCATTAAATTCAGCCCGGCCAGTCCCATTAAATGCAGCCCGGCCAGTCCCATTAAATGCAGCCCGGCCAGTCCCATTAAATGCAGCCCGGCCAGTCCCATTAAATGCAGCCCGGCCAGTCCCATTAAATGCAGCCCGGCCAGTCCCATTAAAGGCAGCCCGGCCAGTCCCATTAAAGGCAGCCCGGCCAGTCCCATTAAAGGCAGCCCGGCCCGTCCCATTAAAGGCAGCCCGGCCAGTCCCATTAAATGCAGCCCGGCCAGTCCCATTAAATGCAGCCCGGCCAGTCCCATTAAATGCAGCCCGGCCAGTCCCATTAAATGCAGCCCGGCCAGTCCCATTAAATGCAGCCCGGCCAGTCCCATTAAATGCAGCCCGGCCAGTCCCATTAAATGCAGCCCGGCCAGTCCCATTAAAAGCAGCCCGGCCAGTCCCATTAAAGGCAGCCCGGCCAGTCCCATTAAAGGCAGCCCGGCCAGTCCCATTAAAGGCAGCCCGGCCAGTCCCATTAAAGGCAGCCCGGCCAGTCCCATTAAAGGCAGCCCGGCCAGTCCCATTAAAGGCAGCCCGGCCAGTCCCATTAAAGGCAGCCCGGCCAGTCCCATTAAAGGCAGCACGGCCAGTCCCATTAAAGGCAGCCCGGCCAGTCCCATTAAAGGCAGCACGGCCAGTCCCATTAAAGGCAGCCTGACCAGTGCCCATTAAAGGCAGCCTGACCAGTGCCCATTAAAGGCAGCCTCACCAGTGAACATGAAAGGCAGCTGTGACGGACCTCGTACTCAATATGTCCGCCGTAAATGCTTCCTCTGTCCGGTACCACACAATCCAAGACCCATTAGCTCACCCAGTCACCAGACAACACCAGTGTAGGCTACATCAGGAATTAATCTTTATTTGACATGTCACACTTATATACAGCTAGATGACTAAAGCTTAACCTAATTAGCATGAGCTAATTACCTTAATCAACACTGGGCTCCTTCATTCAATTGCAGGGTTAATTAGCACACACAACAATAGGTGAAACACTTCTACAAGCCAGACTATACTCAATTACATAACACAGGTGGCTGGAGTTCATGACATTAGCGTCTCTTGCTAATATGCCAAATACACATACAGATTCTATGTGTATTGGGGGGCCAGCATGGACCTGAATCCAAGTATCACCAGCTCAGGGGTCCCAGGCTTGCAGCTCAAAGAGCACTGTTCCCCCAAATGCCAGGGCCCATAATCGCAAGGTAATAGGCTCGCCTTCAGTCCCCTCCAACAGCCTGTGTCCCAGCTAGGTCTGTCACATTTCTCCCCTTTCGGCAGGAGACTAACACAGGAGGAGACCCCAGACGGGTTGACTCCGAAGTTAGTCAGTGGTTCCAGTGCTCTAATGCCTGTACCCACACAGTACCCCAAACAAATTGTTCCAAACAGAGCACTCACCCAGCCAACCTCTGCCTCTCTCATAGAACATATCTGCCGCTGGGGAGAGGCCTGGACTGGCCCTTCTCCCTGGAGTCTTTTCAGCCGCTGGAGAGAAGACAGGGTGACTGGGCTCACTCCATCCTGCTGTTGGGGATCTGGGCCGACCGCCCAGCATCCCTGGGTTATACTGGTGGAGACTGCATTCCCATCCACCTTTACAGGGAATCTGTCCTGTTTTAGTTGCGGGCAGAGGCCAGCAACGCTCTGTTCCGTTGCCAGCAGTTCAGGTGGGTGTAGGAGCTTCCCTACATCATCTCCTCCAGCTAACTGTTGGGGAGAGAGGCCGACTGCCCCAGCTCCCTGGAACTCTGCAGCTGTTGCTGGTGCTGGACAGGGGTGGGTAGCACTCTGCCCTGTTGCCAGCACTTCTGCTGGGACTCCACATCCTCCGCTCTGGTTAACCGTTGGGGCAGGAGGCCGGCTTCCTCCACTCCCAGATTGTGTAGCTGCTATTGGGAAGGGGAGCCGTCTGCTTCCTTTTCCATTCCTTCATCTGACTGCTGGGATGACATGTCTGTGGTATTGTCTCCCAGGTGCACGGATCTTTGCTGGGGAGGAAAGACCGCTTTCTCCACCCTGGCCAACTGTTGGGGAGGGACGACAAACACCTCCTCTCCCTTCTCCCCCTGTATCTGCTGCTGGGAAGTGATCGCCACCTTCTCACCCTGAGCCTCCAAAACTGACACAGGTGTGGGGCAGAGGTCTTGGACCCTCTGTCCGGTGACCAGCGCTTCAGCTGGGGAAGTTCCTTGTAACTCCCCAGATACTGCTGTTGATGCTGGGCATAAGTTAGCAGAGCTCTGCCCTGTTGTCAGCACTTCAGGTTTGGGGACAGCAATCTCCAGAGTTTCCACTGCCGATTCTCTTGCATGCTGCTGGACAGGCATATTCCTCCATCCAACCTCGTTTTGTGCAGTAACAGGATCATCAAGGTCAGTCAGCACTTGCTGCATCCGCCATAAGACCTCCGCGTCCATAGCTGCGGGGGCAGGTGGGCAAAGCACTCTGTTACTATGCCACATTGCTGACTCTTCAGCCAGGATTTCAGAGCTGTCTGCTGGTATTTCCTGATAGTCCCAGGCAAAGGGAGCCCCACCCTGCTGCTGAGCAGAGTCTAGCAGCTGTATGTAGGCAATCTCCAGCTCCCATTCCTGAGCGGCCAGGAACTCCAAATCTTCCTGTGCCCAGAGCACTTCCGAGACGTTCAATCTTTGCTCTCTGTGCTCCATTATTTCCTCCAAACGCCACTCCAGATCACTCCCAAAGTCGGGGTCCTCGGACTACAATCCCAGGCCATTATAATCAAAGCCTTCCGTGGGCCTGTCATCCGCTGTCCATGGGCACACTTGGGCTACATACCACCGGAGGGCTCTGTAGCTCTCGTCCAAACGCATTTCTGCCCGGATCAGCCTGCTTAACTCAGCTGTCCACTCCTGCTTCGGTTGTTCCCCCAATAACAACATTCGTACTTCATACTGCGACCAGTACCTTACATGGATGGAGGGGAGAACTTTTCCCTGGTGTCGCTGCTCACAGGCTAGCGCTTCTTTCCAGAGTTGTAGGCGAACAGAATCATACCATCCCAGCAGGACCTGCACCGATACTGGTCCTCTGTGCTGTATCCGCATCTCTCGCAACCTCCTTCCGAATTCCTCTTCCATGACGTATCTGTACCTCTGCTATCCGGGCCTTGGATCCAGGTGATGGTTTGGATGTGTTCACGACAAGGAAGCACGATCCCACCGCTGCCAGCCAATTGTGACGGACCTCGTACTCAATATGTCCGCCGTAAATGCTTCCTCTGTCCGGTACCACACAATCCAAGACCCATTAGCTCACCCAGTCACTAGACAACACCAGTGTAGGCTACATCAGGAATTAATCTTTATTTGACATGTCACACTTATATACAGCTAGATGACTAAAGCTTAACCTAATTAGCATGAGCTAATTACCTTAATCAACACTGGGCTCCTTCATTCAATTGCAGGGTTAATTAGCACACACAACAATAGGTGAAACACTTCTACAAGCCAGACTATACTCAATTACATAACACAGGTGGCTGGAGTTCATGACATAGCGTCTCTTGCTAATATGCCAAATACACATACAGATTCTATGTGTATTGGGGGGCCAGCATGGACCTGAATCCAAGTATCACCAGCTCAGGGGTCCCAGGCTTGCAGCTCAAAGAGCACTGTTCCCCCAAATGCCAGGGCCCATAATCGCAAGGCAACAGGCTCGCACTCAGTCCCCTCCAACAGCCCGTGTCCCGGCTAGGTCCGTCACAGCAGCCTCACCAGTGAACATGAAAGGCAGCCTCACCACCAGTGAACACTAAAGGCAGCCTCACCAGTGAACATGAAAGGCAGCCTCACCAGTGAACACGAAATGCAGCCTCACTAGTGAACATGAAATGCAGCCTCACCAGTGAACATGAAATGCAGCCTCACCAGTGAACATGAAATGCAGCCTCACCAGTGAACATGAAATGCAGTTCCTCTCCCTATTTTTTTCTGTGTTATGTGTTTTCTAAACTTTAAAACTAGGGACCATATTGGTGATGCCTTGTGTATCTTTTGCCCTGAACTTGTTTTTTTAGGATTTGGACCTATGCCATGTCCTTATAATATTAGGTGTTATTAATACGAGTGTCATACTAATTCCATGTTTCTGTTTTGTAAGAACATGTGCAAAGATACATTGGGATTGTAAGGAAGGGTTATAACTCGTCAGGTTTTTTTTTATCACGTTAGGAGTTTTCCTCTCACTACTTGTCCCATAGCCAAAACAGGAAGTGAGATAACATTCCTTTAACCACTTGCCGACTGGCTCACACCAATATATGTTGGTAGAATGGCACAAGGGTGCAGAACGATGTCACTCCGTCATCAGCAGCTAGCGGGCGCGTGCACACCACCCACGGTGCGCACCCGCTGCTGCAGCGTGCCCGTGGGTCCCGCAGACTCGGTGTCCACCGGTGGCCCGCGATTGTGGCATGAAGAGGTTGAACAGGGAGATGCCTATGTTAACAAAGCATTTCCCTGTTCTGCCCAGCAACATGACAGGGATCTAGTGCTCCCAGTGATCGGGAGCAGTGATCTCCGTCACGTTCTAGTGAGCCCATTCCCCCTACAGTTAGAACACACTGAGTGAACACACTTAACCCCTTGATCACCCCCTAGTGTTAACCCCTTCCCTGCCAGTGACATTTACCCAGTAATCCGTGCATTTTTATAGCACTGATCGCTGTAAAAATGTCAATGGTCCCAAAATAGTGTCAAAAGTGTCCGATCTATCCGCCGCAATTTCGCAGTCACGATAAAAATCGCATATGGCCGCCATTACTAATAAAAAAATAATAATAATAGAAATGCCATAAATCTATCCCATTTTGTAGACGCGATAACTTTTGCGCAAACCAATCAATATATGCGTATTGCCAATGGTGCCTTGACTGTATCTTGTCCAAGCTACCATTACTAAAATCCATTTTATTGCAATGTATTTTGAATGCCCTTACTGTACTACCAAACACCATATTACATATATATCAGAATTTTGGTTCTAACAATTTGCTTTAAGTAGCTGCATCTTTTAAAGATAAAATAAAATATAAAGTATATTTGTTTAATGCTTTTAAAGCTTATACTATGAAAAGCACATATGTGCAGATGTTCACACTCCCAAAAGGCTAGTAAAGATATTGAACAGATTTATGTGCTTTTTCCTTATTCCTGTGGATGTACAACGCCATTAAACCAAACTATAAAACGTAAAGGTTAATCATTTTCCCCCACATACTTTTAACCTTGAGAGCCCTCAGTTGGCTGAAGAACATCTGGAAGGATTAGTAAATAGGTAACTGCAGAGCTAACCCTGTAGCTCACTTCTTACATATATGTACATAGCTAGACACAAAGGGATCTATCATGTTTTCACACAAGGTTTACACAACTTTCACTTAGGATTCATACATTTTCCAGTTGAATCCAAATAGTAAAACATGTATAAATACACTCCAAAAGTGATTAGTGCCCAATGCATCTCATATCTTCCTCCAAAAAGAATGTTTGTACTGCACAAATAATACAGTATCCCTTTGAGGAAAATGGCTACATCATTGATACTTTGCTATCTATGGTACACAATGTAATAGCACCATTCCAAATTTACCAGGGTTGGACTTTATGTACCTAAAGGTCCAAAGTCCAAAACTATGTCCACAAAGTCAGCTGTAAAAAAAAGTGTGATCTGTGCGTTAAATCCTAGTGTTTTCAGGTATTCTTGAGTGTCCAGCCAGGTCCTACCAAAGCTATTAGTTCACTTATATATCTATTGCAATTTTTCTCCCTAGGGCCTCTTCAACATGGAGCAGAGTCTGCTACGATTAGCAAGGGATCTGTAAGCAGATCCCCTGCTGACTGAAGAAGAGTGGGACAGAAGTCACATCTATGGCTGCCCAGTTTATGCAGAGTGGACATGGGCAGACTCCGCTGAGCTCTATGAGCGGCCAAGTGTGAACAAATTCTGCTATCTGTTTACAGATCCAGTCTGCCACAGCAAAAAATACCAGACCTCATCAGACCTGGAGGTAGGCAGGTGTAAAAGTCAGTTTACATTCGCCTGTCTATAGGGCTTCATAAACATTACGATGAGGTTCAACTGAAAAACTGACGCTCATGTGAAAGGGCCTAAATACTCTATTTTTGAGAAGTTGTTTTAATAAACAGTCGCCTTGAACCTGCTTTTGGTTGCCAAAAATATAGAAATGTTAAATGCAGTTCATAATTTATTATGGCATTATGTGAATGTTGTAGCATATTACTAACAAAAAGAAAGAGAAGCAGTTTTGTCCAGAATAAATACATTCTGTTTAAGTTGCAATGAAAGTATATTTAGTTAAAACGTAAACTTAAAAGTTGTTATTCCAATTAAATGCATACTTCCTTAAAAATCAACAGGTCATGTCTTCAGGCTTTCCATTATTTTGCACAGGTAACTTCATTCGTTTCACTGCCTTAATAATTACCACAGCCGTTTCATCTGAGGGAAATCCTGAAAACATGACCTGTTGGGGCGCCTTGAGGACTGGAGATGAGAAACAGTGACCTAGAGCACTCAACAGCTCCCTGATAGTTTATAGAGTACTACAAGCGGTCAGCCACAAAGGTTGTTGGTACTTGTAATGCATTCATTCACAGATCTCTGTAAAGGAATGACATGGCCGTGTGGGCAGTGCCCCTCACAGCCACATTCTTTTCAAATTGTGACAGTGGGTGCGGGAACAAGATCCCCAGTCCTCTGTCGCAATGGGGGGGGGGGGGGAATCGGCAAGAGGCTGCAGGAGTGGGTACATGTTTCACCCTAAAAATGGGTGCAACATGTAACCTATTCCGAAAGCTGAATAATAATCCGAAGTAAAAATATAACAAAATACAATTTTAGGAATTTAAAAGACTAGAGCAGCTGTGCATGGCAACCCGTCATTTTGAAAGCTTAACTGAACAAGCCAAAGATTGAAGCAAATTGGTTACTATGCACAGCCGCTCCAGATTCTGTCCCAGTTTTAGTAAATTTCCCCAATGGATGTTGATAAATCTGGCTTTATTTATTAGGATGATTGTGTCATATTTTAGGCTCAAATCAAGCAGAAGTCCAGAAAATTACTAATGATTCACAAATTTGTGGTCACAGGTATTGCAAATATAATACTATAATAATAAAAAATATAAAATAAATATATATATATATATATATATATATATATATATATATATATATATATAATAATAAAAATAATAAAGTACCGTATATACTCAAGTATAAGCCGACCCGAATATAAGCCGAGGCACCTAATTTTACCACAAAAAACTGGGAAAACGTATTGACTCGAGTAGAAGCCTAGGGTGAGAAATGTGCAGCTACTGTATGTGGAAAAGAGGGTCAACAATGCCCATTTGCATGCCTCACCGTGCCCATTTGCAGCCATAGGTCCCCCAAACTTCAAACTTGGTAGTTGAGGGTTCCTAGATGCCCCCTAGCTGAAGCACAAAATTTGAGGTCTCTGGACCCAAAGGTTCCCGAAATGACATTGCTGCAGATGGACACATTTGACCAAATTTGGGGCCCCTATCTCGGGGGCCACTTGGCGCTAGGAAATGTGTTGTGCAAACCCAGTGGAACTAGCACTACAACATATCCAAAGCTGGGGTTCCTAGCCCCAAGTGGCCCCAATATACGGGGCCCCAAAGTCGGTTCGGAAACTGTCAAGCACTTTTCTGCAGCAGAGAATGACATTTTTCGAACCGATTTTGGGGCCCCGTATCTCGGATGTACTAACTTTTGTGATATACTGTATTCAATGTTTTGTTACAGTAGCAGATTCTGGACTTGTCATTAGTTTTTCCAAGTATTGTCCTATTTCAGAACAACATGTGTAAAGATACCTATGTAAAAGTGATAAATATGCGTTATGACTTGTTCACACCAGATGGGATTACAAAAGCATGCAAGCATTGCATGTGATTTAGTATATGTTCCTATGTACTTTAGGCTAGGTTCACACTGCTGCAATCCAATTGTTATCTGATTTTCAGTGTAACTTGGTTGTAGTTTGCATGTTCTATGGGGCAAAAAACTCACTACCCAAGTAGTAGAGGAACCTTTTCTATAATTGCGTTGTGCTGAGTTGCACTGATATGGACAGGAACCACTGAAAATAATGCAATTTCCATTGTCATGTGATTCTGTGCGTGTGTATGGTAGTCCGACCGGACAAAGTGCTACGCATGCTCAGATCACATTACAAGACCAAAGCTATTGGCTACTAGCCTCTACGTAGTCCCGTCGTAGGCAACAAACGTCACCACGTTCAGAATGATCGGATTTTCCGACAACTTTGTCCGACCGTGTGTACGCAAAACCAACATCAGACAAAGTATGACGGACATGGTCTGACGGACCTGGTCCTCGGATTATCCGCGCGTGTGTATGGGGCTTTAGTGTGTTAGAAAAGGCTAACTCATCTTTAAGGATAAGTCCACATTTGGGACATTACATGTTCCAACCGTTTTTAGGATGGAACATCGAACATGTTCTCCACTCCTGTAGCTCTCCCTCCCCCTGATCCCCCATCCCTGTGACAGTGGGCCCGGGATCTTCTCCCTGCATGCACTGTCACAATTTGAAAAGTGCGCAGTCATGCCATGGTGGCACCATTTATTCACAGAGTTCAAACAGCCTTTGCGGCTGACGGCTTGTAGTTCTCACTGAACCCCCCCCCCCCCCCAGCTACCTAGCCTGCATGCACTATTTAAAAAAAACAGCAATGTCTCCCATAGGCTTCCATGGCGCTCTCTCCTCTGCCACAGGGTATCCAGAGCTGCTGGATTAAGTGACCAGACCTGATTACACAAGTACGCAGGGTATGCACGATAGGTTGGTAAAGAAGGAGGGAAGACTTTTAGGAATAGTTAGAGAGTTAGCCTTCTTCCATTTTCAGGTAAAGCAATTTTAAAGTAACCTTAGTTCACCGCAGCCAAAATATTATTTTAAAAATGCAGGGCAATATCTCTGGTGAGAAAGGCCCCATTAAATAAATGGTGTTTTAAAGAAAACCTGTACTGAGAAAAATGTAAGCTTTTCCAATGATCCCAAAGCAGTATTATTTTCCATTTGAATGGACAAAAAAGCAGGTCATGAGTTCTGACATTTCGTTGTCTTTACTAGCCAAATGCTTATTGTAGATCAGTAACGCAAAGAAAGCCAGGCAACTAGCATTTTACGACTCAGCAATGACATCTGTATATCTCCCTCAGTACATGTTTTCCAGGTGCATTATAACTAAAGTTGTGCAGTCTTAAGTCGGGCATACACTAGAGCTACACGATTAATCATTAAGAATCGAGATCGCAATTCTTTTCCCCTTGCGATCTTAACAAAGCATTTTCCCGATTCTATGCAGAGTTCCCTTCTCAAGCCAGAAAAAAAACGGGCAGTCTGCCAAGTTTCACAACTTTCCTCAGCCACTGAGCTAACTATAAACAAATGAAAGGAATGAACTTCGGTCTGTAAATGAGGGAAGTTTAACCACTTAAAGACTAAACCTTTTTCTGACACTTGTTGGTTTCAAGTTAAAATCATTATTTTTTGCTCGAAAATTACTTAGAACCCTCAAACATTATATATATTTGTTTAGCAGAGACCCTAGAGAATAAAATGGTGGTATTTTATGTCACACTGTATTTGCGCAGCGGTCTTTCAAATGCAATTTTTTTTTTATAAATCCACTTAAAAAAAAAAATAATTATTAAAGTTAGCCTCATTTTTTTTTTATAATGTGAAAGATAATGTTACGCTGTGAGAATCGTGATCTTTATTCTAAGCAAAAAAATTGTGGTTCTCATTTTTCCCCAGAATCCTGCAGCTCTAGTATACACAAACCAAAATTAGGGCGGATTAGAAGGAACCGGTTGACTTTCAGTCTGTGTATTCCTCCCCATTCAACAGAAATCGATTGTTAGACCAGCTTCTGTTGAACGGTTGTGCTGAAAAATTCAATCAGCGCTTGCAGCCAAGAGTGCTGATCTGTGTATTCCAACGGGGGTTGGGGGGGTGGAAGAATTCCCACTGTCAGAATCCAATAGCGTGGTAGGGGAGATTTTTGTAGCCACATCCATTGTGTGGATGCAGGGAACTGTCAGGTAATTTGTTAATATTTTGTTTTGTTCAACCCGTTGGTTGAAAGAAAAAAAAAAAACAGTGCATGTATACCCTGCTTTACAGTTTGTTTTGCTCAGAGATCAGCCACAGCCTCAATAGAAAAGTATGACCCTTGTCAGCCTGCTTTAGAGTGGAACCCTTGCTCATGTAGCACCTCTGCGTTGAGACCACTGCTTCCTTACAGAGAGTAAGGGCCACACTCTCAAGCTGCTGGTGGTGGACGGGCATTTTAATTCAGGCTGTGCCTGCTTTAGAAAAAAAAAAAAATAATAAGATATTGAAAATCTTTTGCTTTAAAGCACATGGAATGTGTTTAGCTGATTTAAACTGAGGTTCAATTGGGCCTTAAAGCACAATGAAATCTGCTGGCATTCCAAAACAAAGCAATCGCCATGAAATCACATCTGGTGTGAATAATAAATAATAAAACTGAAATCAAACTAGCTCCTATAGGGTACAGCACGTTGCTGCTCTTTGTGCTGTGTTAGTCATGAAACCCTATTTCATTTGTTCAAAGACTATTTTATTAATTCAAGTACAAAAAAATATTAATAATAAAGACAGGAATGTGTCAGCAAGTCAGTTATGCCAAATATCCAATCACATTTTACCAGTACTTTTTAATTATGTAATAGCAAAAAATATGGAGCTGCAATCTCTAGACTTTTATAATGAGATATTAAATTGACTAAAACCAGTCACGCTACAGATTAAGGGACCATTGTGACTGACAAGCATGGCAGTGTGGTTGCCAGCAAAACACACGCACTGATTACCCATGCTGCTTTCACACTTAACTGGCACAGATTTTCATCCGGCTGGCTGTCATTTGCTCAAGGCTGGAGGTTACAGTAATTTAGAGATTAAGGAATAATCCTGTCGGAAACAATGTTTTAAACAAAGGTCACCCTATCAGATATTTTGCTTTGATCAGCTTGGTTTACATAGCTTTAATGAAATAAAAGAATAAAACGATTACTTGCTGCATGACAGAATTTCTTAAAATAATGATATTCCATACTGGTATGATTCCAGAACAAAAAAACAAAAAAACAAAATGTGACTTAAGACAAGGCCAATATACAGGTAAATGTGGGAAAAGAAAATCAAATGTTAACCACTTCAGCCCAGGCAGACAGATTGGACACTTTTGACACTATTTTGGGACCATTGGCATTTATACAGCGATCAGTGCTATAAAAATGCACTGATTACTGTGTAAAAGTCAATGGCAGGGAAGGGGTTAAACATTAGGGGGTAATCAAGGGGTTAAAGTGTGTCCCCATCAGTGTGTTCTAACTGTAGGGGGATGGGCTCACTAGAACATGACAGAGATCACTGCTCCCAATCACTGGGAGCAGTAGATCCCTGTCATGTTGCTGGGCAGAGCAGGGAAATGCCTTGTTAACATAGGCATCTCCCCGTTCTGCCACTCCGTGCCACAATCGCAGGCCACCGGCGGACATCGTGTCCACGGCACCAGGGCCCGCTAGCCGCCGATGATGCAGTGACATACGGGTATGTAATTTTGCCGACGTATATCGGCGTGAGCCGGTTGGCAAGTGGTTAAGCTATACTGCATAAACTACATAAACAAGGATTTATGACTTACCTTTAAAGTCCATATCTTGGGAGTACAATACAGGACACTACCCCACTTTGTGAATTCTCAATGCAGAGTAAACCTAAGAAAAGAAGGGAGGGTGGCTTGTGACCTGTAATTTACTCCAAGAAATGGAATTTACAGGTAAGTCTAAACTCCTTTTAGCTTAATCAGACAGTACAGGACACAGGTAGTATATTTTTTACACCATGGGATGGCCTCAAGCTATGAATAAGAAGGGTGAGCAACAGCTAGTAAAACCAAACTGTGCCAGCACTTGTGCAAAAAACAACAGTGGTGAAAAGATCCAAATTTACAGTGCCACTGGGAGAACCTTGCGGCCAAAAGCTGCATCCACAGAAGACTAGACCTCCACCTGGTAAAATTTGACGAAAGAATGAACAGAAAATGACCATGCAAAGTTGGGCTACAGAGGCTTGGTATACTATTTGGAGCAATTAGCACTGAACTTTGTAGGCACGGAGATACACTTAGTTAAAATGTAAACATCTTCATTACAAAAAAAGAAAAAAAAATTAGAGACAAACATTGTTAAAAACTTCACAATATATATTGCCCAACTATTGTAGATCACAACACCAGTTACACCAGATACACCAGATAATATTGTCCTGAATGGTTGTATGAATGTCCTTAGACTGACGAATAACAGTGGTCCATCGGGCTTGGTGTAGATAGGTAGCTCAGCTCTACATGTTACATGCAAAAGTGCTTCTTCAGGAGGTAAGGCATAACTTTATTATATTATTTATAGGTAGATTTGGCTTGGTAAGGATGTATTCGAATGTCCCAGACACAGCGGAGGAAGTTGCAGGGGCCTGTCATCAAATATTCAAACAATTCATTACCACAAGGCTGGGTGTACTGTGGAATGGCAGAGGTTATAAGAGGATGTCCGTTTGGTAACTTATTTGTCAATCTAAGGACGTCCATACAACCATTTAGGACAATATTATCTTGTGTAAATGGTGCTGTGATATACAGCAGTTAGGCAATATATATATATATGTGAAGATTTTAACATTGTTTGTCTATAATCTTTTTTTTCTTAGAAATTTTTTGTAAAAAGATGTTTACATTTTTTAACTAAGAGTATCTCAGTGCCTACAAAGTCCAGTGTTAATCGCTCCAAATAGTATTCTAATTCAATAGGACGTGGCAAATCGTTATCCTACTTGAATCTGCAGTGTCACCCTGTGGTGATAAAATTAATTTTCAATACAGAGGCTTGGTGCCAAATTGCCCAGGCAACTATCACCAATCCAATGAAATGGGAATAGAACGGTGAAGGAGGAGGTTTTAGCTTAAGACCAGAGCGCAAGCTCTTGCAATCAATTTCCTTATCCACCATGCAATAGTAGATTTTAAAGTTGGATGTCCCTTGCTAAGTCCAGAGGAGAGAACAAACAGGGAATCCACTTGTCTAATTGAAGCAGTAGCCTTGAGATGTACTCCAATGTCTCTGACTCTGTAATTTTCTTTTCTAGAAGAAAGACTTTCGCTAGGGATGTGTCCATGACAAAAACAAAGTATTGCAGGTGAAGAGAAGGGTGGAGAGCAGGAAGAAGTGGTGAGGGGGCACAGTTCTGAACTATATTTTGTACCCTCTTGAAACCACAGACTGAACCTATTTAGTCTTGGACGTCTATGACTGAGAGAGAGGTAAACCGTAACAGATGTACCCATACTCTTAGGAGTGCGGGAACCCCTTCATTGTGAAGAGGTCTTTGGGGAATGCTTTGTGGCTCTTGTGGGTAAAGCTTGTACCAAAAGGAAGGGATGATCTTTGAAGCTGTAGCATAGGTAGTTCGGACAGGTGCCCTGTATTTAGAGGAACTAGGGGTTCCTGAGGAAGAGGCTTCCTCCAGTGACCCTTTTGATATTGGTCTAGGGCTTCACCAAGAAATCTTCATTGGAAGGGCATACATGTAAGGCACCTTTTACAAGCAACTTCTGCTGTCCAAACTTTAAAGCTAGGTTCACAGTGTAGCATGTGGCATAACTCATGTTTTTGCACAGGCAGAGCTGCCCATTTATTTGAATAGGTTGCACTACTAGTCCCTAACCCCTCTTGTGAAAGCCATTAGAGCTATTCTGAAAATGTGTCTCATGGCATAAACAAAAAATCAGAGCAGAAGGCTACAGGGTACAGGGCCAAATTGATTGTTCATTGTGCTATGCCAGTTACCTGCAGTTTGACACACTGAAATGGCAGCACGAGCTGGTTAAAGGGCTGGGCCTTTAGCAGCATTGTCAAACTTTCTATCTGCAGAATCTTTGAAAAAGGAACATCTTCAATAGGTACAATGAGATGCTCATAGATGACAGGTTGAAGCACAGGAATAGCCCATGTGTGTGTATTCTCTTTTTCCACTGGATAGAGCTCCCTTTCTGGCATGACACAATTGTATAGATGGCAAATTCTATCCGTTCCTGAATAGGGAATGCTTTGCAGGATTTTTGTGGGTTTCTTTTTTACCAAAATGAGCATGGTGAGATGGAGGAGTAGCAGGCTTCATATTGCAAATTTTCTTGCGGACAGAGGCAATGAGCTTTTAAGTGTTAGCAAGCATGTTGCGTGAAGCTCCCTTTCAACACAACAGAGAGGTAGGATTATAGAGATGGTGCCCTGAGTGGAGGGGGGCATGTTCTCAAAAGTTTGTCAGTGTCCAATCACCTAAAGTTTTGCACCTATAATCCATTGTGTATGAATATGCTGCTTGTTTACGGTACTGTACTTGCTATGAAATAATTTTATAGCGGGATACACAGGAATCCTTGGACACAAACACGGGCAATAAAAAAAAAAAAACTTAGCCAGCAAAGGATGACCCCCCAACCCCGTCTCCCCAACCATCATACTTCAGTTTTGTAAAGCAAAGTAGTACCAAGAACACGAGGGAAGAAACAGAGAGAAGGGACCTGTGCCTCTCAATGGACACCATGAAAAAGATTTTACAAGGAGTACAAAAATACTATTTTCTTTCTCTTCTCATCCATTTAGGGACATAGAAATTCCTATATTGTTGGGATGTCCAAAGGCATTCTAAATTGAGGGATGGGCAACATAGCAAGAATTTTTAGCAAAGACCCTAGAGAATACAATGGTGGTCGTTGCAACTCAAACATGTTTTAAAAAAAAAAAACTGTTTAATGTTTTTCTTTTAAAGCATGAAAGTTAAAAAAATGGAAGAAATCCCGCAAGCCACCACTGCCCAGACGCTTAAATTGAATAAATTATCCAAAAACTGCTAGCGTTAAACACGTCACATATATCATGCAAAGACAAATGAATAAATTAGATACGCTTCGCTAAAAAATTATATTAATAATAGCGTACACTGATACTATGTGTAAATCCCTTGGGGAGAGGTCAGGACGGCACGGCACGGCAGGCAGCTGGTCAGCTACGGAGGACGCTCGCATCATCCCGATACCAACTTGGTATACCTTGTTCATGTTCATCATAGAATGAATCAAGTTTTCCTTTCATATATCCCGGATGTATATGCTGAGGAACCCAGGAGCCTGATACTATTGAAGAGCCCAGAGGTGGTTCACATGCTTGCATTGACTTAGCTTAATTGCAAAGTTGTATGCTCCAAGGTGAGCATTTTCTACCTAAGGGGGGCACCTGAGTGATGACACCCTAGCATATCTTGGATCACATATTCAATTGTTTTTGAATTACACAGTCTTTTATAAAACTTTATCAGCAATGCAGTTGAATGTTAATCATATCCACATGAGCCCTTTGTCATATAACCTGAACCACCAATTTTGCCTGTATTGTTGTTTTTTTCAGCATGGTCATTAATGACATATTTGGACACTTTACTTAAAAAAATTTGGAAAACCATCCATCATTTTCCTTCCACTTCACAATTATGTGCCACTTTGTGTTGGTCTATCCTATAAAATCCCAATAAAATACATTTACATTTTTGGTTGCAACATGACAAATGTGAAAAATTTGGTACCAAAAAAGTGGTATGAATACTTATCAAGGCACTGAAAAAGTGAAGTTAAGTATTAGACCTCCATCATGAGCAGTAGCAGAGGACCAACATGTGGAACCAAAGGAAAAAATGAATTACAAAACTTTGGTGGCAGCAGGATTTTAGGTGCAATTAAACATGTTGACATCACCCATAATGTAGGGATGTCAATAAAGAAGAGCTGGGGAAGCCTTTCACGTAAATTAAACAAAATAAACAACAAAAAAGAGTAGTGGGGCAAAAGGCTGAGTACTGCACTCTGAAAATAAGTAGAACATATGTAGAGTGTTCATCTTGATTTTTTTCCCCAGGTCTAGGAGGTAAGCCTAAACTGCAGACCTCTATACGAGACAGTAGCAAGTGTTAAAGGTAATCAGCTATGTGCCAGTGATGCACAGTTAAGTAAAGGTGTTTATACTAAAGACTGTGGATGAGGGTAAGTAAAGCACTCCAGGAAGTACAGGTTACAGGTAGAATAGGTGTGGGTAGAAGGGTTCTTTTAGATTATTTTGTTCCTAATTGGTAATACCTCCAATAATATGTGCTAGTTTTGTGACATTTAACTGTCTTCGTAAGCTGTCGTATTGGCTATAAAACCATGCAATTTTGGGCTCAAACCCCCTAACCATCATTATGTAGAGGAAACAATTTAAATAAGGTTGCCTTTTTCTGGGTGAACATGAAGACTCTTTTACTCTTGCATCCTTTGACATCCTTATATTCCTTAGCTTTTAAAAAGAGATTGGCCACCTAGAAACACCCTAAAAGTTCCTAACTCAAAACATGTGAATAAAAGATGAAGATGAAATACAAAAACTTTGTGAAAGTTTTTTTTTTATTCATAGTTCGCTAATTTTTCATTTTCCTCTGAAGGAAAAAAGTAATACAGTAAAACCTTGGATTGTGAGCCTAATTCGTTCCAGAAACATGCTTGTAATCCGAAGCACTTGTATATCAAAGCAAATTTCCCCATAAGAAATAATGGAAACTAAAATGATTCTTTCAACAACCATTTATTCATAGGTTCTTAGGTTTATAGTCCATATAAAAAGATTATATCAACGTGACCATAAAATGTCCATCCACAAATGGAAGCCTCCAGAAGGGGTTTTGAAGCAAAATCCATCAGAAACTACAGAGTATAAAAGAAAAGAGTGTCGCCTCCAAGTGTAGCAATATGGTTACATTTAACCACTTCAGCCCCGGACCAATTGGCAGCCAAAGGACCAGGCCCCTTTTTGCGATTCGGCACAGCGTCGCTTTAACTGAGAATTGCGTGGTCGTGCGACGTGGCTCATAACAAAATTGGCGTCCTTTTTTTCCCACAAATAGAGCTTTCTTTTGGTGGTATTTGATCGCCCCTGCGGTTTTTATTTTTCGCGCTATAAACAAAAATAGAGCGTCAATTTTGAAAAAAATGCAATATTTTTTGCTTTTTGCTATATTAAATATCCCCCAAAAATATATAAAAAAACATTTTTTTTCCTCAGTTTAGGCCGATACGTATTCTTCTACATATTTTAGGTAAAAAAAAAAATCGCAATTAGCGATTATTGATTGGTTTGCGCAAAAGTTATAGCGTTTACAAAATAGGGGATAGTTTTATAGCATTTTTATTAATATTTCTTTTTTTACTAGTAATAGCGGCGATCAGCGATTTTTATTGTGACTGCGACATTATGGCGGACACATCGGACATTTTTGACACATTTTTGGGACCATTGTCATTTATACAGCAATCATTGATTCCTGTTTCTCAGAAAATGGCTAGTTGGAGTGAAAGAGAGAACCTTTAGGAACAGCTATTTACCCAATAACAATGTGGGCATCATTCCACAATGGTCAAGAACATCCCGAAAGATCATGCGGGTACCACGTACAGGTATCTGGGTACCTTCGGATGGTTCTGCCTGTACGTGCCATTCTGCCGACGTATATATTACATACATTATTATATATATGGTTTTTTTTATATATGTATATGGCTTTTTATTTATTTAGGGGCGGTCGGCAAGTGGTTAATGAATGTGGTACAACATTTAGCAATTTACATACAACATCATAGCCAAATATTTTTGTTGTATTTTAAATTTTGTTGATTACAGTTGATTAAAAGAGGATCAATGACATCAGAAGTAGAAAGCGTGTGGGGTGAGGTAATACTTTCTGTGACCTCGCTTTGGAGCGCGACCTCGGCTAGGCTTTACAAAAAGGGCCACGTACCATATGCAATTTACAGTTGATTACAGTTGATTAAAAGAGGCACATCTAAGTATGCAGGCATCCGGGTAAAGCTGTCCACATAGACCATCCTCCGCACCACTGGCTCTCACAGTTGTCAGTCTGCAATTGTGACCAGAAAGACTACCCTGCAGTAGAGCGATATGAAAGCATGGCTTGAACCGCCTGTAGAGCGCAGAGTGGAAGGGATAATGTCGATGGCGGTGAGGAGGAAGATTTATGTGGACAGCTTTAACCCGGATGCCTGTATACTTAGATGTGCCTCTTTTAATCATCAACCATGCGAGTTGCCAAATGTTGTAACTTCATTAAATGTAACCATATTGCTACACTTGGAGGCGCCTCTCTTCCTTTTTTATACACAGTTGTGACAGGACGCTACTTGTATACCAGGACAATCGCTTGTATATCAAGTCAAAATTTATAAAAAAATGTTGCTTGTCTTGCAAAATGCTATCAAACCAAGATTTTACTGTATTTGTATACATGTAATTCTAATGAATTTTAATTATTACGTGGTAAATGTTCTCTCAGTATTACAGGAAAAGCAATAGGATTTTCATATTGTATATTTCTAAATGAAACACATTCTACACCATTTAAAATATTTAATCACATTACAACAAGGTGACATTTATTTTCAAAATCATAAGAAAACGTGTTCAGTGTAATGAAATTATCACTTACCAGACTCCCAAAATAAGAGCCAACTCCTCTGCACACAAGTCAGGCATCTGGAACTGATCAGGATCTACTAACTTGATTTTATTAAGAACTGTGTCATCTTGCAATTCATGGTTCTGTCAGTGAAAAGTTCAATATTAGAAAAAATTGTAGACACAGTGACCTGATAACATCACACAATACTTCATTTAACGATAAGATAGCCAACATGTGGTTCTCCCCACTGATAAGGAATTACAAGTACCTCTGAGTTCATTTAGTTATATTAAAAAAACACAACTACAAAGAACACAGTGGGATTGATACACAAAAATATTACAAACAGAAAAATGGAGAGCATTTTCCATACCTAGTGATCAGAATCCAACCCACACTAGAATGGAAAGCAAATAAAATAAAAAAAAATGTCCTTGGTATTGAGCTTAATTCACTCTAGTCTTTACATTCAGTTCGAACGCATGCAGGTTCAAGTGCCGCCAAGAGAGACACTGTATCTTCTCTCTCAGCATATTAGAAAATGAACAACTCTGACTCCCCCAGCTACCAAGATCCATTCCACCCTGCAATCTGTAGATTTAAGCATTTGTTAACCTAAAAAAAAAAATTTCCTTTTCCTTTAAAGCATGGATAACGGCATAGCGCTGTTGTAGTGTAATTTGTGCATTTCTAAGTTCTAAAATACCTAGTTGATCCTGCCTATTCCTGTGCCCCCCGTCTGAACTGACCACAGTATACATGGTTGCTGATCCACGATACCGTGGTAAGTTTACATGCTTCCGTCATCCCACTGTGTTCTGAATGTGTATGCCCCTTTCCCCTTTTTAAAAAAAACTGACAAACACTACTTTATAACTATATAAAGCAGAGAGGATACAAGTATCACATACAGTCATGGACGAAATTGTTGGCACCCCAGAAATTTTTCCAGAAAATCAAGTATTTCTCCCAGAAAAGTATTGCAGTAACACATGTTTTGTGTTATATCATTTTGTGTATATATATCAGGGCTCACAATGTCAAGTCCTGAGCTACTAGCCAGGCTTTAGGAGCTACTCGCCACCAGCTGCCCCAACCAACTCTAACCTTGCCCTTAATTCCACCCCTAAACATGCCCTCATAAATCATCTCATGAAATTACATGTAAATGTTTTATGCAGAATTAAGAAATTACAAAAATAAAAACCTTTATCAGTGCAGCCTCATCAGTGCCCATCAATGCAGCCTATCAGTGCCCATCAGTGCAGCCTATCAGTGCCCACCAGTGTAGCAAATTAGAGCAGTCTCATCTGTGCAGTCTCATTAGTGCCCATCAGTGCAGCATATCAGTGCAGCCTCATCATTGCAGCCTCATCAGTGCCCATCAATGCAGCCTCAAGGGAGCAAATTCTCCTCCCAGCAAACGGTCAGAAAACTATGGGGAAGGGAGAGGAAGAGGAGAGCTGGCCGAATCACACAGAGAGGGGATCTCTGCTGTCAAAGTCCCGCCTCCTGGACCGGCTCCAATGATAGACGTCACACTAAGTCAATTTCTCAGAATTGGACCAGTGTGTTGTCTATCATAGGAGTCGGTCCAGGAGGCAGGACTTTGTTTGGCAGCGGCGATCCCCTGTGTTATCTGGCCATCTCTCCTCTCCCTTCCACACAGTTTCCTGGTCGACAGCAGAATTGGCTCCCATTTAACCACCTCTACCTGCTGCGCCCTTCCCCTCTAATACAGTTTCTTTCGTTTTCACATTTGAAAAATGTTTACTGTATTTTATGGATAGAGTAGTGAAGAGATAAAGTCTCTGTCAGATTCTCATTTCTGCCTGTGACCCCCCATTAGGGTGCTTTTCCATACCTTCCTATGGCGTCAACTTTCTCTGTGATGCCTGCACATGACATGGGGGTGCAAACATTACCAAGATGGAATGGTACGGACAGTAATAAAAACACTGCCAGCTTTCCTCGACTCTTTGTAGAGTAAACGTGTTTGTGTCTTTGTTAGAGAGATATCCCATCCTTGAGGGTAAATCTTTCCAAGAGTTACACAGACATGAAAAAAAAAAAAACTAACTTTAACCATTTCACTGCTCTATCCAAAACTAAATAACTTTATAATATAGACAAAATAATACCCTTTGGTCGTTAGGTGTCAAAGGATACTGCACAATGATAAGACTGTTTACATCATATACTCACATTTGCATATACATATATATATATATATATATATATATATATATATATATATATATATATATATATATATATATATATATATATATATATATATATATATATATATGCAACCATGAAGGCGACTGGACCATCTTTAAAACATATTATTTAGAGCTTTGCATGACCCAAGGGGGGTCTCCTAAGTAAACGGTTAGACCATCTTAAAATTTGTTTTTAAGAGCTTTATATGACCCAAGGGGGTCGCCTCCGAAGGTGAGTAGGCATTGCACGTTGTGGAAGTGGTTACATTGATTAAATATTCGACTAGTACACTTTGTGGAGGAGCACTTTTATTAATATATATATATATATTGACTATATTTTTGGTTTTATCATATATATTTTTTATATATATTTTTATACATTCTATGTTTGAAATTGTCACAATTTTTTTTTTTTTTTTTGATTGAATTATGCACATGTCACTTTATGCACACTATACACAGAGCAAGCGCTCCATTGTTTAAGAATTTTATACCTTCATACTTGAGATCATTTTGAATGGTGCAGCTGCTCTGTGTTTCACCTTATTAGTCTTTATACACATGGCAGTGCTTTAGTATTTTCACGTATAAGGATGGAAAGTGGGTTTTTCTTAGCTAAGGTCAATGAATATTTGTCTTTAGTTCAACCTACAGTAAGTAAGGTATCACTCACACAGCTGGATTCCCACAAACATTTATTTGCTCAAGATCACAGAATACACATAGCAAATAAAATATTACCATATGGGTTTGCAGGAGCTGTATCACCTGGGTGAAAATAGACAGACATTCTGCTGAGGAGCCTTATTTGCAGTGGAGCATCTAAGTGATGTAAGAAGCCAGAGGTTTTATTCAACTTACTAGTATCCATAGAAAATTTAAAAAAGGAACTACAATTTGGCCAACTATTTTTCAATATTTGGATTTTTCACAGGTTTCCATAGGTTACTTTATATGTTTTCTGATCTGTATAAAAGTCAATAAATACTTAAAGCAGTTTTTTATTCATAATAAAAGTATTGCTACTGACACTGCTCCCCCTTAACCTTGGAATGCTCTTATGTAGGCATTCTTGGCTTTCTTCAGGCTACTGCCACTGTTCTGACAAAATACGCAACTTGGCAGAATATTGAACCACGTCACTTTTGGTTTATTTAAAACATGATTCATTGCAGATTTCTATGAAGTAATGATGATGAGGGATACGTGTTTTGACACAAGAGCATCAACCGAATGCAGTCCGGTGCACGGTGGAGTGGAGATCGTTACTCTGCTCCAACAATAACCAACAAAATGGCCGCCTCCGAGGCAGCCACAACTTCATCCCCGTTAGCCGATGTGCTGTGAAAACACCCAAATGTTCCTTTACCTGACTGCATTTTGGTTGCCGCAACTGTGTCCAGACACAAATTCGTCAAAATCTGCAATCACTGTGGGTTTTAAGAAACCGTAAGTGACGTGGTTCTATATTCTGCCAAGTTGCATATTTTGTCTGGACACCACCACTGGTCCAGAAAACGGACAGGAGATCATTTGAATGTAGACAGACTTACCAATTGGCTGCTTAAGCATGGCAGCCAGCCAGTGCTTCTGCCTGCACACACACCCACATCCCTTGCTGGAGCTATCTCCCCAAAAAGGAGTACTGTATAACATGAAGGAATGTTACATAGGTACATATTACAGCAATAATACATTCAGCTACAGTGGGGGAAATATTTTTTTGATCCCTGCAGAATTTGTAAGTTTGCCCACTTACAAAGAAATGAATAGTCTATAATTGTTGTCATAGGTGTATTTTAACCTGCGGCAGGTTGGCTCCCCTGCACCAAGTCTGTCGTAGCTGTACATCTGCTCTTTAAAGCAGGTCCACACAAAAATGGAACTTCCACTTTTCGGAACCCTCCCATCTGGTGTCACATTTGGCACCTTTCAGGGGGGAGGGGGTGCAGATACCTGTATAAGACAGGTATTTGCACCCACTTCCGGGCATATACCCCTGCAGAATCTGCAGGGGTCTACGCTACTCCCCCCCCCCGGTGTCTGCTGGGAGAAACACAGGTTCCAGAGACAGCAAGGACCAATCGAATTGCGCAGCGAGCTCGAACATCCGCAGTAGGGAACCAGGAAGTGAAGCTTTACTTCCCGACTTCCTCATTCCCTTACCGAAGATGGCAGCAGCAGCATCCGCGGACAGAGCGCAGCCTGTCCCCGAAGCTGATGCGCATGCCCGGCGGGCACGATGACCCGCGATCGCTCGTGACAGAGCGAGAAACGGGATCTGTGTGTGTAAGCACACAAATCCCGGTTCTGTCAGCGGAGAGGAGACAGATCATGTGTTCCTACTAAATAGGAACAACGATCTCGCTCCTCCTCTAGTCAGCCACATTCCCCCCCACAGTTAGAACACAGTTAACCCCTTGATCGCCCCCTAGTGTTAACCCCATTCCCTGCCAGTGACATTTATACAGTAATCAGTGGCTATTTTTTAGCTCTGATCGCTGTATAAATGTCAATGGTCCCAAAAAAGTGTCAAAAGTGTCCGATGTGTCCGTCGCAATGTTGCAGTACCGATAAAAATCGCAGATCATCACCATTACTAGTAAAAAAATAAAATAAAAATGCCATAAATCTTTTCCATAGTTTGTAGACACTATAACTTTTGCACAAACCAATCAATATACGCTTTTTTTTTTTTTTTTTTACCAGAAATATGTAGAAGAATATATATTGGCCTAAACTGATGTATAAACTTTTTTTTTGGGGGGGGGGGGGGGTTTGGGATATTTATTATAGCAAAAAGTACAAAAGTGTTTTTTTTTTTTTTTTTAATTGTCACTCTTTTTTTATTTATAGCGAAGAAAATTAAAACTGCAGAGGTGATCAAATACCACCAAAAGAAAGCTCTATTTGTGGGGTTTGGGTACAACATCGCACGACCGCCCAATTGTCAGTTAAAGCGACACAGTGCCATATTGCAAAAAATGGCCGGGTCAGGAAGGAGACAAATCCTTCTACGGTTGTAGTGGTTAAATGATGGAGACAGAATATCAACCAAAAATCCAGTAAAAACACATGATACAAATGTTATAAATTGAGTTGCAG
>CM053028.1:147104442-147331942 GCA_028564925.1 Lithobates sylvaticus | reverse complement strand
GAGGACAGCATTTTATTCCAACACACATCAGTGTATATATACAGTACACAAAAAAGTGAACGTATATGGCTGATTTACTAAAACTGGAAAGTGCAAAATCTGGCGCAGCTCTGCATGGTAGCCAATCAGCTTTTAACTTCAGCTTGTTCAATTAAGTTTGGACAATAAAACCTGGAAGTGGACTGGTTTCTACATTCTATGCAGAGCTGCACCAGATTTTGCACTCTCCAGACTTAGTAAATTAACCCCAATGTACTTATACATGACCAATGCATGCAAAACCATAAAACTAATCGAAAAAAAGAAATCCCCCCAAAAAAGTAATCTGCCACACAGTTTGTGTGGCAGATTACTGGGGAGACTATCTGGGGAGACCCCGGGTTCTATAGCTATGATACAAGTTATCATAATAACAGTAGTGACGACAATAATAACAAACCATTTATAAAATGAGCACTAACCACCTACGTACAAAACTGTTAACATCCTAACCAATATAGTACAAACATAGAAAACTAATAAAAAGCAATAAGTGCGGTCTTAAAGGGAAGGATTGAGAAACAAATTAGATTTGGGGAGTCCATACCCACATACTGCTGCAACAAGGTGTCAAGGTCATTCACACAGAATAGCTTTACATATATCATAATGTGCAAGTACTTCATCATTCATCAGAATGTTCCCCCCAGAGAGGTGCTCTTGCTGAACACCTTTTGGGAATTCAATTTTTTAGGGGTTAGAATGTTTTTTTTTTTTTTTCATATAGCTGTATGGAATAAATAATACATGTTTAAACAAGCACTGATTTTTTTTTTTTAAAGAGGAAGTAAACTTCCTCTGCAGACATTTACCTAAAGGTAAGCCTATGTTAAGGTTTACCTATAGATATTTGCACAATCTCCTAAACGTGTACCATTTAGGAGACATTTACATTATATGCAGCCAGTGACATCACTGACGCATGCACTCTGAAGGAACGGCCAGCGGCGCCATTCCTTCCGAGCCCTGTGCCCTGAACGGTGGCATCATCGCGGATCTGGTCACAGCGCCGGCAAACCCAGAAAAAACTCCTGGAAAGATGTCGGCCGTATCAGCAGTGTGCGGGCGCCGCTGGAAAGCTTACTTTTAAGGTAAGTATTTCATAATGAGCTAGTATGCAATGTATACTAGCTCATTATGCCTTTGTCTTACAGTTTGTTTGTTTTTTAAACCTCTTTACAAACTCTTTAAGGGGATTGTGGTGGTCTCATATCTAGTTTGTCCTTGGTCAGCATGCAAGGTAATAAAGTTCTAGTTTGGGTTAATTCTCGATTTACACAAGAAAATAATACACAATAATTTGAGCATTATGTGTAAGGTATGTGCTTTCCTGGTCAGGCAGAGACTGAAAAAAAAAAAGCTGTGTCAGTTTGGCTAAATGGGCAAATCTGATCTTTTCTGGTGAATTGTGAAGTTTCAATGCTCCTGAATACATATATGCAGATATGTGCAATCTGTGAAGAATCATACAAATTTGCAAATCCAGGCATTTAGGATTCAAAAACTACATGATTCCATAGTTGCCAACAGTCCTGAATCGCCCGGGACACTCACAAATTCTGAGCAGCTGTCACAAAGTTTTCTTGTCCCAAAAATGACCAATTGTCATGGATAGCTGCGGTTTTGGCTGCAGGTAGAATAAACACACTGCTGGGGACACAGATCCGATACCTCTCCTGGCCCTACCTCCTCCCCCAAGCAGCAGCTGAGCGGCTCAGGTATTCGGGACTCTCATTCACCAACACGAGGAGGTCAAATGGAGCTTGCCTCTCAGTAATTGGGTGGGACTTGGAGAGGGGGTGTGGCCAGCCTCGGAGGGGTGAACATGAATATGCCATCATGCCTTGAACTGCATTGAACATATGTGAGGCAGGAGTGGACCCGAGCAGAGGTATGTTCAGTGCTGCAATTTGAGCTTTCACTGCAAGCTCAGCGAAGCTGGCCCCCCTACAATCAGCACAAATAAAAACTCAAGTGTGTTTCTTTAGTGCTACGTTTGTGCTGTTTTGTGCCGTAAAAATTTACATTTGTGCTGCTTTTATTTTTAAGATATTAGCAATTGTTTTTTCCAGACTATGACATCACCTAGCCCCCCTACAACAGCCAAATGGCACGAAACTGGTCTCATTGGTTAGTGCTACGTTTGTGCTGTTTTGTGCTGTTAAAATTTCCATTCTATCTTTTGTCGTTTTTGCGTTATTAATGATTTATTAAAGGTCCCCAAAGGTCACTCAGCCCCCCTAAAACACCCAAATGACACAAAACTGGTCTCGTTGGTTAGTGCTACGTTTGTGCTGCTAAAATTTCCGTTCTATCTTTTGTCGTTTTTGCGTTAATGATTTATTAAAGGTCACGGATTACTGTAAAAATGACACTGGCAGTGAAGGGGTTAACCACTAGGGGCTAGGGAAGGGTTAAGGGGCTTTGTGTAACACTACACTACACTGATCCGATTACAGGGAGAGCTGATCAGTGACACTGTCACTAGGCAGAACTGGGAGATGCTTGTTTACTTTAGCATCTCCCCGTTTGTCCTCTCCATGAGACGATCGCGGGTATCCCCGTGGCGATCGAGTGCGCGGAACCCGCGATCCAACTCGCGGAGCTTGCGACGGACACGCACGTGAATGGCACGGCAAATTCAAAGGGACGTACCTGTACACCCATATGCCTGTCCATGCCATTCTGCCGACGTATATGTACATGCGGCGGTGGTAATGTAGTTAATAAATGTTTTTTACGGTTTATGTTCATTTAAGTTCTACAATGGTCATGCCTTTTCCAGGGTACAGTATGAAGTGCAGTGCCCGTTACAGTGGGAGGAGCATTACATTAAGGAAACCCAAGCTGAGTATAGGATCTGTATGTAAGATTTAATAACGAGGTGTAAAGTCAGTGTGGTTTGGCAACATATAACGCACAATATCTCCGAAACCAAAGCGGCACAAAAGTTTATTTTTGCGGCACAAACCAGCACACATGTGGCACAAACGAATGGCGCGTTTGTTTTTACAATTCAACAACATGGGTTGCACAGTGCGTGGGTTTAAGCAACTATAACGCACAATATCTCCGAAACCAAAGCGGCACAATTGTTTATTTTTGCGGCACAAACCAGCACAAATGCGGCACAAACAAATGACGTGTTTGTTATTAAAATTCAGCAACATGGGGTCTAAAGTGGCGGTGTTTCAGCAACTATAACGCACAATATCTCAGATACTGAAACTGAACCGGCACAAACGCTCATTTTTGCGGCACAAATCAGCACAAATGCGGCACAAACTAATATGGGGGCGCTAACTTCACACAGCTAGTGCCAGCTCATCTGCCACCAGCCGGTTCGGCTGCCACATCCACCTGCTGACTGCTGCCACCACGCAGTCTACTGGACTGATCACAGGCACTCATACCTCGCTGTGCTCCCATGGCTGCTGTCTAACCAGGAGCTCACTAACCAGGTATGTGACAGGAGGGCGGGGTGATGTCATCGTCTGGAAAAAAACTAATTGCAATTATCTTAAAAATAAAAGCAGCACAATTTTTTTTATGACACAAAAAAAGCACAAACGTAGCACTAACAAATTGTATGTTTGTTTTTTAAGATTTAATAACATGGGGTGCAAAGTGGGTGGGGTGTTATCAAATATAAACAAGCTGTTATAACTTAAAAAGCATAACAGCACAAATAAAAATTTTAGCAGCACAAACCAGCACAAACGTAGAACTAACCAACGGGACCAGTTTCGTGTGATTTGGGTGTTGTAGGGGGGCTGAGTGACCTTTGGTGACCTTTAATAAATCATTAATAACGCAAAAACGACAGAAGATAGAACGGAAATTTTAGCAGCACAAACGTAGCACTAACCAATGAGACCAGTTTCGTGCCATTTGGCTGTTGTAGGGGGGCTAGGTGATGTCATAGTCTGGAAAAAACAATTGCTAATATCTTAAAAATAAAAGCAGCACAAATGTAAATTTTTACGGCACAAAACAGCACAAACGTAGCACTAAAGAAACACACTTGAGTTTTTATTTGTGCTGATTGTAGGGGGGCCAGCTTCGCTGAGCTTTTACTGCAGCTCCATCTCTGGGGGCAGATCATGATAGCTGGGTTCTCTCAGTTTTTTTTGTGGGGGAAGAAGGGGGAGTGGGCATTAGCTATTTGGGATGTCTCTCTTGTGGGTATGGCTGTCAGTCATCTTCATCCTACACACACACCCCTCCATCCTGCACACACACGCACCCCCATCCTGTCACCTCCTTTGCCCACTGACAAAGAAATGATCAGTCTATAATTTTAATGCTAGGTTTATTTTAATAGTGAGAGACAGAACAAAAAAAAAAAACAGAAAAACACATTTCAAAAAAGTTATGAATTGATTTGCATTTTAATGAGTGAAATAAGTATTTGACCCCTTTGCAAAGCATGACTTAGGCAATCACGGAGGTCAGACGTTTCTTGTAGCTGGCCACCAGGTTTGCACACATCTCAGGAGTGATTTTGTCCCACTCCTCTTTGCAGATCCTCTCCAAGTCATTACGTTCGGCAACTCGAACCTTAAGCTCCCTCCACATATTTTCTATGGGATTAAGGTCTGGAGACTGGCTAGGCCACTCCAGTACCTTAATGTGTTTCTTCTTGAGCCACTCATTTGTTGCCTTGGCCATGTGTTTTGGGCCATTGTTATGCTGGACTACCCATCCACAACCCATTTTCAATACCCTGGCTGAGGGAAGGAGGTTCTCACCCAATATTTGACTGTACATGGCCCCATCCGCTGTCCCTTTGATGCTGTGAAGTTGTCCAATCCCTTACAGAAAAACCCCCTGAAAAGCGCCACTACAGTGGCGCTTTGCCAGCGGTATTGCCGCGCTGTCCCATTGATTTCAATGGGTAGGAGCGGTTTAGGAGCTCCTTCACCGCTCCAAAGATGCTGCTAGCAGGACTTTTTTTACCGTCCTGCTAGCGCAGCGCTCCAGTGTGAAAGCTCTCCGGCTTTCACACTGGAGTGAAAGGACCCTCTTTTTTCAGGCGCTATACAGGCGCTATTTTTAGCGCTGTAGCGCCTGAAAAACGATTTGTGTGAAAGGGGCCTAACGATAAAAAATTACTAGCCTGCACCTCCAGTTTTTGACATCCGAAAAGTCAGAATCGGCTGTCAAAAGCACCATACTAACGATCAGATAATCGACTGATCGTTTGCCATACTAAATGTTTCTTTCAATCTTCTTATTGTGTGTACGGGCGTCTTTGCTGTCTGTCATCAACATCTGTCCCCTAATTACACAGAAAAACTACACAATATTGCACAGCCAGCTTGGATATTGCATTGCAGGTGAAGGTTCTGACCTGACTGAAGCAGGTCTAACACAAAAGGAATTTGCAAAGCATGGTAACTCAGCAACCAAATTTCACTTTTGAACTAGCCTGTTTTTCCTGAAATTATAAAAAGATTGTATGCCTATATAAACATACCCAAAATGACTGGCTCATATGAATTTGTCCAGCCAACTGCCATTTCTCATCCCGCAATAGATGCTGATTTAGTCACTACTAAAATGGTAGCTCCACTTTTGTGGGGGGGGGGGGGGGAATAGCAAATAAAGAAAAAATAATATAGCATATACTATTGTGACAAGTCATATTGTGATTGAATGTTATTAAAAATGACCCTTCCTTTTCAATCTGCAGCTGTAATTTTCTGAAAATGCAATGCAATATGGCTACCTGGAGGTGTTCTGTTCACAAAATGTGTACAGAACGCCCCCAGAAACATAATTTTCTGCTTGTGTGATTGCCTCACCAATTTTCCCAGAAGTCTAATTATTAGCGAGATACTGTCAATAGGAAATCACAGCTAAAGGGATAAAGGCACAGCAGCTTTCCTCATTAGGGCTCTTTCACACGGGGCGGATCCGTAATGATCTGCCCCGTAAAGATCCCCTTTGAGCTGATCCCCGCTGAGCTGGCGGATGACAGGGCGGTCCCTGCACACTGTGCAGGGATCGCCCTGTCAGATCTCCGCTCTCCTCTATGGGGGATCGGATGAACATGGACCATCTGTCCATGTTAATCCGATCGGCTCTGCAGACGGATAGAAAAATCTCAGTCTACAGAATCGGACCACAGTGGAGATGGACGATATCGGGTGTCAGCGGATGTTCATCCGCTGACACCCGCTATCCCATAGGGATGCATGTATGTCCGTATTTCATCCGAAAACGGATGGATGAAATACGGACATACGGTCCGCATGTGTGAAAGGGGCCTTAGAGGCCTGCAAGTGCACAGCTGATTGATTATTATGAAACCACTCCCATTAGACACATTTTCCCACATGGACACAAACACACATTGATTTCTTCAGAATAACAAAAAGGTAGGAATCTGCAACAAAGTTGGTTACAATCCTTGTAATGTACATAGATCACTCAGAGGGGAATGTTTTTTTCTCAACAAAAGTGGAGTTATGCTTTAAAGTGTTTATAAAGGTTTGAAATAAAAAAAAAAAAAACATATCTATATATACACACACAAACATACACATATATACAGTTGTGCTCATAAGTTTACATACCCTGGCAGTATTTATGATTTATTGGCCATTTTTCAGAGAATATGAATGATAACACAACTTTTTTCACTAACGGTTAGTGATTGGCTGAAGCCATTTATTATCAATCAACTGGGTTTACTCTTTTTAAATCATAATGACAACAGAAGCTACCCAAATGACCCTGATCAAAAGTTTACATACCCTGGTGATTTTGGCCTGATAACATGCATACAAGTTGACACAAAGGGGTTTGAATGTCTATTAAAGGTAACCACCCTCACCTGTGATCTGTTTGCTTGTAATTTGTGTATGTGTATAAAAGGTCAATGAGTTGCTGGACTCCTGACAGACCCTTGCATCTTTCATCCAGTGCTGCACTGACATTTCTGGATTCTGAGTCATGGGGAAAGCAAAAGCTTCAAACTCCAATCAAAGAAGTGGAAAATGTGGTGTTCTGTTGAAACCAAACCACGATCAGGTAGATCAACTAAAATTTCAGCCACAACTGCCGGGAAAATTGTTCGGGATGCAAAAAAAAAAACACAAATAACTTCAGGTGAAATATAGGACTCTCTGAAAACATGTGGTGTGGCCGTTTCAAAGATGCACAATAAGGAGGCACTTGAAGAAAGATGGGCTGAGTGGTCGAGTCGCCAGAAGAAAGCCATTACTATGCAAATGCCACAAAGTATACCGCTTACAATAGCACAGAGACAAGCCTCAAACCTTCTGGCAAAAAGTAATTTGGAGTGATTAGACGAAAATTGAACTTTTTAGCCACAACCATAAACGCCACATTTGGAGAGGAGTCAACAAGGCCTATGATGAAAGGTACGGCGGTGGATCGCTGATGATTTGGGGATGTATAAGCTACAAAAGGCACAGAAAATTTGGTCAAAATCGTTGGCAAGATGAATGCAGTATGTTATCAAAAAATACTGGAGGAACATTTGCATTCATCAGCCAGAAAGCTGCGCATGGGACGTACTTGGACATTCCAACAGGACAATGATCCAAAATACAAGGCCAAGTCGACCTGTCATTGGCTACAGCAAAATAAAGTGAAGGTTCTGGAGTGGCCCTCTCAGTCTCCTGACCTCAATATCATTGAGCCACTCTGGGGAGATCTCAAAAATGTGCAGTTCATGCAAGACAGCCCAAAATTTTTCAGGAACTGGAGGCTTTTTGCCAAGAGAAATGGGCAGCTTTACCATCTAAGATAAAGAGTCTCATCCAAAAATACCACAAAAGACTTCAAGCTGTCAGTGATGTTAAAGGGGGCAATACCGCAACATACAGGGATATACAATGTAATACTGACATATAATCACACATATAGGTTGGACTTGATGAACTTGTGTCTTTTTTCAACCTCACCTACTATGTAACTATGTAATACCTGGTATTAAGAACTGGGGTATGTAAACTTTTGATCAGGGTCATTTGGCTAGTTTCTGTTGTCATTATGATTTAAAGAGTGTAAACACAGCTGATTAATAATAAATGGCTTTAGCCAAACCCTAACCACGAGTGAAAGAAACGTTTTTGTGTTATTCATATTCTCTGAAAAATGGCCAAAAAATCATAAATTCTGCCAGGGTATGTAAACTTATGAGCCCAACTGTATACACAGTATCTCACAAAAGTGAGTACACCCCTCACATTTATGTAAATATTTTATTATATCTTTTCATGTGACAACACTGAAGGAATGACATTAGCCATTTTCCCTCCCTTGTGTCATGGTCTCAAGAGTGAATGGGGAGCAGGTGTGTTAAATGTGGTGTTATCGCTCTCACTCTCTCATACTGGTCACTATAATTTCAACATGGCACCTCATGGCAAAGAACTCTGTGAGGATCAGAAAAAAAGAATTGTTGCTCAACATGAAGATGGCCTAGGCTATAATAAAATTGCCAAGACCCTGAAACTGAGCTGCAGCACGGTGGTCAAGACCATACAGCGGTTTAACAGGACAGGCCTCACCATGGTCAATCAAAAAAGTTGAGTTCACGTGCTCATCGTCATATCCAGAGGTTGTCTTTGTGAAATAGACGTACGAGTGCTGCCAGCATTGTTGCAGAGGTTGAGGGGGTGGGGGGTCAGCCTGTCAGTGCTCAGACCATACGCCGCGCACTGCATCAAATTGATCTGCATGGCTGTCGTCCCAGAAGGAAGCCTCTTCTAAAGATGATGCACAAGAAAGCCCGCAAACAGTTTGCTGAAGACAAGCAGACTAAGGACATGGATTACTGGAATCATGTCCTGTGGTCTGATGAGACCCAGATAAACTTATTTGGTTTAGATGGTGTGAAGCCTGTGTGGCGGCAACCAGGTGAGGAGTACAAAGACAAGTGTGTCTTGCCTACAGTCAAGCATGGTGGTGGGAGTGTCATGGTCTGGGGCTGCATGAGTGCTGCCGGCACTGGGGAGCTACAGTTCATTGAGGGAACCATGAATGCCAACATATACTGTGACATACTGAAGCAGAGCATGATCCCCTCCATTCGGAGGGGAACATGATAACAACCCCAAACACACCTCCAAGACGACCACTGCCTTGCTAAAGAAGCTGAGGGTAAAGGTGTCGGACTGGCCAAGCATTTCTCCAGACCTAAACCCTATTGAGCATCTGTGGGGCATCCTCAAACAGAAGGTGGAGGAGCGCAAGGTCTCTAAAATCCACCAGCTCCATGATATCTTCATGGAGGAGTGGAAGAGGACTCCAGTGGCAACCTGTGAAACTCTGGTGAACTCCATGCCCAAGAGGGTTAAGGCAATGCTGGAAAATAATAGTGGCCACACAAAATATTGACACTTTGGGCAATATGGACATTGTCACTTAATGATGTACTCACTTTTGTTGCCAGCGGTTTAGACATTAATAAAGTGTTGAATTATTCTGAGAGGACAGCAAATGTACACTGTTATACAAGCTGTACACTCACTACTTTACATTGTAGCAAAGTGTCATTTCTTCAGTGTTGTCAGATGAAAAGATATAATAAAATATTTACAAAAATGTGAGGGGTGTACTCACTTTTGTGAGATACTGTATATTATATATATATATATATATATACACACACACACACACACACACACATACAGTATCTCATACTCACCTGCTCTGTGCAATGGTTTTGCACAGAGCAGCCCGATCCTCCTCTTCACAGGTCCCCCACCGATGCTCCTGGCCCCTCCCCCTAGAAAGCTGTTTGCTCTGGGGGCACTCATGCATCCTCGCTGCTGAGCCACCTCTGTGTGTCCATGAGACATGCAGAGCACAGCTCGACCCCACCCCCCACTACCGCCTTACTGGTTGTGATTGACAACAGTGGTTGGCTCCCGCTGCTGTGTCTTAGCCAATCAGGAGGCAGAGACCCAGGAGAGCTATTGCTCTCGTGCACGTTGCTGGATCAGGATCGTGCCCAGGTGAGTATAAGGGGGCTGCAGGGGGAGCTGCACAATGAAAGTTTTTAACCTTCATGCATATAATTATCCGTTGAGCTATGCTGGCCACTTGTGCCAATGTATGACTCATTTATGTTTTGTTTTTCTTTTTTTTCTTTTTGTGTTGTTAGTTTAAAGGTGCCATGCTTACACTATGTTGAAAATAAATAAATGCCTCACACTGTGAAAAATAAACTATCATGAACTTATGAGTCAAAACTGTCAGTAATAACTGAACAAGAAAAACACATCATATAGGTGACAGCAGAGCTGACATTGCAATGTCTTTCCACATTTTTCATTTTTAAATAAAGTCTTTAAATCTTAATCTGCCTATAGTAAAACTGCAATAACCATAAGGTGCAAGCTCAGCTGATGCCATAGTTAATTACTATCACACAAAACACACGAGGCAAGAAAATGTAAACTGGCTATATCATAGAGCCCATGTGACAGAGCACATGATTCTCTTTTTTTATTTAGATGTGCGCTTACTAGAGAGGGAGTAATGCATTTCTTTGCAGATCAGCTAAGCAGTTTTAATGATTTGGATGGTAGCAGAATGATGTTAGTTTATCATCAGTGTATAATACACATATATAAAAATTATACTTTATATTCATATTAAGAAAGTCAGATTACAGATCAGAGTTTAATATTGTTTTTCTTATCCCTTCCACGCCTAAGCCTATTTCTGACATTTGTTGCTTACAAATTAAAATCAGTAATTTTTGCTATAAAATTACTTAGAACCCCCAAACGATATATATGTTTTTAGCAGAGACCCTAGAGAAAAAAACGGTGATCGTTGCAATATTTATGTCACACAGTATTTGCGCAGCAGTCTTTCAAATGCATATTTTTGGGGAAAAAAACCTACACTTTAATGAATTAAAAAAATAAAAACTGTAAAAATTAGCCTACGTTTTTGTTTAATGTGAAAGATGATGTTATGCCAAGTAAATAGATACCCAACATGTCATGCTTTGAAATTCATTCCACATTCATGTAATGGCGACAAACTACAGTACCTAAAAATCTCCATAGGCGATGCTTTAAAAGAATGTAACAGTTACCAGGTTAGAATTACAAAGGAGGTCTAGTGCTAGAATTATCGCTCTTACTCTGACCATCACGGTGATACCTCACATGTGTGATTTGAACACCGTTTACATTTGCAGGCACGACTTAAGTATTCGCTTTCTTTGTTGCGTGGACGTCAGTCGGATCACCGGACACCGTTTTTTATTATAACACCCTTGCTGTTTGGGTGTTAAAATTTATTTTTAAATACATTTTTTCTACTATATTTGGATTTACACCGTGTGGAGGCATTCTCCTTTTTCCATTTTATAACATCATTACCACCACAGAGAGGATTAAAGGTGATGATCGGTGCTTGAAACCACTTTGATCGTTCAAATGAATGAGAAATCTTTTCATGTCTGATACACTCCGGTGGTGAGTAAGGTTCTGTGATCAATCACCGACCATCCTAAGATAAGTTCATCCATCACAGCCTTTATGCTCTGGTAATTTGGGTACAAACTCGTTAGACTCACCGCCAACAGCCTGTGAGTCCACCAGTTCTGTTAAGAGTACCACATCTTCCTTCCCGAACCAAGGACTGTCCATTTATATTTAACCTAGTGGGGAATCCAGATACTGGTGTGTGTCATACCATCATTAACAACCCAGTGTACGGATCCCACATTTCATTCGAACCACATATTAATATACAATCTGGGTTGGGTTCACGAGATAATTGAATACTGTTTTATCACATTTGATTCATTGTCTCATGTCATAGTTATTATTTATTTATGTGACATTTAACCCTTGCAAGTTACATTTTTAGTCCATGCAATTTCATGCGACACTCAGGTTGTCCATATCTTCATGCCTTTCTTAGATTAATCACTTTGTTTATATTTCTCATTTATATATGTTGAACACGTGTCACCTTATACCACTTCACAGTTGGGTTTAACCTTACTTATCACAATATTTTGTTGGTCACCATATACACGTTTTTCCAAGCATTATATAGGGTTTATGTTCACCTTTATAGTTGCTTTATACTAATGGTCACCGTGATTGGATGATCATCGGTTGTTCATTTTATCAATTATTCACTCAATAGACATTTTTTGCTGTGGCTTGTATCTGTTGGACTTTTTATACTAAAGGCTATATTCTGGAGTGTGGCTGTTCAGAACTTCCTTTTTGCTTCATTTTGCTATATGCTTAGCCTGCACCTGGTGCTTCAGTTCTGAGGAAAGTCTTGTATCCACACATCCACCTGAAGCGGTGATCCCCTTCCCCTGAGGTATGCATACCTGATGTCAATTGATGCCAGAAGTTCTCCTCCTTGTAGGATGGAGACTACTGATCGGATTGATTCCATGCGAAAAGATTGAATTTTCAGGAACTGGTTTAGATCTTTGAGATCTAGAATGGGTCTGACATCTCCATTTGGTTTAGGGACCATGAAAAGGTTTGAATAAAACCCCAACCCCTGCTCTTCCATGAGAACCACCATGGTCACTTTTTGCGACAAAAGTCGGTCTAACGCTTGAAGGAGAGACTTCTTTTTCTCTGGATCTTTGGGAACATTTGATCTGAGGAAACGAGGAGACAGGAATTCTCGGAACTCTAGTTTGTAACCTAGAGTTATTGTGGAGACCACCCATCTGTCCTGCAAATCCTCCTGCCAGACCATTGAGAACTGTAGCAGTCTTCCCCCCCACTCAAACGAGCGGGGGCGCCCCTTCATAAAGAGGCTTTAGCATTCTGTCTTGTAGGTTTCCTCCCCCAGGACTTCGTATGTCCCTGGGGTTGACTCTGAGTTTTACCTCTTAAACCTGACAGTGGAGGCCGTCGCGACTGCCTGGAGGCTGATGGCACTGGAGAAAGGGCCGTCTTAAATGAGGGACGTTTACTCGTTTTCTTAACTGGCAAAAGGGTACTTTTTCCACTTGATATCTTCTGGATATATTTGTTCAAATCATCCCCAAACAGCCTTTCACAGTGGAAAGGAAAAACAGCCAGGAGCTTTTTGCAAGACGCTTCGGCTGACCAATTTTTCAACCATAAGATTCTACGCATATGCACCAACCCAAGCGTAAGGCGAGGGGTCTGAAGGATAGAATCTCCAATTGTGCCAATTGCAAAATACAAAGCCCCTGGCAGCTCGGCTAAATCCAGGGCCTGCTGTTCAGGGAAAACCTTGAGCACCTGTTTCAACTGGTCTCTCAAGAAAATCCAACTTTTTATCAGTTGGATCCCTAAGCATTTGAGCGTTGTCAACAGGGCAAGTCAAACTTTTATTTACAGAGGATATAGCAGTGTCAATTGCTGGTATACCCCACATCTTTGTGAATTTTTCCTCCATAGTATAAAGTGTTAAAGAGGAGGGCCGGGCAAAAAAAAAAATTAAAAGTCAGCAGCTACAAATACTGCAGCTGCTGACTTTTAATAATCGGACACTTACCTGTCCCGGGGTCCAGCGATGCGGGGGAACGAGACCCCCCCCCTCGTTCCCCGCTCCGCTCACGACGCCGGCATTCTTAATGTGGGAACCCGGCTGGGCTTCACAGCCGGGCACCCACTGCGCATGCGCGAGCGGCGCCGTGCGCCGTGATTCGACGCTCACTCATCTGGGACACATGACATGTCCCAGATGACTGTGCGTTGCCTACAGGAAGTGACTTTTAGCCCGGGCAATGAAGGTGGCAGACTTCGAGGGACCCCCTAGCAACAGGCATTTAGAGGTGAGTAAAAATTTTTTTTTTTCAATTATTTTTTTTTAATTTTTTTTATGATTTTTAAGCCCCTTTTTGTTTTTTGGCTGCAACCCCACTTTAAGAACTTTTTGGGAGGGAAAAAATGCTCATCTGGGTGATCCCACTCAGAATATATAAGCTTTTCCAGCAAAGAATGGACAGGAAAAGCATGCACAGCTTGAGGAGGCTTTAGTGAACCCAAACAAGAAGTGGGCTTTTCAAACGACTCAGTTACGGGTAACCTAAATGTGGAGCGGACCATTTCAGTAAGAGAAGGCACCAGCAATTTCTCAGGCTGTGAAGCTGAAGAGGGTCCTTCCCCACTTGATTCCTTGGAAGAGGAGTCATCAGTCTCTACCCGGGCCCCTGAGGGGGGTTCATCTCCCCTCTCCCAGTGTTCCTCTGTTTAAGGGTCCTGGGTGGTAGAAGGGGACCTAATACGTTTTCTTCCACTATGTGAAGATGCGATTAATGCCATTAATCTTTCCTCCAATCCACTCATGGCTGAGGAAAAACCTCCTGTGTTATATATACAGGGGCTGAAATGCCAGAAGCAGTTGCAGCCCCCCTACCCCCCCCGATGGCTCCCTAGGTCTCTCAGGGGGTGTGGCGTTGCAGAGGGAGGGTCCTCAGAGTCTGAGGGAGATCCCTTTGAGCCCCTGTTTTTTGGGGTATTTGTACCTCCCCTTCTACCCATAGTGCTAAGCACAAAATGCAGAGGTACTACCAGAAATGCACCCACTGCTGAACAAAATAGTCCAGCAACTGTCGCTGCTATCAAGGATCAGTCTGATGCTAAGTAAACGTGCCTGGGAATGCGTGCGTCACCCACACTCGCATGCCATCCATCTGCTCTGTGTCCCTCCTTTAGCTGTATGCAACTGCAAAAAGTGCACCTTTATAGCTTTTCATAGCCTGCGTTGTGGGCATTGAACCACACCGATGCCATACCTCCAACCACCCACTTCTCCCCCCCCTCATCTTTTTTCAAATGAGACTGTTTCCCAAGCGAGCGGGGGCTCTGATCCGACCATATCGCATGTGGAGGGGGGGCTGGGGTGGAGGAGAGCTGGTGGATGGAAAGCCGCTGTAATGGCGCTGGCAGTGGGAGCGGTACGGCAAACCGTCGACTGCCCATGCCCTCTTTGCCTGAAAAGAAGCTGTGGGGGGACATCCTTCCCACATCCTACCTAGAGCTTGGGCTCGGAGGAAGCGTGCAGCTTGTGACACAGAGTGAGACAGAAAAGCATGGAACAGGTACGTGCTCTTTTTTTTATTCTTATTCTGGATTTTATCAAAATTTGTCATACACAAAGAAGTAAAAACATTTTCCCTACTCAGTAGGGATATACATTAACAAATTTTATTACCAAACCTGTATCTACCCTTACCCTCCCTCCCCCCCCCCCCCCCCACTCCTAGACCCTTTTTCTCCTCTTCTCCAAGTAATCTTAATCTCACTATATTTCTTTAATTTAAAACTTTTTCCAATTTTCCCATCTCTTAATGAAAGCCTCTCTAGTATCATCATGGCTATATCTTAGATGTTCCATGTTATATATTTCTTCTATTTTATCCACCCACGCTTTAATTTTTGGGCTCTCTGTTTCCTTCCATTTCCTCAGTATTAAGCGTTTTGCAGCGTTCGTCGTATGTAAAATCATTGAGTTTCTATATTCTTTTGTCGGAATATCTACCCCATGAAATAGACATGGCCATGGTTCCTCAGGTATATCTATATTAATATAAGTGAAAAAGTTTAGCGCTCAAATGTATCTGAACAGTAACCGTAAAACAGAATGGAATTCTGTATACAAAAATTAGTGTTCAGAATTTAATGTGAAAAAAATTGTGTGTAATATATAAATGACCTGTCAGATCGACCATCTAAGAAATGATGAATTTGTGTAAACCCAACATTAGGTGTATGTAATAGAAAGAAAGAGGGGGCCTCCTCATAGTGTAAAAAATCCAATGATAGGATTGAATTTATTTTGAGTAGTATGACAATTTCCAAAATCAATTTTCCATAAGGATCTTTCCATAAAAATATAGATAAAATCAAGTAAAAAAACGCAGTTAAGGCAGTGTGACTGGCATATTCACCCGACGCGTTTCGTCTGCTAAGACTTCTGCTGGGGTATATTCCAGTAAGCTGCCTCTGCGTTATATACATAGCATATGGAGGTACTACCAACTTACAGCACCTGGACACATTTGGAACAGCCCCACTTCCGGTTTTACCGGCGTGCGTTTCATTGCATATTCACTTGGTTCACTATGGCCAATAAGATAAAAATAGCCATATAGGAGAACCAAGCCTCTAACTGACCCGCCAATCGCATCGCGGAATCCGCGATACCATGTTAAACCTCGGTGTATAACACCAATAGGAATGGACGCTGCTAATTTAGGTGGGGCCAAAAACACGGAATTTAGGCGCAAACCGTGGGCACGCGATGTACCACGTGCAACGCGCATCACAAGTGGCCAATCAGGGTGGGCCGCTAGACGCACACAGGCGGCGCACGTGATGTAAACAAAACGTGCAGCCGTCATCGTGCGTCAGCGGCGGAAGTGATGAAACAGGAAATAAGGGAACGTGTGGACCGTGGAAGTGGTCACTTAGGAACGCAAATACCGGAACCTCTCGTTCATAATATTCAAATGCTTGACAAAGTGGTGACATCATAAAAAATGCAAAACGATTGTGAAAACCAACTATAATTGTAATAATATTGTAATAATATTAATACCCGGAGTCTGGCTGTTCAAAATGGTCATACAAAGGATGCCAAATATGTTTATCTCTGGGTATAACATTAATATAAATACATGCATTACAGTTGGCAACAAAAAACATTTGTAAACCATATTATCCAAACTGCCTGATTTATGTTATGGGTACAAAATCCCATTTGGCCAATCAGTATCATTATCAATAGTCCAAAACTTGTACAGTATCAAACAATTATGTATTAAAATGTTATTACCCAAAATCAAAGGGTAAAGAAGAAAAATCTGTAAAATCCTTTTTGAACGATGAATGTATAGTATACTGAAATTCAGAAAGGAAACCTTCTAGAGGGTATTCATAGGGAAACTAAATTGACTACTCAAAACACAATGATATGTCAGCCCCACATTCTAGTATGGGTGAACGTCTGGCACTCGGGTATTTGATGTCAAGATTGTACAATAAGCTAGTCTAGGAGAGATTTATGAAAGCAGTAATATCCCATTCTATATTGAGGCTGTGTGGAGTGTAGCATTTCATTTGGTGTATCCAGAACGTCTCTAGCTTGGACACACCTCTTATACTAGACTCTCCTCTCCAGTGTAGTACAAACCAATCGATAATTTGAAATTTAGAACCCGCCGGGTTCCGGTTGTGACATCATAGGTAATGTTTAGGCACACTATGGTTGGTGCGTCCGGCCCTAATTGCCGCAAGGTGTTCATTCACCCTTATGGCAAAGGTGCGTATGGTGCGACCAATATACTGCTTTCCACAAGGGCAGGTAATGAGGTATACAATGTACCTTGTGTGGCACGTAACAAAACATTCCATCCTGTACTTCCTACCTGTGGTATTAGACTTAAAGGTTTCGCATTTTTTCCGACATGAATTGTTTTTACACACACTGCACCTCCAGCAGGGAAAAAAAACCTTCATGTAATGAAAAAAGGTCGGTGGGCTAGGAGGATCTATGATGTTAGGTGCGATTTTTCCCCTAAGGGACAAAGCGCCTCTATAGATCACTCCGGCATGATCTGGCAAGATCGGCCCCAAAATTTGATCATTTTTCAAAACCTTCCAGTGTTTAAATATGATTTCTTTGATTTGCTTGTGTTGAACCGAAAAATTTGTGAGGAAAGACCATCTGTGTTTGCTATCCTTAGTTTTTGGAGGTTTTTCTATTAATAGTGAGGTTCGATCTACCAATGCTATTTTGTGTATTTCCTCATCAATATGAGAAGCTTTATAGCCCTTATCGAGGAATCTATTTTTGAGAATGTCTGCTTGTTGGAAATAATCTGGAAGATGGGAGCAATTGCATCTAATACGCATTAGTTGGCTCCGAGGGACAGATTTCAACCATGAAGCATGGTGACAGCTATCGACCGGAATGTACCCATTCCGGTTGGTGATTTTAAAAAACGTCTTAGTGGAGAGCTGCCCATTGTTCGCAGTAATCTCTAAATCCAAAAAATTGATAGTAGAACAACTTGCTTCATAGGTGAGCTCAATCCCAACCTTATCGTCATTTAACTTAGACATAAAGTGGTCTAATGATTCCACTGTACCCTTCCACAGGAGGAGGATGTCGTCAATATACCTGGACCACAACACTGACTGTGGAGGGTCCAGTACATGGACGACATCCTCCTCCCATTTGGCCATGAAGATGTTGGCAAGACTAGGGGCGAACTTAGTGCCAATGGCGACACCCTCCTTCTGTAGGTAGTATTGACCATCGTACCAGAAATAATTATGCTTAGTAGCATAATAAAGCAAATCCATTATAAATCTTTTTTGGGTATTTGAAATAGACCTGCTCCGACCAAGAAATATGTCAACTGCTTCTAAACCCAAATCATGGGGAATACATGTGTATAATGATGTAACGTCAGCCGTGACAAGCAGGAGATCGTTACTGTATTCAACCTGCTGCAATTTGGAAATGGTATCTCTAGTATCCTTTAGGTAAGATGGTATTAACTTTACGATGGGTTGGAGATAGAAATCAATGTATTTCCCTATTCGGGAGGTAATCAAGTCCAAACCGCTGACGATGGGACGGCCCGGTGGATGGGTCACGCTTTTATGCACTAGTTGGTTTTCACGATCGTTTTGCATTTTTTATGTCGTCACCACTTTGTCAAGCATTTGAATATTATGAACGAGAGGTTCCGGTATTTGCGTTCCTAAGTGACCACTTCCGCGGTCCACACGTTCCCTTACTTCCTGTTTCGTCACTTCCGCCACTGACGCGCGATGATGGCTGCACGTTTTGTTTACATCACGTGCGCCGTCTGTGTGCCACCCTGATTGGCCGCTTGTGACGCGCGTTGCACGTGGTACATCGCGTGCCCGCGGTTCGAGCCTAAACTCCGCGTTTTTGGCCCCACCCACATTAGCAGCGTCCATTCCTATTGGTGTTATGCACCAAGGTTTAACATGGTATCGCGGATTCCGCGATGCGATTGGCGGGTCAGTTAGAGGCTTGGTTCTCCTATATGGCTATTCTAATCTTATTGGCCATAGTGAACCAAGTGAATATGAAATGAAACACACGCCGGTAAAACCGGAAGTGGGGCTGTTCCAAATGTGTCCAGGTGCTGTAAGTTGGTAGTACCTCCATATGCTATATAACGCAGAGGCAGCTTACTGGAATATACCCCAGCAGAAGTATTAGCAGACGAAACGCGTCAGGTAAATATGCCAGTCACACTGCCTTAACTGCATTTTTTTACTTGATTTTATCTATAATTTTATGGAAAGATCCTTATGGAAAATTGATTTTGGAAATCGTCATACTCCTCAAAATAAATTCAATCCTATCATTGGATTTTTTACATTATGAGGAGGCCCCCTCTTTCTTTTTTATTCCATGCCTCTGATATATTGAGGATCCCGGATAAAGTCTGACTGATTAACGGAGTTTCCAATGTTCCTTCATTGAAATTTCCTGGAGTTCGGTGAGTACAGACTGATGCGCTGGCTCGGTCTTGTCTATTTTTCCAACACTTCAAGCCGGTCCCTCCTGCAGGCACCGTTCGTTGGTCTACCCAAGCTTGTTTGACCCTCTACCATCTACCATTCTACAGCTATTATGGACAGTTATGCTTCCACTGCCATTGTGTGATATATAGTACATACCTCACTGTGAATGTTTGTTCCACACTTTTGAATGTCTGTTCCACATTTGGAACATAATGTGGTGTTAGATATTAATATTTGCAATCACTATTTGAATTTTGCATATTGTTTCACAACACCACCTTGGTATATTACATATGTGGTTTAACACTATGTTATGTAATTATATCTAAATTTTGTAGTTACTTGTTAATAGTTAACACAAATCTTGGTGTGTGACTATTTTATATATTTGTTTCCTCCTTAGTAGGATCACCTAATGTTTTTTATTTCATATTAGTTGTATATCACTATTTTGGAGAAATATTCTTTCCAGGCTTTATTACATACACCTAATGTTGGGTTTACACGAATTCATCATTTCTTAGATGGTCGATCTGACAGGTCATTTATATATTACACACAATTTTTTTCACATTAAATTCTGAACACTAATTTTTGTATACAGAATTCCATTCTGTTTTACGGTTACTGTTCAGATACATTTGAGCGCTACACCTTTTCACTTATATTCCGTTACACAATTAGTCTTATTGTTGTGTTGGCAGCTTGTTTGACGGGAGGCGCAGTTATATATTTTTCACATTTTCTAATATCTATATTAATAATTTCCTTGATATAACTCAGTATTTCCTTCCAATACATTCTAATTTTGGGGGACCCCCACCATATATGGGCCATGGTTCCAGTTTGTCTACAGCCCCACCAACAGTCCATTGTGTGTCCTATTTGATATTCCCGTAGTGTTTCTGGGGTTCTATACCACCGGGTTACTCACTTATAGTTCATTTCCACCATCTCATTATTTACTGATGATCCATGTACTAGTTTCAGGATTGTTCCTACTTCTTGGTTCCTTCCTCGTTTCCCCAATTCCCTCTCTAATTTTTTTTTATAAATGTCAGAATTTCCAGCTCTTCTACTTCTATCAAGGTTTATATACATCCGGCACAATGTTGAATCGTGGCGGAACCCCGGTTGAGAAACACTGTTCTAGACAGTCTATACCATTCTAAATAGACTTTTCTTTGAAATTGGAAAAAATAAAAAAACACAACAGGTGACTGTAACAAATCAAAATTCTGTTTGCTTATCCATATCTTTATTACTGCTAAGCAAACATTTGTCAGGTCCTGGAGAACACTAACTTTACCCTTTGAGGAGCTTAAATTGTACATTATCTATGCATGACTTTTGAGAAAACGGCGGCTACTTTGGACTTAAACTATCCAGATTTCACAAAATTTGGGACCCCTGAGTTACACACTGTTTACCTTTAGATTCTGACAACAGCCATTTCACAATTTAAGCTTTTCTGATTGGATATTCGATGTTTGGGTCCTACCTCAGTAAACTTTTTTTCTGATCTCTTTTTGGTTGTTGGTTTATCCTGCTCATTTTTCCTCTATGCCCCCTATGTACCCACCAAAGCAGCTATTTTCCCTTCAAATAGTTTTGTCCCATAATCTTTGTATGGGATATCCCTAGAACTGTTACCTCTAGTTCACATTACATACTGTATGCCCAAATAGACTATTCACCTGTATCGTTGCATTATTTGTAGGCTTTTTCTATACAATGCCGATTTGACTGTGATGTAAAGCTTACATGCTATCACAGTTCATGTTACCTGACACCTGTAAAATGTTGAAAATCCAATAAACATAGAAAAAATAACAGCTTTATATAAACATACTTAGCAAATTGTGTGTTTATGTTTGAAACCGTTGTTTCTATGTGTAGATTGTAACCATTTATATACATAGGGAAGACATATTTGCCCATTATAAATACAGGCCTTTCTTCCTAGCTGTGCTTTATGGATTGTCTAATTTTATCGTAAATCTATAAAACATGGTCTGTCTGACTGAAAAAAACAAATTCTTGGCAGTCCTTCCTGGTGTGAAACACTGACGGATCTCCTGGTACCATGTGGTCTGGCTTTAGGTCACATGAGGAATCTCAGAAGCAGCAGTTTCCGTAACAATACAAAGAAAATCGATTTTTTTTTTTACTCAGACTAATAAAGCAATTTAGTAATGCCGACATGTGCCATAAGGATTAATTTTCGCTACAAGTTTTAGGGTGCAATAATCTTTGAACAATGAAATATAGCCTCAAGGGTTTATTTAATAGCAAAAAGACAAGTGTAAATTTGCAGCATTTATGTAGCCCGGAGGTCAGCAAACCCCAGACAAGTACCATGTGGAACCCATCACCATTTCTGCTGCACATGACATGCATGGCCCAACCACCTTTCTCATGAAAGCTCGCCTACACTTGAGGCTGTGCTTGAGTAAGCTCATTCTTCTGAGTTGGGAGCTGAGCTGGTCCCACTTCCATACCAATCAGACTTAGAGAGGTTTTAAAAAGGTATTTAACCCCCATTCTTGCTCCCACGGCACAAACCTACCCATTCCCATCCTAGCCCCACTGCACACTGCTGCCGGCTCTGCACCCTCCAGTCCACACATTGTCCCGATTCCACGACATACACCCACTCTTACCCATCCTAGCTCCATTGCATACTTCTGCCAGCTCTGCAGCAACCAGTCTGCACTCTCTCCTAGGCACACACCTGCCCTCCTCTTGTCTGACTCCTCAGCAAACTGCTACTGGATTTCTACACTCTTTTCGCCCCTCTGCCATGCATTTACATGCCACCTGCCCTAGGTCCCACTTCAGGACATCCTTACTTCTCCTGTGTGTGATCAGTCTGATGAGATCTAATGCAGGAGAGCCTAAGGACCCAACTGCGTCGCTCAGGCCATCCAATGGCCCACCCTTTAGAACTGCACTGCAGTCAAAAGAATGTTAACTCTTTAAACCCTCAAGCCCACCCCCTTAGCTTCCATGACCTTCCCACAGAGGTGAGCACTGTATTTTTAGCACCGCAGACTAAATTCCCTATACAAGGTTACCAAGACCCCCAGACTTGATTTACACCGACTACAGCATACAGGTGTGGAATATACATGCATAGGCTGTGCAAATGCAAACCCTGCTAAGCCACATCCAATATTCAGCATATATTAACTATGCCCACTTGTAGCAGGGGAGCAGGTCCTATTCCCCTAAGGTGTCCCCATTTTCTCAAACTTTAAAAAGAGGACATATGATGGGTGTCTGGAAGGTTGTGGGAAGACACTGTGAAGGTAGGGGGGTTAAGTATTTGGGAAGACAGTGATTTCTAATGGCAGCTTTGTCTAAAACTCTCATTATCCTGCTAACATTTTTCTGCACACTAGACTCGAGAGGTGGCCTGCTTCTCGTGTAACCAATGCTGAAATTAACTAAATTATGTCAGAGCAGTGGAGAGCACAGAAAACATCAATATCAGTTACTTATATCTGCTAGGATGAACTCTTTTACATGAAGGACATGGGATTTGGTCCTAACCTAGAAGAGAATATTGTGACAATGTGTAAATAACCTTATATGAAATGACTGCTATTGATAGAAAACAATGTATGGTTGATATATGTATATACAGGGTGTAGCTACCTGTTTGCATTTGCCCTATATTGGTACAGCCCTACTGTGCCTAATTTTACACCCAGTCGTGCTGGCAACTAAACTATTTATTTAAATATTCAGACTGTTATGCATTTAACAGGTCTCAATTCCGGGAGGCATCCAGGGATGTCCTCCCACTCACGCGCTTCTACCTAATCACAGTGTTCGGTACCCGAAAGCCATTCATGACAGTTAAAACAATTGCTGTTACAATGATAAATCACTGTAAAAAGCAACAATCACAGTGGAAAAAAAAAAGGGAAAAATAAAAAAGGGAAACATTTTTTTTTTTTAATTACACTTTTTTTTATTTATATATTTTTTTACATACTGCCACCAGACAGCATCGGTGCCACCAACTCAAAGTGCCCCTAATCACCGCCACACCAGTTACAGTATACCTAATCATCACTACACCAGAATCCCTGATCACCATCACACCAGTTACAGTATCCCTGATCACACACCAGTTACAGTATCCCTAATCACCACCACACCAGTTACAGTATCCCTAATAACCGCCACAGCAGTTACGGTGTCCCTGATAACTGCCACAGTTACAGTATTCCTAATCACCAACATACCAGCTACACTATCCCTGATCACCGTCACAGCAGCTACACTAGCCCTGATCACTGTCACAGCAGTTACATTATCCCTGATCACTGTCACAGCAGTTACGCCACTGATCACCACCACAGCAGTCATTGTGTCACCTTAAGGACTTGTTCTTATACTCTGATGTTCGGATCTGACTCTCAATGTTCGGATCACCCTTCAGGAAGGGCATTTGACAGGCAGTGAGGAAGTATTGTATCCTCACCACCTGCTTTAACCCCTTGGACCAGACACAAGTAACCCCATTCACTTAAATGGGTCACCATTGGGGGGCGTACAGGGGGTATAATTCCTGCCACAGCTGCAAAGTTAAGCATCGCAGCCATGGCAAGTGTACGCTGCCAGCTGCTGTCTTTACTTCAAAAGGGGGTAGAGGTTGAGGGGTGGTAAAACCGGGGCTTAACAGCAAGGTTTTAGCATCCCCCAACCTCATGTGTGAACAACCCCTACTGGTGCAGCCATTCACAATTCTCTGATCCCCCCCCATGCCAGACCAGTGTAGCTAGAATCAGTGTTCCTGATTTGCCCATTTATGGGCCACGTTTCTGCCTGCTGCCTGAATGATCCTTTGCATGCATGCTGACCATGTCTCTGCATGTCTCACTGACTGTTTCTGTTAGACACCAGTCCCAACCATCCCCTGTGGACAACTGCACTCCTTGGTCCAAAGGAACTCTTTTCTTCCTTTCTTTAGCCTCCTATTTCCTGGCCAGTGAACATGGCATTCCTGGGGGTAGTCATGTACCAGTAGGCTAGGCTTATAGGAACTGGGGCTGCTATAGGCGGCGATACACTAAGCTAGTATTACCTTACCACTCTTATAGATGCGGCCATTACAGTACATTGGTTTTTAAAATGTCCCGTAGATGATCAGTCCACACAGAGAAAAAGTCTCACACATGTGATATTGCCATACTCAGAAGGAGTAGCAGAATGTGTTTTGGGTTGTAATTCTAAGTATGCCCATGCTGTTTGTGAGAAATTATTAAATTGACAACTTTGTGTAAAAAAAATGTGATGGGTAGTCCGGAAATTAGATGCATAATTTAAAGTGGTTCATAAGACAGAAGTTTTTTTTTACCTTAATGCATTCTATGCATTAAAGTAAAAAACCTGTGTGCAGCAGACCCCCCAGCCCTCCTAATACTTACCTGAGCCCCACTGGGATCCATCGATGTGCACAAGAGCCTTGGCTCTCCGTGGACTCTCCCTTCTCCCTGGCTGAGACGGCAGCGAGCGTCATTTGCTCCCATTGCTGTCAATCACAGCCAGTGAGCAAATGAGGAGCGAGAGGGGGTGGGACCAAGCCTTTAATATCACTAAGTGTAATTTATGCTCCTTGAAAGCCCAAAGGTTCTCCTTGGATTTTGGGCCACTCTATGTGGCTAGGCTGTGAAAGTCTCACACAAGTAGTATCCCCATACTCGGGAGGTATAGCAGACTGCATTTGGGTGTAATTCTACTAAATACATTGGACTGTCTACTTTCCATAAAGGAGCCATTTGGAGGGTATTTGTGCTGTCCTGGCATTTTAGGGCCTCAAACTGAGATCGGTTCATCGGGATTGATAAATTTTCAAATATATGTACCATAGCTTGTAGACTCTATAACTGTCACACAGACTAAAAAATATATAGTAATACCTCGGATTGCAAGTAACACGGTTTACAAACGTTTCCCAATACAAGCGAGTCCAACTGATATCCATTTCCTTGATTTGAGAATTTCAGTACAAGAGGGAACAATTGTCACCTCTACCTTCTTTAAGCAGACAAACAGGAATGGGTACATTCCGTTGGACTCTTGTCATCACCCCTCTTGGTTAACGGCTGTACCTAAAGGCCAAATTTTGCGCTTAAAATTTAATTGTACCTATTTGGATGACTACTTGAGGAAAGCATCTATTCCAAGGACTAGGTTTCTGGCCAAAGGTTCTGGATTCCATTATACAGGAAGTTGGTAACTGGGATTGTCAGCAGTTGATAACTGACAACCTCCATTGGGGTGGCCATTCTGATGGGGTTGGCTTTCTTTACTACCTTTTCAAGCCATCATTGGCCAATTAAGAGGATAATCAAGGGACACTGGCCAGTCATAAAGAATGACCGTGTTCTTGGCCCTTTAGTACATTAACAGCCTCCCCATTTTCAGGGGAACACCTAATCTGATTAACACAATAGCACCTAATGTCTTTACCCCCCCCCCCCCCCCCCCCCCCCACCTGACCTACCTTTTTTGGAGATCTGAAGGGTTATTACCTTTGCGGAAAGTGTCAGGCATGTAGCATTAACACACATCGGGAGGAAGATCACTGAATTTACCTCAGTTTGCACAGGTGTAACTTACCCAATTAAGTTCTTCATTTCATGCATGACTAAACGTGTTGTGTACCTTCTTAGGTGCCCTTGTGGCTTGGAATATGTAGGATATACTACACAAATGCTACATATCAGATTAGGGGAACATATTGCCAATATTTGAAAGGGTTTTGATAAAGACGCTTTAGGACTTTAAACACAACAGAGATCCCAAAGGCACTACTTTTTTTTACAAACTGGGCTCTCGTGTGCCTCATGGTTTGAATGTGGAGTGGGACATCAATTGTTTTATTAATGATAGTTGATGTCCTCTTCACTGTTCACCTATCATCATATACCTTCCATTCTTAGAGGTTAAACATGAAGGGTTGAAATGCCAAGGAGATATATATACATACACATAAACATACATATAATAATTTTAGATTTTGGAGATATTTTTTCAGTATTTTTTGTAATTATTTGATAGAATTAATTTAATATCAATTTTATTATTATATACAATTTTATTAACAGATCTGATAAGTTTTGAATAGTTTGTATTGTATTCTTGGGAAGATGAGGAACGAAGTACTTTTAATTATGAATGAGGGGCATGTTTTTACACCAATGGCTGCAAAGGTCACTTTATTTAACCAATGATAAGGCTTCCTCATCTCTAGATGATAGTATTTAAATCGTAGCTCTTGGTGTGTGTACATACCACTGATGACATCACCTATGACGAAAGACGTTGGGAGGAGTCACGAACACGTGCTGCTGCGCATGTGCTATCACTGTTCAGCCAATTTTCACAAGGGCAACTGATCAGTTTGGATTCCGATATGTTACATGCCTGAATTCTACTATCTTAATGTAAGTGCACTACTTTTTAATAAGTGGGATGACGATACAGTATCACACTATGTGGAGTTTTGTTTCATATATACTCCGGCATCGAGCTCCATTGATGGTCTTTTGATACCACTTCCTGATCTATTGTGAGCCTTCCAGTATACACCATTTGCGGTCACTAGAGCGAACACCCGGGCTTCCTTTCAGTGTATCACTGATCCGACTAAGCGCGGTTTGACCTCACTATAAAAGAACCTCTGGGTAACAGTGACCATAACATGATTTAATTTAATGTTAGCTGGAAGCAATATGCACATATTGGAAATATAAAGACACTTAACTTTAAGAGAGCAAATTTTACACAAATGAGGGCTGCTCTCCAAGACTTAGACTGGAAGGGAATATCTGCATCGATGAACACAGAACAGAAATAGGGATTCTTCAAAAAGACTGTATGTGAACTCACTGCAAAGTATATTCCCAGGGGCAATACATTTAGAAGGCTAAAAATAATGTGGCTCATAGCCAGAGTTAAAAAAGCTATAAATAAGAAAAGAGCCTTTAAAAAAATATATAAATATTAAGGAACACTATCATCATTTAAATGTTATAAAGAACATAACAGAATATGTAAAAAGGCAATCAAGGCCGCAAAAGTTCAAAATGAACGACAGATTGCAAAAGATAGTAGGACAAACCCCTAAAAAATATTCAAATATATTATTAGAAAAAGGGTCAGGTCTGAGCATGTAGGCCCTTTCAAAATAATCTGGAGTTGGTGACTGGGGACAAAGAGAAAGCTAATTTATTAAATAGTTTCTTCAGCTCTGTGTACACAAAAGGAGCATTGGGGAGCTTATGTCCATAATGGGGATGTATTGACACAAATGATCCACAATGGCTCAGAATGAATATGGTCCAGAAATATTTAGACAGAATAATGCACCTGGACCAGATGGCATACACCCACAGATCCTAAAGTAATTGAACTCTGTAATTTCAAAGTCATTCTAATTTTTAATGACTGGAATATTACTACTGGATTGGCGGATGTGGTGCCAATATTTAAAAAGGGATAAAAGTCTTTAACAAGTAACTATAGACCTGTTAGTTTAACTTCTGCAACTGGGAAGATACTGGAGAGTTTAATAAAAGACCATATAGATGAGTTCTTGCTGGAAAAAAATATTTTAAGCAGAAGTCGGCATGAATTCATGAAAGACAGAAGTTGTCAAACATACAGTTGTGCTAATAAGTTTACATACAGAATTTATAATTTCTTGGCCATTTTTCAGAGAATATGAATGGACACAAAAACCTTTTTCGCTCATGGTTAGTGTTTGGCTGAAGCCATTTATTATCAATCAACTGGGTTTACTCTGTTTAAATCATAATCACAACAGAAACTACCCAAATGACCCTGATCAAAAGTTTACATACCCTGGTGATTTTGGCCTGATAACATGCATACAAGTTGACACAAGGGGGTTTTAATTGCTATTAAAAAGGTAACCATCTTCATCTGTGATCTGTTTGCTTGTAATTAGTGTGTGGGTATAAAAGGTCAATGAGTTTATGGACTCCTGACCGACCCTTGTATCTTTCATCCAGTGCTGAACTGAAGGTTTCTGGATTCTGAGTCATGGGGAAAGAAAAAGAATTGTCAAAGGATCTGTGGGTAAAGGTAGTTGAACTGAAGAAAACAGGAAAGGGATATAAAAAGATATCCAAGGAATCGAGAATGTCAATCAGCAGTGTTCAAACTGGAATCAAGAAGTGGAAAATGAGGGGCTCTGTTGAAACCAAACCACAGTCAGGTAGACCAACTAAAATTTCAGCCACAACTGCTAGGAAAGTTGTTTGGGATGCAAAGAAAAACCCACAAATAATTTCAGATGAACTACAGGACTCTCGGAAAAAAACATGCGGTGTGGCTGTTTCAAGATGCACAATAAGGAGGCACTTTAAGAAAGATGGGCTGAGTGGTCGAGTCACCAGAAGAAAGCCATTACTACGCAAATGACACAAAGTATCCTGCTTACAATACGCCAAACAGCACAGAGACAAGCCTCAAACCTTCTGGCACAAAGACATTTGGAGTGATGAGACCAAAATTAAGCTTTTTGGCCACAACCAAACACGCTACATTTGGAGAGGAGTCAACAAGGCCTATGATGAAAGGTACACCATTCCTACTGTAAAAACACGGAGGTGGATTACTGATGTTATTGGGATGTGTGAGCTACAAAAGGAACAGGAAATTTGGTCAAAATTGATGGCAAGATGAATTCAATATGTTATCAAAAAATACTGGAGGAACATTTGCATTCATCAGCCAGGAAGCTGCACATGGGATGTGCTTGGACATTTCCAACATGACAATGATCCAAAACACAAGGCCAAGTCAACCTGTCATTGACTACAGCAGAATAAAGTAAAGGTTCTGGAGTGGCCATTTCAGTCTCCTGACCTCAATATCATTGAGCCACTCAGGGGAAATCTCAAAACGTGCAGTTCATGCAAGACAGTCCAAGAATTTACAGGAACTGTAGGCTTTTTCTCAAGCGGAATGGGCAGCTTTACCATCTGAGAAGATAAAGAGCCTCATCCACAGATACCACAAAAGACTTCAAGCTGTCATTGATGTTAAAGGGGGCAATACAAAGTATTAAGAAATGGGGTATGTAAACTTTTGCTAATAATTTGGCTAGTTTTTGTTGTCATTACGATTTAAAAAGAGTAAACACAGTTGTGATTGATAATAAAGGGTTTCAGCCAAACACTAACCGTGAGTAAAAGAAAAGTTTGTGTGTTATTCATATTCTCTGAAAAATGGCCAAGAAATCATAAATTCTGACAGGGTATGTAAACTTATAAGCACAGCTGTATTTGATTTCTTTTTATGAGGAGGCAAGTAAAACCTTGGATAGAGGGGTGGCTGTGGACATGGCATACTTGGATTTTACAAACGCATTGGACACAGTTCCCCACACGGCTATTGTGTAAGGTAAAGTCTATAAGCTTGGAAAAAATCAGTTTGTAAATGGATTGAAAACTGGCTAAAAAAAACGAATTCAAAGAGTAGTGCTTAATGAGTCATACTCTAAATGGTTTAAGGTTCAGTGTTGGAACCCTTACTTTTTAATATATTTATAAATTATATAAACTCTGGGATTAAAAGTATCATTTCAGTGTTTGCAGCTGACACCAAGCTATGCAGTGGAATAACGTCCTTACGGGATGTCTCCAACTTGCAAGCCGACATCAATGCACTGTTTAATTGGGCAACTAGGTGGTAAAGTTATGCAATTGGGGGCTAGGAATATGCATGCATCATACATACTAGGGAGAGCACAACTGAGGGAATCAATGGTGGAGGAGGATCTGGGTGTTTTTGTAGCTCATAAGCTTAATAATTGCATGCAATGCCAAGCTGCGGTTTCCAAAGCAAGCTAAATCCTCTCTTGTATTAAGAAAGGTATAGACTCCAGAAAGAGAACTTATTTTGCCCCTGTATAAATCGTTCGTAAGACCTCATCTGAAATATGCAGTTCAGTTTTGGGAACCGGAGAAAGTTACATAGTTACATAGTTATTTAGGTTCGAAAAAGACACAAGTCCATCCAGTTCAACCACAAATAATAAAAAAAAATGAATATCATACAATCCCATGTACCCCATTCTATACCCACAGTTGATCCAGAGGAAGGCACAAAAAAACCCCCAAAAGAGCATGCTCCAATCTGCTACAGCAGGGGAAAAAATTCCCTCCTGATCCCCCGAGAGGCAATCGGATTTTCCCCAGATCAACTTTACCTATAAATGTTGGTACCCAGTTATTATGTACATTTAGGAAAGTAGCCAGGCCTTTCTTAAAGCAATCTACTGAGCTGGTCAGAACCACCTCTGCAGGTAGTCTATTCCACATTTTCACAGCTCTTACTTTGAAGAAACCTTTCCATATTTGGAGATGAAATCTCTTTTCCTCTAGATGTAAAGAGTGCCGCCTTGTCCTCTTTGTTGACTGTAAAGTGAATAAATCAACACCAAGTTCACGATATGGACCCCTTATTTGTACATGTTGATCATATCCCCCCTTAATATCCTCTTATCAAGGGTGAATAAATTCAGTTCCTCTAATCTTTCCTCATAGCTGAGCTCCTCCAGAGTGCAGAGAAGAGCAACCAAACTGATAAGAGGCATGGAGGAGCTCAGCTATGAGGAAAGATTAGAGGAACTGAATGTGTTCTCTCTTGAGCAGAGCAGATTAAGAGGCGATATCATCAAAATGTATATACACAGAAGTGGTCCATGTAGTGAACTTGGTGTTGAGTTATTCACTTTAAGGTTATAACAGAGGACAAGGGGGCACTCTTTATGTCTAGAGGAAAAGAAATGTAATCTCCAAATACGAAAAGGTTTATTCAGAGTAATTGCCTCTCGGGGGGGAAAAGGAATTATTTTCCCTGCTGGAGCAAATTGGATCATGCCTTGCTGTTTTTTTTTTTGCCTAGCTCTGGATCAACTGGGTATAGGATTGTGTATATGGGATTGTATGATTTATTTTTTTCCCTTTTATTGGTTGAACTTGATGGATTTGTGTCTTTTTTCAACCAGAGTATGTATACAACTATATATGACTCATTAACTAAACAAATAATGTCCAAAAAACACACCGTGTTTTGCCTTCCTCTGGATCAACTGTGGGTATAATATGGGGTTTATTGGATTGTACAATATATTTTAATTTTATTTATTATTTCTTTTTTTTATGGTTGAACTGGATGGACTTGTGTCTTTTTTCGGCCTATGTAACTATGTAACCGTAAAGCAATAAAATGTACTGCAAATGCACCACAAACACAGGGAATGTGGTGTAAACAAGACTTAAGCAGGTCCAAATTTTATTACTCAGACTTCCTAGGAAAAAAATATAACAAAACCCAAGACATTAGGGGATAATACTGAATGATGTACAACCTAAGGACAGAAAAGCAGAAAAAGTAAGATGTGTCAGCATCACAGATTACTGCTGAAGAGGATTAGACGACATAATAAACATGTCTAAGGGCAAAACATAATAATGGCAACTATTTCTCAAACTGAGGCTTTTAGGATTAGCACTTGTTCCAATACCAAGCCTGACAGATTGTTTCATCTGACCCGAGACTGTCAATTTTAATGTTCGACGTAGACATCTCCTCTATCAATTATGTTCAATCAATTATAGTGATTTTAACATCAACAGTCTTAAAGACTTAAGCCATGAATTACAGATAACGCTTCGATTGTGCTCTGCTGAAATGAAATGTGTTTGGCAACAAACAAAAATACCGTAGACCTGACATGCAGACATCCAAATTAGTTTTAACATACTATTTGAAACATTTTAGGAGGAATTCAACTTTATTATGTGTAATATTTTTCTATAAATCTCATACTAATTAGAATAATCTTTCAGATCCATATAAAAGTAAATAAATATGAATCCATGTGTCACAGTACTTACGGCAATATAAAGTATATGTTGTACTGGTGATAATATAATCCTTTATTTGAAGGGCAAGTTTAAAAAAAAACCCTGGTTCACAGCCAGCCTACGGTTCTGGAACACCCAATGGCTTGAAATCACATTGTGGCTCTCTAAAATAAACTTTTGCCAGATGGAGCTTTCTTCTGTTGCCATCATTAGTTTGCTCAGTTTCAGGGCAAAACAGGTAGTCAAGCCCACTGTTCCCAAAAGCCCACAGAAAATAATTGAGTACAAATCATGAATTCGACTGCATGACTTGACTTACAGATGAGAAAAAAATATATAAATAAAATGGCTAATGTGAGAAATGAGGTAGGGAGATTAAACCACTAATCTTGAGCATTGATGACAAGTAGGAGTGTCGTTCATGTATCACCATTCACTCAAAATACATATGCAAAGGAAAAGAACAGCAGGGCTCCAGGTTATAACTAAATAAAAATATGATTATAACTTGGCGCCCTGCTGTTTCTTTCCTTTGCATGTCCTTGAGGGATCCATCCTAGATCTTACAGGGGTCTTATATCCACCATTTTTAAACCTTTTCCCTTTGTTTTTGTGACTTTGAGCGCTGACAGTGTTTGCATGCTTACAAGCCTTTGCTTTTGTTACTCAAAATAGACAGATCTGTTTCAGGTCAAGTCTTTTGAAGGGTAGCATTTGGCCAAATTAAAGACTATGCACAATAGAATTTCAAAATGTATGTTACCAGTCAAATATGCTTAGGCCTCATACACACGGACGTTTTAACATCGGCTTTTTTGAGCTTAAGAAGGCAACTCCATGTTATTCAATGGGCTCATACACACCATGGCGTTTTTGAGCTGTAGCAGGCATGGTCGTTTTTAAGCTCCAAAAAAAAACAAGGACCAGAGCCTTCAGAGGCTCCAGCGCTAGAGCTGTTTTGACACTGCAAAAAGCTCAAAAACGCTCAAAAACGTGCATTAACGATATACCGACATTTTTTTAGCGTCAGCGTTTTTAAGCTGTAAAAATGTTTATGTGGGTAATTTGAGAGTGGAAAATAGCAGAGGGATGTTTTTTTTAAAAAAAAATGCATCTTATCGTTAACGCTTAAAAACGACGTAAAAAGCGTATTGACGCCAAATCAAAACGCTAATAAAATCGTGTTTTTAACGCTGCTTTTTTTCCAGGTGTTGTTACTAGCTTTACAGCCCGTTTTTTAAAACGTCCGTGTGTATGAGGCCTTAAAGCTGAACTCCAGTCAAAGACTATTTATGATCATTTGCACTGTAGAAATAAATTACCATCAATGAATCATGTGTCATTTTTTGATGATGCTGTATTTGAGAACATTTTTACTTTGAATTTACCCCCAACAGTACAGTAGGTAATGAATGTCTGACGCTGGGACTTCAGTCCTGGCTGGAGTACACAGACCATAGCAGGTTGGCACCATTTGCATTAAGGAAATATCTTGCATTATTTTCACAGAATGCAAGGCGTTCTGTGGTCAGAAGAGGGGAGATTGTGTCATTTATCTGCACATCTTACATTCGCAAAAGAAAATACTGCAAGAGAAAGTGACTTATCTGGCATATAAGGGCTTGTTTGAACAGTTGTTTTAGCAGCATTTGCCATATCTTAACATTCTTTTACTATGCATGAACTTTAAGAGATTGAGAACGTGATTACTTTTGTTGGAAAACATTCAATGAAAGCCTTCCATAGTAGTTTATTGCTGTCTACTGGTTGTTAGGGGAATTTATGTTAAAGGACCATATGGGCAGTAACATTAGTATAGACTCAATTATCGTTTTAGAAATGCTCATTTCTGACTGGTTCACTTTTATAAAGGAGAGAAAATGATCTACCATATTGCCTATTAGACTGCAGGCGGATAAAAAATAGCAGGAATCTGGAAGTGCCTGCAAGTACTTTCATATAGCTGACAGAGCACCCCATAAGCATTGAAACCTGGAGAGCTCTTCTATATAAATGCACAGGCAAGCCTCCCCCCAATATCTCACTAATGGTCAGTGAAGCCACTAATCAGAGAAAGAGAGCTAAAAAGTAAAGTGCAGGAGGTGAGCCAAAGCTTTTGAAAAACAGTGTGCCCAAACTTTGGAGGTCCTGAGCACCCTGGATTCTAGGTACAGATGGCTTCTATGTATGTCTGTCTGCGGTGTAGTATTCAGAAATTGTAAATAGGTTAATGTAAAATGCTATAATTACGTTGTTTCCTTCATGACCTGATCTATAACAGTCTGTGTTGTAACACATATGCATACCACCCAATTTTCTGAGATTAAGAAACGGGACAGGTTTCAGCACACAATATATATGCAAAGCACACTCCCCTGCCACTCCCGCAGTTATGCAGACTATGAAGAATTAATGTGCAAAAATATGATTGGTTAAACTTTTTCTTTTTACTGGTATTTCAAAATAGTTGGAAGAAAGGTTTAGTGCACTTTGGTAGTTAAAGGGTACATTTTTTTTATACAAACAGACAAAAAGGAAGTACAACTGAACAGGAACGATGGAAAGAGCAGTATTTGGTTTCAAAAGAGAATCAGTCCCTCCAAAAAAAGGAAATTTGGGAGATATGCAGAGGGTCCCTTCTTACTAGGGGCCCCTGGTAAACAATAGTAGAACCTTATTCATCAAGCTGCTTGTCTGATTAAAACCTTTTTATATATGAAAATTAATGTGTGTGCAATTCATCCATTTAATATATTTCAGCCCATATGGCCTATATTTGATGTAGCATCATAGACATAATAATATTACTGATGGTAACATGTAAACTTAAAAAAATAGATATAAATTACTATTAAAAATATTTATTATGTAGATTTCTGACATTTACAATACATCTCGTTCTCTTGTACACTCACAAACAGCTATGTAGATGTAGAAAATGATAATCTGTTGCAAAAATGTAATCCCTTGCTGCAAATGTGTGGTTAATACAGTGCTTTATGAAATAAAAAGTAGAAATGAAGATTAGTTGGCTAAATCTGGTAATTTTATGTCATATTACAGATTTAGCAGGTCAAATGAGACAAAAGCTCAACGGTGGCCTCTTGTGTTCTATTACTTAAAATAATAATTGGCAATGATGGAAAATACATTCAGATCTTGAAAGATTTATCACACCTCGGTATTACAATGGAGAATGTAAAGCATGTGTACGGTTACTTAAATAGGTTTGGGGTCATAAAATTCAGGTAGTATATCAAATTCAGCTTTAGCCATTACCTAATTACTGACACTTAAATCATGTTTTACATATTTGAATTACTCTCTTCGCCTAACATGTGACTCAGCCTGATCAAATTAAGATCAAATGACTCGTATTCATAGCTGATAACTGCCACCATGGGTGGTTGTCATACATCCCAAAGCGATTGCTTGTCAAAACATTTGCAGACATTTACATGCAAATGCCTTCCTATATCCCACAAGTATGCTATGAATCCTGATCTGAAGCTTATTTTGCACATTGATTTTTATGTTTAAGAATGCACAGGCGGGAATAGGTACCCCTTTTTCCTGGACTTGCATGCCCTAGTCGTTGTGGAAAGGTGCACCCTATTTTTGGGTTCACATCCTCTAAAATCTCTTGTATATTTAAGCCAAGAATTCTGCAGCCCCCGTAGCAGCAACACCTACAAATCCGCTGAACCTTTTGCTGTATGAATATTTTTTGTCACTTGCTGACAACATTGAATTCCTCTATCCTGTTACAGACAGGTTTTGTGCTTCAAATCTCCCTCTTTCCCTTAAAGTTATACTAAAGGATCAGCTTTTTAAAAAAAAAAAAATAAATGTACCTGTTCTGTTTAATGGTTTTGCAAAGACCACCGAATCTCCTCTTCTTGGGTGCCCCGCTGGTGCTCCTGGCTCTTCCATGCTTGCTCCCGAGCCACCTGTTGGTGTCTATAAGACACACTTACCGCGGCACAGGACCGCCCCCCCACCCTCCTACACCGCTGTTCTCGTGCACATCGCTGGATAAGGCTCGGGTAAGTATTGGGGTTCTGAGGGGGGAGCTGCACGCTAAAGGTTTTTTACTGTCATGCATAGAATGCATAAAGGTAAAAAAAAAAAAAAACCTACAGCCTTTACAACCATTTTAAGCATCTCATTCCCTTTAGGATCGCTTCAGGGTGTTTTATTCAAATGTTTGCATCATAACCAAACACAACGGCTCTGTCTGACCTATTCTGGCATTCAACCATTTAAACACCTTTTGCACTATACTGGACGTCGTGGGATTGACGGACATATATTTATTGCCATTCCATCTACCTCATTGCATGGATATTATTTATTATTATTACTGTCATTATCATTCGCTACCATGAACATTGATTTGCTCACGGGACTTGTCACTGATTTTTAATCACAGTCACATACACCATTTTTCGCAATTATTATTTATTGGTTGAATTTTATGTATAATATTTGATGCATTTTAATGGTTGACTTGTAATGGTTGACTTTCTTTGATTATTTTATATACCACTTTATTATTTTATATACCACTTTATTATTATCATTCACTCTATATGCACTTTAGCGCAAAGCGCAGGGTATTACTCAGCTTTGCATATTTATGTGATTTTATTTGATTATATTTATCATTTTATTTAGTGCCACAGTTCTCAGCGCAGAATAATCTTTATCTTTTTTCACTTGTGGTTTAGTGTTTACCATTAGGTTTTGCAGCTTCCTAAGAATTTTATTCTATTATTTTGGCACCCCATCACACCTCCTGTGGGATTTTTTTCAGTTCACTAGTGTCACCTGTGTGTTATAGTTCAATTAAGCGCGAAGGTCACTTCCCTACCTTTTGCACAGAGCACCCCAATCCTATTCTTCTCGGGTGCCTCGCCAGCGATCCTGGCCCCTCCCTCCTGCCCTGACAGCAAGCAGCTTGCTATGGGGGGCACCTGAGCCAAGCCGCTGCTCTGTGTGTCCATTTAGACACAGAGCCTCGGCTCGGCACTACCCCCTCTCTCTCCTTATTGGCTTACTGCCTTTGATGGACAGCAGCAGGAGTCAATGGCACCCACTGCTGTCTCAGCCAATGAGGAGGGAGAGCCCCCGGACACCCAAGGCTCTCATGCAACATCGCTGGATCAAGATGGAGCTCAGGTAAGTATGGGGGGGCTGAGGGGAGCTGCTGCACACAGAGGGTTTTTTATCTTTATGCATAAAGATAAAAAAAACTGCCTTTAGAACCACCTTAAATACTTTCAGTTAAGCTGCCTAAAATAATGCATATAAAAGTAACAAATATTAATTTTTATTAACCTAACACTGTAAAAAAATGGAGGCATGTAAATTACATGCTGGAATTCAGCCGCAAATTGCAAAACCTCTCGATGCATGTCTTCAAGATTACAGATGGTGCTACAGACAATGGAGAATAGTGGGGTACCGGCGCTACTAATTCTTTTTCGGCAGATATTTCTATTTAAGTGGTCGGGGTATTTTTGATATTTTTTTGATAGTTTTATTTTGGTGTGCTAGCAGTTTCAACAAAAAACAATCAATGATCGTTTAAATGGAAAAATGAAAGAAAAGGAAACCGCGCCACCTTGCGCTTGACTGTACCACCAATAGGACAAAAGTTCAATCTATAAATAAATAGCGTGCCATACAATTCAATAAAATTCTTGTCCTTAAATGTGTGGATAAAGTGCTTCTGTGCTGTGCAAACATTTTTTTGTAGCAATCTGTAATATGACACCATCCACATCACTTATAACACTAACATATTTACAATGCTTTCACAGTAGATGTTAAAATGGCAACATGGGGATATGGTAAATGGGAAAGAAACAAAGTTATATGTGATTTCGCATTGTACCATGAATGTTATGATCATATTATCATATGGCTATAGGTATATGATGTAGGACTGTGAGAGCAATCCAGACTTGTGGGCGGGAACAACCATTAGGCTGGTTACGAATTGGGAAAACAACATAAAGGAAATGTTTAAACCAACACAGCACCTCTTATACTCCGGAGCATATCATAGTTAATTACACACAATAATATATAAAGACAGACTAGAGACACAGATAATAACATATAGCAAAGGAAAATGCAGTTTTAGAATAGTGCCAACAACGGATGGGAATAGAAGGGATACCTAACAAAAAATGGCAGGAACGGCATCAAAAAAATGAAAGGGCCACAGTAAAGATGGCCGCCGCCACACTTCCGGTGGGGATAACAGTGGCAAACCAATCACCGCGCTAGTAGACAGATGCTGGGACTATAAAAACACAATCCACCACACACCCGGCAGCTTCCTGATGACGCAAAAGGTCTTGCGAAACGCGTAGAGGCTACTGGGAAATAACGCGATTACGTCACTTCCGGGGAGGCGGCTCATACAAGGAAGGGATCTAGGACGTAGAACAACAGCACGCAGTTCATTACCTACAAGGCTGGATATGCTCATTGCCGGCCAAAGGCACCGAACCATGTGAGTTCTTTTATGATTTGTTTTAAATAAAATTTGTACGCAAACGTACTTCACCATTGGAGTCCCCTCTTTTCCATTATCTTATCCCTGGGTTCTACCATTGGAGACCAAGCCGTATCCCAGTCTCAGCAATTGGGCCTTGGAGGGAGACCACAGATAGGATTGGTTATCCTTAATTAAACTGCATGCCCTACACTTGCCTAAGTTTGGTAAGTAATCCATTACATAATTGGTGGCGGCTGCACAGAGAGGAATAGGATTTGCATTGTGAACCCTCCTTGAACAAAGCACTTTTTATACAAGCACTTTGGTGTCACTAATGGACTCTATGTTATGATTATCACCTTTTTTTATTGTTATTTTTATTGGCACTTGCAAGTCTATTTGCATCTATTTGCACCTACTTCATTTTTGTTATAGTTTCATTTTTTATTCTCATTGATACATATTGGCTTATGTGGATGATTCATTTGCATTGTTTAGTTGATTTTTAGCTTTAGGAGCTTGACTAGTTTTAGAAATATGGTTTGATGTCAAAAAAGTAGGGGGTATAACACTTATAATCTTTTTCTAACAATCACTATTCATGGGAACCAGATATTCCCGTAGGGCATAGCACTTTATTTTGTACGGGTATAGCACAGAAGCACTTTATTTATTTATCTAATAATAATAAATAATAATTTTCGATTGCACAGCACAGAAGCACTTTATCCACACATTTAAGGACAAGAATATTATTGAATTGTATGGCACGCTATTTATTTATAGATTGAACTTTTTTCCTATTGGTGCTACAGACAAGCCTTAGTATAGATCCTGTTGTGCTTTGAATTAATTGAACATGGCAAAAGTGAAAAGGAATGTTCTGGCTCTTTACATTCTTTTTTTCTGAATGTACAGAAATGTCAATATCTTATTAGTAGAGTATTTTAAAGAGCTTCAAAGAGGGGTAACTTTTTGTCAGTCAGAAAAAAAACTTTTGCATTTGGTGAAAGTTACATAGAACAACATGGCAACAACATGACAACATGCTCACGTACCCTATACATGCAATACACTCATACTTAGTGTATGATATATATATAAAAGCAAAAGTGTGTGTACAACATAGCTTAAGACAAACTGAAATGCTCAGGGTTACTGAGCTGGATAAAAAAAAAGTCCTACTGTCTCAGAATACTAAGCTAAACGGATCTCGTATTGAGGTGCTGGGTTCTAGCCACAAAGCTATACTTTCATTCAAGATATACCTTATATTGTGTTTTTAAACTGCTGCTCACTAACTTGCCTAGACATTCTTAGTCACTTTGCTAGTGAGAGGGATTTAAAGCAGAGGAAAGTGAATTGAAAAAGAATGATGTAGACAGGAACCAGGGAAGCTATATCAGTCTATGAAACACTAAGCAAAACACTTTATTCAGAAAACTAAATTACCTTTTGTAGATTGAAGAAGACTGAAAAAAGCCCTAAAGAGCTAGATAGTTTAGAACAGTTCAAGGCCAAGGAGATTCCAAGAGTGATACCACAATCCTGTTGCTTAACTTTCACACCACTTGAGACACAGGCAAACATTTGATCTTCATTCAAACAGTGCATACAGATAAAGGTGATACAGTTAAATAAAAACACAAAAATTTGACTTTTCAAACATTAATTCAACAAACCTGTAAGATATGCTGTGGAAAAAGTAAGAACACCTGTGGCATCAGAAGCTGGTAATTTTGGACCACTCCTCAATGCAAAATTCCTACCATTCAAGATGTCTGTTTCCTTGTATAAACTGCCCATTTCAAAGCCCTCACAACACTGCAAATGTGTTACAAATCAGGGACTAAGCCAATACATAGCCCCCCATTTATTCTTTTTGAGACATTCCTTGGTGAATTTGTACATTTTACTCAAATCATTATGGTGCTGATTGATTTCTGGCTTAACTTAACAGTTGAAGAGATAGTCTCACGTTTTCATCAAGCACACTTGAATACGATGCAGAATTCATAGTTGATTTAACTACAAGCTGCCCAGGCCCCGAAGGAGCAAAGCAACCCCAAACTATAACATTTCCACCACCATGCTACACAGTTGGTATAAGGTTTTTCTCTTGAAATGCTGGTTTGCATTAAACATACTGTATCTATTGGTACTGTGGCCACAGCACATTGTTCCAAAAGGCTTGGTCATTTCCTATATAGTCAATGGGAAACTGTATTCTTGCTCTAAAGATTTATTTTTTTAACATCAAAAGGCATTTTTTTTCTGGCACATTTCCCATGCAGATTAATTTGATACGTTTTTTTCTGATTGTAGATGCATGAATTTTGACACCAACTGTTGCCAGATTTACCTGAAAACTCCACAATTACATTTTGGGATTCTTAGAAAAGTATTTAAAGTGGATGTAAACCCTCACACATACCCAGTGAAGTGAACAGCCATATCGCAAAAAATGGCCTGGTCATTAAGGGGTAAAATCCCCTGAAGCTGAAGTGGTTACTATAGATCACTGTTATCTGTAGGCAGCATTCGAATCATGATACAATATCTGCCTGTCCAAATATGTTTAAAAAGGTAACAATTTTCAAGTTGTGTACATACTTTTTTTACATGACTGTACATGAAGCCAGGGGAAAAGACTAAGTATGCATTGATGTACATGTTTTTCATTTCCAATTTTTCAGTTTTGCAAAACATCCATGTATAATGGAGAGGCTTTAGTTTTGCTCTAAAGAAACATTTCCATCTATGATAAAAGCCTAATCTGACAGATATGGGAAGTTCAGATATATCTCAACTCTCTGTTTCCATGGGGAGAGAGTTACAAACACACACCAATACTGCCTTTTAAAGGATAGCATCTTCCATTTATAGCTGAGTAGATATCACCTGCTTCCCAAGTTGAGTGAAGTTTATACATGAGAAGATTATCAAAACATATGGCCTAAAATTCAAATCTGTCCTTGCTTTGACACATTATATAAACCAATTCTATGTGTGATTCGAATCATTTTCAACCAATTTAAAATAAAATATATAAAGTAGGGTCTTACCTGATAACATTATCTTTAACCTTGCCATGTCTTTAGCTTGATTGAGAAATTCTTTTGCCTTCTTGTATTCATAGTAATGGAGAGACAAATATCCACACTCCAGCTGAAGTTGCAAAAATAAATCTTGGGCTCCTTTTTCCAAAAGCAAGTTTCCAATTTTCTGAACTGTGAAAAAAAATGCAATGTTAATGTGCTATTACAGCTTTATACAAAAATGTGCAATAAAGGGTACACCGCGTTTCATAAAATATTATATCACTATGATATATTTTTATAAAGAGTATTGTGATACCACATACATTTACAAAGCAGTGATGTCACTCCCACATTATTATAACCTGCAGTTAAATCTTTCAAAAATATTTAACTAAAAAAATATGCTCCTATAGCAGTGAAAAAATACATCAACTCATAAAAACACCTTGTTTTCCTTTAAATTTACATAAAAAATAAATACATGCATAGAAATACCTTTGTTCGATTAGATCAATAAACAAAGTTTCTACTACCGATGCATATGGATACACTAGTATATACAGTATAGTAGGTGCAAAAGTCAACATTAGGAATTAAGTCTTATGTAAAAGTTTACAATATTGGCTAGTCAGTCCATTCATCACCAACTTGAAATCATTAAGGCTCCATGCACACTAGGAGCAGAAAAAACGTTGTTTTAGCTTTAAAAACATGGCATAAAAGACGCGAATTGAGAGCACATTGTACAAAGTTTAGGCGAGTCTATGAAAGTTTAAGAGCATTTTAGTTTATAGGCATTTTTTGCACTAAACTCCCCTCTGCAAAAGTTCTTCTCCAAAAATAAGCATTTCACAGCCTTTTTTTTTTTGCTGGGTGCCATTTTGGACAAAAAGGACAAAGGATATTGTGAGCAGAGATTCCTGAGCCATCAAGAGCCATGCCACTCTACTCTTCAATTCTACTCTTCCGAATACTCAAGGTGCTCCAGTTCACGCTATCTCCTCCCAGGATGAATGATTTATAATTCGGTCTTTATAATCTGGGTAAGGTTTATCACAGAGGTTGGCATGTCCTTGCACAGCTGCAATCAACTGATGTTGTGTGACCTCCCTCCTGGTCATGTCTGAACGTATGACTCTCTCATAGAAAGATGGAGACAATGGACAGGGTCAAAAGATACTTCCTGTAAAGCCAGGAAATGATGTACAGTGACAACACACCTTTTTAAAAAAAAAAAAACGTTGAAACTTGACGCTTAGAAGAGATAAGAGTTGTTTAGGAGAGATTGACATTTTTATAGCTTCTAAACTTGTCCAGGAAACGCGATAAAGAAGGTTTTTTTTTCCTGCCTCTGAAGTCCCTGACAGAAAACGCCTGTAGTAGTCATAATGTGCAAAGACACATAAAACACAATAGTAGTGCTTCTAGAGGCAGGTGAAAAAAAAAATGTCAAACGCCTGTAGAATCAACGTTTTTTAAGTCCAGTGTGTATGGAACCTAATATGTCTCTGGGAAATTAAGTGGCTGTATAATAAACACTTTTCATTCAAATGTAGTCTACAAACAGGATTTCTACATCAGCCATGACATCATTAGAAGTTCTAAAATAATGTATAAATAATCATGCACCACCTATGCCCTATTAAACCCTACTTTTGAGAGGTTAGTGGACACTTTATATAAAAAAGCACAGATTAAATTGCATGCCAATACACGTTCCCTTATATCATATACACTAGAGTGCAACCCATTAATGTGTTTCAAATAATCTTATTTAGATTAAATAAATATAGTAAATCAGCTCAGAACATCACTCTGTGTATAAAATATCAATGAATAAAATAACAATACTCACTATGTCCATCCCTTTATGACTACAGTGTACCCATCTTCTGATGGCTACTTCCAGCAGGATAATGCACCATGTCACAAAGCTCAAATCATCACAAACTGGTTTCTTGAACATGACAATGAGGTCACTGTACTCCAATGGCCTCCACAGTCACCAGATCTCAATTCAATAGAGCACCTTTGAGATGTGGTGGAATGGGAGATTCGCATCATAGATGTGCAGCCGACAAATCTGCAGCAACTATGTGATGCTATCATATCAATATGGACCAAAGTCTCTGAGGAATGTTTCCAACACCTTGTTGGATCTATGCCACAAAGAATTAAGGCAGTTCTGAAGGCAAAAAGGGTCCAAACCAGTACTAGCAAGGTGTTTTTTTTTGTTTTGTTTTTTGGATTGTTTTTCTCTATTGGTTTAACTTGTGTCTTTTTTTTCTTTTCAGGTTAACTATGAAATTAAATCTGTCTTTTACTAGTTGTAATACATTAATGTTAGACAGTACAGTAAGTAATGAGTCAAGATCTAACACAAATCATATAGATCATTATAAGCTGGTCTTGCAAGTTTTCAGTTTTAACACAAGGGGATTAAATCTGCATTTCCAGTTTTAGCTTGCACTGCTCGGCTTCATAAACTTCACCTGCCACTCAAAGTCCAAGGGCTCCAAAGTCTAGCTCAGTGAACTCAAGTACTCCCCTATTAATATACCAATGGAGGAGATTAGTGAATTTCCCCCATCCCACTTCCCCTGACTTCACTTTAACTTCCCCCATCACTTCCCCTGCCACTGCAGTGGCAGTGGTCAAGATCGGATTTTTCTCTCCTGTGAGTCCAGAACCCTGTGTATATCTTGAAGATGGAGCACATGAAGAAACCATGCTGCAATCATATTGTCACAAGCAGAAGGAAAATCGGTGAACTCAAAAATCTACTCAGCAAAAGAAAAAACCTGACTTCCAGTCTGCCAATGGTCTGAGCCATCTCAGATACAGATCAGAGACAGAGTTTTAGCTGCACACACAGGAGACATCAGAAGCTGAATAGTTCTCTGACTTCACAAACAGAGCATATCAATTGACCACCCTTTATTTTTAGTCACACTGAAAGCACCAAAGTGAACATGTGTTTGCCTGTTCATGTGTACCCCTTCTACCTAAAGTAGACATTATAATATCCCCTGGTGCGATATCACTTCCCCCCGCCCCTCCTGTCCCGGCCTCCAAAAAGAGCAATGCAAGTCCTATGGACCTCAGCCATCAGACAAATGCCAAGCGGGGGGGGGGGGGGGGGGGGTTGGGGGAGATTGGTGAACCAGAGTTAACCAATCTCTGCAGATATTTGACCCACAACTGTGTTCACACACAGCTTTACTTACAGCTTTGCTGTGCTAAATGGCTGAGGCTGAGGTTCTGAGGAAACTCGGCTATAGATCAAGGACTCTGTCCCTAAGTATATACTGTCAAAAAGGAGGGCATATCAGCATTCAAGACAACATTAAAGTAAACCTGCAGTTATCCTATGAATGTTAAAGTAGCTGAATCACTTCAGCACTGGCACTAGATGCAATGTATACCGATCTTTCATTTGCTCCCCTGCCACATCTTTAACCATAGGAGCGATAAGAAGATAAAGCTTTGTATATACCCCAAGTCCCTCTGTCTGGCGCTTACACAGGCCTTTTTGACATAACAGCGGTAAAGATCACAGATGTGTACTACCTGCAGTTTTCAAACCTGCCAGACCTAGATGTTTATCCTTGCCATCTTCTAGAAAATATTCAAGAATGCAAAGTGGTCATTGCTGCAACTGTATACCTGGCCTCAATCACAAGCACGTGCTTAATCAAGAGTGTCTGTAAGTGGATACTGCTACTTATGGTTGCCTTTTAAGACTCGCACTGTTTTCTGGTTTATGCTTTCAGCCTGCCTTGACCTTTGACTTGATCTTCAACTTAGCTTGTCTGCTGTCAGCTCTAATCTCCAGTTTGCCACCATTGAGTATCTTGTTCTGGTCCCGTCATAAGGAGAGCTTGTCATCATCTTAACCATCTCATTATCTTGCAGGCTATGGCAACATATAAGTAGGATAGATAGTAGCAGATAAGTAGCACTAGGGTCGTCGGTTAAAATCCTAACCACAACACTACCTGCCTGGAGTTTGCATGTTCTCCCTGTGCCTCAAAAGACATGTTGGTAGGTTAATTGGCTCCTGTCTAAATTGGCCCTAGTGGGTGTATGTAAGTTAGGGACCATAGATTGCAAGCTCCTTGAGGAACGGTGCTATACAGGTACCTGTAATAAATACATAAAATAAGGAATATACTGTACCTCATCACGTTGCATTTGCTAATAAAGCTAGAAAAAAAATCCCACATGAAAGATGTAGTGGCAAGTCTACAGGAGACAAAGCAGAGGCCTAGCTACTGCAGTAAGTGGGACAGATGTTTGAAGGTCATGATGGAACATGTTTCCCTAAGCAGGCCTTGTGTGGGATTTGGAAAGTCCGTGGAAATCCTCGTAAAGGGTGAGGAGATGATCATCCCTTGTGATTGTAAAGTTGCAGGGCATTCTTTAAAGTGGTTGCAAACCCACTTTTTGTACTTTTACCTATAGGTAAGCCTAGAATAAGGCTTACCTATGGGTAGTGAAAACATCTCCTAAACGTGCGCCGTTTAGGAGATATTTTACTTGTAGTCCGCGCGGGGAAGAAACGAAACTAAAGGCCGATTCTTCCCTAGAATATGCCGCTAGTCACAGCTCCCGTGTGCATGCGCGGGAGTGATGTCACGTGGCTCCGGCGAATCACAGAGCCGGAGTCCGCGGCCCCAAAGGAAGAGGGCAAGAAGATTGACGCTGCCCACACAGGGGACATCGCTGGATTATTTTGCAGGTAAGTGGCACATAATGGGCTAGTATCCACTGCAAAGAAGCTGCTGGCAGGACTTTTTGTGACGCCCTGCCAGCGCAGCGCACATAATGGGCTAGTATCCACTGCAAAGAAGCTGCTGGCAGGACTTTTTGTGACTCCCTGCCAGCGCAGCGCGCCCCAGTGTGAAAGCACTCGGGCTTTCACAATGGGTTTGCAGCTGAGGCTTTTTTTCAGCGCATGAAAAATGCCTCCAGTGTGAAAGGGGTGTAATGGCTTTCTTCTGGCCACTCTGCCATAAAGCCCAACTCTATGGAGCGTACGGCTTATTGTCGTCCTAGGTACAGATACTCCAGTCTCTGCTGTGGAACTCTGCAGCTCCGCCAGGGTTACCTTAGGTCTCTGTGCTGCCTCTCTGATTAATTCCCTCCTTGCCCAGTCCGTGAGTTTTGGTGTGTAGCCATCTCTTGGCGGGTTTCCTGTTTTGCCATGTTCTTTCCATTTGGTTATGACAGATTTGATGGTACTCCTAGGGATCATCAAAGATTTGGATATTTTTTTATAACCTAACCCTGACTTGTACTTCTCAACAACATTGTCCCTTACTTGTTTGGAGAGTCCCTTGGTCTACATGGCAGTGTTTAGTTAGTGGTGCCTCTTGCTTAGGTGTTGCAGCCTCTGGGGCCTTTCAAAAAGGTGTGTATATGTAATGACAGATCATGTGACACTTCGGCCCCTTTTACACTGGGGCGGGGAGCCGCGGTGACGGTAAAGCAGCGCTATATTTAGCGCTGCTTTACCGTCGTTTTAGCCACGGTTTTTGGCCGCTCGCGGTGCGGTTTTACCCCCCGCGAGCGGCCGAAAAAGGGTTAAAGACCCCTGCAGAGTGCCGCCGTAGCAGCGCTTTGCGGCGGTATTGCCGCGGTGTCCCATTCTAATCAATGGGAAGGAGCGGTATAGGAGCGGTGAATACACCGCTCCTATACCGCTCCAAAGATGCTGCTAGCAGGACTTTTTTGACCGTCCTGCTAGCGCACCGCTCCAGTGTGAAAGCCCGCCGGCTTTCACACTGGAGTGAATGGGGCCGGATTTTTTCAGGTGGTATACAGGCGCTATTTTTTAGCGCTGTACCGCCTGAAAAACGCCCCAGTGTGAAAGGGGCCTTACATTGCACACAGGTGGACATCATTTCACTAATTATGTGACTTCTGAAGGTAATTGGTTGCACCAGAGCACATGCCAATTATCAGTTTTATATTTCTGAAAAATTGTTTTATGTATATATTTTTCTAACTTTAATTCACCAACTTAGACTATTGTGTTCTGATCCATCACATATAATTCAGATTAAAAAAACATTGAACTAAAGGCTGTAATGTAACAAAATAGGTAAAAAGCCAGGGGGGGGGGGGGGGTGAATACTTTTGCAAGGCACTGTGTGTGTATATATATATATATATATATATATATATATATATATATATATACACACATACATACATATACACACACACACACACACACACACACACACACACACACTTTATCACCCCATTTATTCCTATGGATGGAGCCAGTACTAGATGTGACCAGAATTTTTCTGCAAGTTGTGCAGCACCAGAAAACAATAGCATTCACACAAGGTTTTATAACCTGTCAGATTACCAATCCTCTGGATAAACTTTGGTTGGAGAGCAATTCAGGTTTAACAGTGAAATAAGATGCTACTGTATCAGGAGACTATTGTCCAAGGATTATATACAGTATACTATACATTACTATGTGTTCCCTGGAAAAGGGTCTGAGTAAATTCAACCAGTCAAGCTTGCAGCTTTTGCTGAAACCAAGATCCTTCCCACTGGTAAAGAGTACTGGACTGGTTCCACAAAAATCATTATTTACACAGCTGCCAGAAGTATACAGAATCACATTCTGTTTTCAAAATCTTTTCAACAGTTTTTCAATGTATAATTATCTTTTGCTCACACAATGCAGCTAAGCTAAAATTACTCTAAATGACTTTAATTTTAAATACTGTATAGGTCAGCTTTAAAGTAGAAGTCCAGACTAACTCTAAAATCCCTGCATCTATAGACACCAACGATCTAACGCAGACCTATCCAGCCCTGTAAATAAGAAATCAGTATACATACCTTTTCTGAAGCCAATCTGACCCAATTTCACACTGAGCTGTCAGCGGCACACTGTAGATGCAGAGATTTTAGTAATAGGCTGGACTTACACTTTAAAGAGTTCAAAAAACGTTTCAAACTTACTGCAAAGTTATCGCATACACACTGTGTTGCCCTACAGCAAGGATTTAAGTATGTAAACAGTAAAAAAGGGAGTAGAAGGTAAAAGTACTTTGCGCAAACTAAAATACTAATAGAATTGTAAGGCAGTAATAATGACTAGATTCCTCTGGGGGCACTAGTCCAGGATAAGAGAAAAGTGTGCGACCAGAGATCAAGGAGTGCAAGTAATGTAAAAAAGAAGTGAATCACTAATTAGTGAATAGATCATTAATTAGACAATAAAGAATACATGTGATTGGATAAAAATGTATCTCGAATCAGATGAAAAGTGTGCATATAGAAGAATAAATAGCTAAAAATATAATATCACAAATGGGTGCACATAAACATGAAATAAAAATAAATCCTGTGTAAAATTCAATCCTGTGATTAAAAATTAATATTCAATCCTGTGGTAGATGCAATAAAAGTAAATAGTGACAATATAAAAATATCCTGTGAAAAGAAAAGCAGATAACAATATATAGTGAAATCCAGTGATAAAGCCTCAAAAAGGACCTAAATTGCAAGGTAAAATCAAACCTGCGATATGAATCAAATATAAAATAAAAAATAAATAGATAAAAAGAGGCGTATGAATAAAAATTGTCCAAAAATATAAATCGCAATGTCCAACTCAATGGAAGAGATAAGACCACATACACAAACAAGCCATCCTGTTAGTATATATATAGTTCCAATTCCAAAACAATTTCCACAGATATTTCTAGATATGGATAGTGGTTTCTCTATATTGCTGTTATATCCATATTGCCATTCATCTATTTAAGTGGGGTAATCCTTTTCTGGTCTCCCAGAACTCTCACCTTAAAGAAGGTCAAATAAGCCTTTCTGGGGTATCCAAATTAGCCCCTAAGCATGGTGTTCGGGGTGTCCTACAGCAGAGTCCAGCCTGGTCCTTCTCCTTTAAATCCCTCAGTAGTTTTGACCTATATTGCTAGGTTGCTCCCGGCAATGTGTCATAAATGGGGAAGAAAGAGAAAGAAGGGGGGGGGGGCTCCACTAGTGTAGTATGTTTGTAAAATTTGATAATTTATTCAAAAGGTAATGCAAGACTCGTACATAAAAACATTCCCCATTTATGACACATTGCCGGGAGCAACCTAGCAATATAGGTCAAAACTACTGAGGGATTTAAAGGAGAAGGACCAGGCTGGACTCTGCTGTAGGACACCCCGAACACCATATATCCATATTAGGGGCTAATTTGGATACCCCAGAAAGGCTTATTTGACCTTCTTTAAGGTGAGAGTTCTGGGAGACCAGAAAAGGATTACCCCACTTAAATAGATGAATGGCAATATGAATATAACAGCAATATAGAGAAACCACTATCCATATCTAGAAATATCTGTGGAAATTGTTTTGGAATTGGAACTATATATATACTAACAGGATGGCTTGTTTGTGTATGTGGTCTTATCTCTTCCATTGAGTTGGACATTGCGATTTATATTTTTGGACAATTTTTATTCATACGCCTCTTTTTATCTATTTATTTTTTATTTTATATTTGATTCATATCGCAGGTTTGATTTTACCTTGCAATTTAGGTCCTTTTTGAGGCTTTATCACTGGATTTCACTATATATTGTTATCTGCTTTTCTTTTCACAGGATATTTTTATATTGTCACTATTTACTTTTATCGCATCTACCACAGGATTGAATATTAATTTTTAATCACAGGATTGAATTTTACACAGGATTTATTTTTATTTCATGTTTATGTGCACCCATTTGTGATATTATATTTTTAGCTATTTATTCTTCTATATGCACACTTTTCATCTGATTTGAGATACATTTTTATCCAATCACGTGTATTCTTTATTGTCTAATGATCTATTCACTAATTAGTGATTCACTTCTTTTTTTACATTACTTGCACTCCTTGATCTCTGGTCGCACACTTTTCTCTTATCCTGGACTAGTGCCCCCAGAGGAATCTAGTCATTATTACTGCCTTACAATTCTATTAGTATTTTAGTTTGCGCAAAGTACTTTTACCTTCTACTCTATTAAGTGCCTTTGTGAACACTATTCACTTTGCTGCAAACACTGTTCACTTTTAGTTTTTACTCTGACCTATTTATCTACTCATAGTAGCGCGAGAGATACTAATATACACAGTAAAAAAGGGAGCACAGAACATATTGGCCCCAAAGAATGAGGAAGGACATCTGGTTACAAAGGATGGGGGATGGAAAAGGTATTGAATTTATTCTTCTCCTCAGTCTTCATGAGGGAATCGGGGGGCTTCAGTAACCAAAACTGCAGTGTTTACCCTCATGACACATCACGGGAAGCACCTCCATGGTTACCAGAGGACAGAATTATAGATAGACTTGGGAAATTTACATTAATAAATCACCAGGACCAGATGGCTTGCATCTGAGGGTACATAGGGAACTCAGTCAAGTAATTGCCAGACTATTGTCCCTTTTTTTTTTACTGACAGTCTACTGACTGGAATGGTACTATGTGATTGGAGAAAAGACATTTTTTTTTAATGTCATAATGTAGAGTATATGATTTCCTATCATTTGAGCCCAGTCTTGCCACAAACAGTTAATCCAGCTCTGAGCAATTCGCTTTTATTGTTCAGTAAGATAAATCTTGACAAACAGAGAAAAACTTTGTCAAATCCTCCCCCTTGCTGTGAGTGACAGGTGATTTGCATATCTCGTGCACTAGCCTAAGAGACATGCATTATTCACAGGAGAAAATGCATGTTGATAAGGGGAGTGTAGAGGTGGGCGGGGAGTCTACTGACATCACGACTCCACCCACCGAGCTCCAGACAACAGACCCACCCACAGAATCTGCAGTTTTTCGGGTCTCATAACAGACAGAGGGGAGCCCTCGCTGGTTGACGGAGCTGGGGTCAGAATGACCTCCTCTAGGGCGATCAGCTTCACGTCCTACTATGCCGAACTGTACTCAACGCGAGTGTACTGCTCTATGGAAGACCTCAACATATACCTCTCTGACGTTGACTTTCCTGTATTGACTGGCACGTATAGAGCCCAACTTGACTCGCCTATTACACTCCAAGAAGTTCAGCAGGCCATATCCTCACTTCAGGCGGGGAAAACTCCAGGTCTGGATGGGTTTCCCACCGAATTGTATAAAATGTATGCTTCAGAACTGGCCCCCAGGTTTCATTCTATGCTCCTCGCGGCGCTGAGGGATGGAGCCCTGCTGAAGTCTATGTCAGAGGCGGTGATAGTGGTCATTCCCAAGCTTGGGAAGGACCCCGAACTCTGCAAATCATACCGCCCAATCTCTTTGATTGATGTCGATGCCAAACTGCTAGCCAAAATTTTAGTGACCAGACTGAACAGGGTGATCACAGCGTTGGTCCACCCGGACCAGTCGGGTTTTATGCCAGGCAGAGGAACTGACATTAACATCCGTAGACTGTTCACCCATATTGATCTGGCAAAGGAGGGGGACGCGGGCCTGTTTGCCGCCCTGGACACCGAGAAGGCCTTCGACTCTGTCGAATGGCTCTATCTGTGGGACGTCCTGGAATGCTTTGGATTTGGACCCAGGTTCATTTCCTGGATTCAATTCCTGTACAAGAATCCTACTGCTCGGGTCAGGGTGAACGGTCTGCTGCCCCCCCCTTTAGTCTATATAGGGGAACCAGGCAGGGATGCCCCCTGTCTTCAGGGCTATTTGCCCTTGCAATTGAACCCCTAGCAATTCTAATACGCCAGGATCACAGAGTCAAGGGTATAAGGGTCGGAACACTGCAAGAAAAAAATCTCTCTGTATGCTGACGATACTCTGCTTTATTTAGCAGATGCTGACACCTCACTTCGAGTTGCACTAGACATAATAGATCAGTTTGGGAGGTACTCGGGCATTTGTGTAAACTGGGATAAATCTGTCCTTTTCTCCCTCCATGACACTAACCCCAGGGGTGCCACTAACACGCCACTGCAGTGGGTAGATGAGTTTAAGTATCTGGGTGTTTTTGTTAAAAATTCCCCCCAGGCGTACATAGGAGATAACCTCTCTCCCCTGTTGAGCCAGCTTGGTAGCAGATGCCAAATGTGGAAAACATTGCAGCTGTCCCCGGTGGGTAGGGTGAACCTCCTAAAAATGGGGTACCTTCCTAAATTTGTTTATTTTTTTAGAAATACTCCGTGCCCGCTCCTCAAGTCCTTCCAAAAAATTGATACTATTATTTTCTTCTTTCTGTGGGCTGGGAAGACCCCGAGATTGGCGAAACGGACGCTCCAGCTTCCCCTCAGGGGGGCCTGGCGCTGCCACACTTCCAGCTATACTATTGGGCAGCAGTCCTGGTTACGGCCCGGTGGTGGTTTTCTCAGCCCAAGCAAAACCCGGCAGTAACTCTGGAGGCAGCGATACTGGGATCCTACGCTGCATTATCGAACTTGCCCTACAGAGGACCCAAGGCTCACCCCCAGGTCACGACCCTGATGCATACTACTGTACACGTGTGGCAGAGGGCAAGGGAAATATATAAAGAAGACTCAGCTGTCTCGCCTCACACTCCTTTATGGGGCAACCCTACGCTATCACATTTGTATGGGATTCCTGAACCCCAGTTATGGGCGGCAAAAGGGATAATTACTCTTAGGCATGTATTTAAGGATGGCTCCTTCCGCTCATTCGAGGCCCTTCAGGCTCAGCATGGCCTGCCGAATACTATGAGGTTTAGATATTACCAACTCAGACATGCGACATTGGCCCAATTCCCGAACCCCCTGACGCTCCAGACGGATGCGGTTTAAAAAACTGCTTATTGCTAAACTGCTAGATAAACCACTGTCCTCTCTCTATTTCTACCTCTCGGCTGCACATATGACGTCTTTGACAAAGGTGTATAATAAATGGAAGGCTGACATACCTGACTTGACTGAAGAGATCTGGGAGGATGTAGTCTCTGACTACACCACGAAAATGATCTCGGCAAAGGATCGTTTTATCCAAATTAGGATTTTGCACAGAGCCTACTATACCCCTGTCAGACTCGCAAAAATATACCCTGGAGCGATTGAACGTTGCTCCAGGTGTGGCACATCCCCTGGCACCTTCCTCCATGTGATGTGGTCGTGACCCTGTATTGCGCCCCTATTGGGAGTCCATTATAGAAGTCCTCGGATCTTTTGGGGACTGGTCTCTCCGTGTGGACCCAGCCTTGGCGCTGCTTGGGAGTATGGAGGATGGTGAGGCCTCACGGTATGAAAAATTGTTCTCGTTTTACGCCCTGTATTATGCTAGAAGAGAGATTCTTCTCAAGGAATATCAAGTAATATCAGCTGTACTGTAAGCGATTATGTAGACCTTTGTGACCTTATGTACTATCATTTACTGTGAACTATGTCACTGTTAACTGTTTATATTTTCAATAAAAAACCTTTCTGTTAAAAAAATTTGAAGAAAAGAGGTTTAGCTTTAAACTACGTAGAGGGTTCTTTACTGTAAGAGCGACAAAGATGTGGACTTCCCTTCCACAGGTGGGGGTTTCAGCGGGGAGCATCGATAGTTTCAAAAAACTATTAGATAAGCACCTGAATGACAGTAACATACAGGGATATACAATGTAATACTGACATATAATCACACACATAGGTTGGACTTGATGGACTTGTGTCTTATTTCAACCTCACCTACTATGTAACTATGAGGCATTGCAAGGCAGACAGTTACAAGCATGATTCTCAAAGGCAGAGGCTTGATGGGACTTGTAGTTCCGTAACAGCTGGAGGACTACAGGTTGAGCACCTATGCCCTACAGTTTCTAGAGGTGACTTCATATACCAGGTTCATTGAGCATACTGTATAGAACTCATGAAAAGGAAAATAAAATGAGCAGGCTCCAGGTCTGTTACCCCAGACCCTGAGCTCAATGCCTTAACAATTATGGTCCTGGATCAGGCAAGCAGTTGAAAATAGCTGCATTCTTGTCGGACACTGACTGGTACTGACTATCATGATAATAAAGCAAGGATCAGGGGACAGATTGTCCCAGAGCTTGCACCTTTGTAAATAAAATGACAATGGCATTTAATATACTTATTTTTTCACAGGTTTACTTTAAATATGCCCAGAAAAGGGTGCATGGCGGGCATCGCCCCCCATCCATGTGTCTGGCCCCTTGCAGGATGCCAGATGCATGAATTCCAATTGGGGGGGGGGGGGTTTGAAGCACCTGATTAGAGCCAGAGGCTCTAATAGACTTCAAAATAGGGTGGGCCCGGGGCGCAGAGAATGTGAACCGAGCCCACCCAGGTGTGTTACAATAGCGAATGAACATTCACTATTGAAACACTGATCCTCCTCCCAGCCAATGAGGAAGTGGGTCCTGCGACCCGTCACCCACTTGGCTGAAAGGACAGGCGATCCTTTTGGACACCTAGGAGGAGTGGAGGAGACGCACGGCATAAGTGAGGAGCCGCACGGCAGAAGTGAGGAGGAGAGGACACAGGAGCCAATGCCCAATACCTGCCACCTAGATGGGGTAACTGCCGGACCAACCGGCAGACAGCGTGCAGGGCAGGGGGGTTGAGATGCCACTGATCGGTAAAAGGGGGGGGGGGGGGTTTGCCAGCGCCCCCCCCCTCCAAAAATAAAAAGCCACCAACCTCCACTGCCATACAGTATTGTCAATTTAGATCTTACAGTTTCACATCACCAGTATTAATATACTCCTCATCCATTAATCAGTTTCACAAGTTGATGTCTAGCGGTCTACTCTTGCCATTTTTTTCTCCAGACTGCTTCATATTACATGCAGTCATCCAAACATACAGGACTGTGAATAACAAAGTCAATGATACATTTATCATAGCTACTTTTCTGCCTCATCCATCTCTTAAAACTTAACACTATGCCCCACACGTCACTGGCAGAGAATCCATCATTTTTGATTTCCAGAGCAAAAAACGTCTCTGATGGTTTGTTAATGATGTAATGCTTAACAGATAGGCAGCAGCATTCAAATCACAGCTGTGAAGGATGTTTTGTCCTTCCTCTATCTCTGTATCACAGTGTATTCTGAATCATACCAATATATTTCCCAGATTCTGAACTCCTCCGTGTCTTGTTTCCAATAGGAGATCCAGTCCAACCAAATATTCTTTCTGCCTTGCCAATGCCTGCTTATCAAAAAACCTCTTATACAGGAGGTGCCACAAAATGCTAGAATGCAGCTTATCTACACATGCCATGAGTTTCAGTTTAAATAACACCTGTCACAAGAGAAAAATAGGCCGTAGTTACTAGTATCCTGAAAAGATAAAATGTTCGACTATGTCTGGCTCCAGTGCTTTTAAAGACACCTAAACCAATCATGCAAAAATAAAAAGTCAACAACTCAAGGCAGCCAGGTGACAAGCATTTTTTTTTAGGAGATAAGCAATGGCAGTCTCCATAATTTGTCTCATGACAGTTGTAGCAATACATGCCAGGCATCAAGTGTTTAAAGTAGACAATATAACTAGTAAAAAATGGCAACAATGGTTTTCAGTTAAAGAAACTTTACTTACATCTGCTGACCAAACAGATATGAGATCTTCAACCATTAGGCCCTATTCACTCCTCAGCATTTTGGAGCTTGAAGCTCCAAAATGCTGGCGAAGGAAAAAAATCTGTTATTCTCTATGGAGATGGTTTACATCTCCACTCCAAGTCGCCTGAAGCTCCAAAAAAGTTCTGGAGCTTTTTTTGAAGCTCAAATCGAGCGGATTTGAGCATTTTGGCGTGTTCCTAGTTCCATAGAAACGTGCCATTTGCGTGTTTTTGTGCGCATGTGCGTATGATTTTCTGCTCAAACTACAAAAATTGTAGAACATAACAAAGCAAAAATATATGAATAAATGTAAACTAAATTCACAAATAACTAAAAATCATCATAAATAAAATTTTAAATATATAATACATAATAAATGATAATTAACCCCTAACCTTAAAAAATATTAAATTATTAGAATAATAAAACAATAATGAACACCCAAACCCGAAGAAAAATAAATAAATATGTATGTATATATAATAGTAATTTATGTATTTATTTTGTGCTAGGGTTAAGGTGTTTAGTTATTTATTATTTTCTTTTTTAAGTGTTAGGGGTTAATTATTTATTTACCATTACTTAGTATTCACTTATTGAATTTATTTATTCATGATTATTTTTATTTATGTATTTATTTTATATTTATTAATTCAAGTAGAAGTAGTAGTAGTATTAACACCTTAACCCTAACAAAAAATAAATAACCCAGTTCAGCTAATACGAATTCTCATACAGTTAATGCAAATTCTTCTGCAGCTACTGCTCATACCCTAATGCTCATTCACTAAAACTAATTCCCATGCAGCTAATGCAGAATAATTTGCATAGGTGCAGAAGAATTTGCATTAGCGGTTATTTATTTATTTTATTTTTGTTAGGATTAAAAGGTGTTTATACTACTACTAATAATAATAATAATGAATAAATAAATAAATGTAAAATAAATATATACATAAATAAAAATAATCATAAATAAATAACAAATAAATTCAATAAAAGAATAATAAAAGTAATATTAAATAATTAACCCCTAATCCTAACCTAACCTCAACTCTAACCCTTTACCCCAGGGCTTGACAAATTTGCTTGGAATCTAGGAGCCAGCTAAAGCCAGTTTTTTTTTTTTTTTTTAACGACGACAACGACTGACAGGTGGCACTGGGCACCGTAGGACGTCCTCCCAGAACCTTGCTCCTGCACGCCCCCTGGGGCGCGCACTCGGGAACATCCGTGACCGCCAGGTCCCGAGGACCCGGCGCATCGCGGTAAACGGCCACCGATAGCGACCGTTTACCGCGTGATCGCTCTGTCAAATGACGGTGCGATCACATGTACACAAACCGGCGTCACGTCATGACGCCGGTTCCTCCCTCCCCTCTCTGTATCGATCGGTACAGTGAGAGGGGAGAAGCTGAGGGAGAGATGGGACCAGCGCTGTGGGCTGGATGTGTAGTGCCCACAGCACTGGTCAGTGACAGTTACACTGCCAGCACTGTGCAATACTCTGCCAGCACTGTGCAATACACCGCAATACTCTGCCAATAAATTTTAATAGGAACAAAGAATTTATTTTTATTTTTTTTTACTGAATTTTCTGTATTTTTTGATTTATAGCGCAAAAAATAAAAATCCCAGCGGTGATTAAATACCACCAAAAGAAAGCTCTATTTGTGTGAAAGAAAAAAAAAAAGGACAAAAAATTCATTTGGGTACAGTGTTGCATGACTGAGAAATTGTCATTCAAAGTGCGAGAGCACCGAAAGCTGAAAAGTGCCCAGTGGTTAACATTGCATTAGCATTGTTAGAGGTGTTGCAATACCAACGGCCACCACAAGATGACGCCATATTACAGAAGGATTTCAGAAGGCCGTAAAGCCGCGGCCTAAATTTCTGGCCGGCGTGGACCGATGCGATCGCACGGCGGGGGTCGGTGTCCACAGGTTGACGGGGTATTGCAGCTGTGTCGCCCCAGGCGCCAGGACCCCAATTCTAGGCGCAATTGCGCCCGGGCGACCGAGGTTTGTCGAGCCCTGCTTTACCCTAACAAAAAAAATAATAATAATAAATGAATAATAATTAAAAGCTGAAATACCTAGCAACAAATTATGCAACAGATGATAGTTTTCTCTATTGGTTAATAAAAAAACGCCAAAGCACAAAAACGTGCGCAAGTCGCACATTAAAAACACGTCAAAATTGCACATAAAAACGCAAGAAAAACGCTCAAAGACACTAGGTGTGAATGCAGCCTTAGGAACAGCTACTGAAAAATGTATAAATCTATGTTTTTTTCAAATAAATTGGTATGGAATAATAAATTACAATCAGGTCTCAGATAGAGACAGTATATTCTGTTTGGTGATAGAGGTGTGGAGGTTACTTTTCCAACAAATGTTTATCATTGTAGCCCACTGCCAAATGAAACTCAGCCAAGCACTTCTTCCAGATTCCACTGCCATCAATCACTGTATGTTAGAAGACTTCTTTGTAAATGTAGAGACAATTCTAACTGAACAACGTTTAATTTGTTAAATCACCATGCATCAAAAACAACTGCCTTGTATTTAAAAATTTGTTTTCACCCTTTATGTCAGTGCTGCCGATTTGATGCAACCCATTTCCAGCCACTTCTTATGTACAGGTACTCACCTCCAGCAACTGCACTTCATTTCAAAGGTTGAATTTCTCATAAGTTAAAATCAGGTGTGTTAAATCAGGGATGGAAAGTAGTCACTCTATAATAGGAAATGAGTCAACAAGAACCTTCATAGCAGGATTGCCAGATTTAATAATGCTGCAAATGTTTAAAATGACTTTAACATGCTAAAGCATATATGAGATTTTAGTGATTTCATTTACAAACCCCTCTGTAAGGAGGAAGTAAATTCATATTTTTGCAGGCCACCTAACACTCTTCAGTCTTTAACCACTTCCCTACTGGGCCTCCTTCCTGCCTAGGCCAATTTTCAGCTTTCAGTGCTGTCGCACTTTGAATGACAATTGCGCGGTCATGCAACACTGTAACCAAATAATTTTTTTTATCTGATAGACCTTTTGTTTGGTGGTATTTAATCACCACCAGGGTTTTTATTTTGTGCTAAACAAACAAAAAAAAAAAGACCTAAAACACAGACACAGTATAAATGCGTTATACTGGTGGCAAGTGGTTAAAGTGATAATAAAGTCTTGTTTATTTTTTGTTTAAAAATAACAAACATGTCATACTTACTTGCGCTGTACAGTGGTTTTGTACAGAGCAGCCCCGATCCTCCTCTTCGCACGTCCCTTGCCGGCACTCCTGGCCCCTCCCTTCTGCCGAGTGCCCCCACAGCAAGTAGCTCGCTCCGGGGGAACCCGAGCCTATGCTGCATGGTTATTCAGACACAGAGCCATGGCTCTGTCCCACCTCCCCTCTCTCCTCATTGGCTTACTAACTTTGACAACAGCGGGAGCCAATGGCGTCCACTGCTGTGTCTCAGCCAATCAGGAGGGAGAGACAGCCAAGACCCTCGTGCAACATCGCTGGATCGAGATGGGGCTCAGGTAATTATTAGGGGGCTGAGGGGGACTGATGCACACAGAAGGTTTTTTATCTAAATGCATTTAGATGAAAAACCTTCTGCCTTTAGAACCACTTTAAGGCTTTCTAGGGGCATAAATTACGCATCTAATTTCCTGACTACCTATCACATTTTTGGAGGCCCAACAGCAGAAACACCCACAGAATGACTACATTTTGGAAAGTACACACCCCAGGGTTTTTTTTTTTTTGTTATAAGAGGTATGCCGAGTCTTTTACAGACAATTTTTTTGCCACAAGTTTAGGAAAATGTGAAAAATATAAATAAATAAATAAATAAAACCTTTAATTTTCTTTATGCAAAGTTGTTAGTTTTAGAAGATATTTTTCACACACAACATGGACATACCGTATATACTCGAGTATAAGTCGAGTTTTTCAGCACATTTTTTTGTGCTGAAAATGCCATTTTCTGAACCGACTTGGGGCTGGGGTTCCTAGCACTAAGTGGCCCCAAGATACAAGGCCCCAGAGTCGGTTCGGAAAATGTCATTCTCTGCTGCAGAAAAGTGCTTGACATTTTCCGATTTAACTTTGGGGCCCGTATCTCAGGGCCACTTAGTGCTAGGAACCCCGAATTAGCACTACAACATATCCAAGCTGGGGTTCCTAGCACCAAGCTACCCCGAGATACAGGGCCCCAAAGTTGGTCAACTTTGTCCATCTGCAGCAATGTCATTTCAGGACCCTTTGGGTCCAGAAACCCCAATTTTTGGCTGCAGCTAAGGGGGAATCTAGGAACCCTTACCTACTGAGTTTAAAGTTCGGGGGACCTATGGCTGCAAATGGACACAGTAAGACTGGAAATGGGCATTGTTGACCGCATTTTCCACTTACAGTAGCTGCGCATTTCTCACCCTAGGCTTATACTCGAGTCAATACGTTTTCCCATTTTTTTGTGGTAAAATTAGGTGCCTCGGCTTATATATGGAGCCATTACAGCCCGAAATGACATTGCTGCAGATGGACACAGTTCACCGACTTTGGGGCCCTGTATCTCGGGGCCACTTGGTAGTAGGAACCCCTTGATTGATGACACTCACCCCCCAGGAGCCAATGCAAAGCAAGAAATGACGTAGGCGGCTGCGGCAGAATAAGGAGGAAGAAAGGACATATTTCAGAATAAATAATGTAAAGGAACCGAAAAAAAAAAAAAGAAGTGTGAATTGTGTCCGGAACTCCGCTTTAATCAAGCTAATTTTAGGCGTTTATAGGCATATGCTCTAACAGGCAAAAAAAACAAAAAAACAAACTTGCGTTTTTGAGGAGTTTTTGAGCAGAAAAGACACCAAGTGTCCAAAAAAACACGAAAAGCATGAAAGTGCAAAAAAGCTCAGAAAAGAATGAAAACGCACAAAAGATTGAAAAATGAGCTGAGGGCAGGGTTTGTGAAAAAAAGTTCAAAAGTCTGTAGGAGCAGCTACTTTGAGATGCAGTGTGCATGAGCCCTAAAGGACAACAATATCAAAGAAGCTTCTTGTGTTTTTTTTTATTTTGTTGTTGTTTTTTCACCCTGTGATGACAGAATCACTTTAAAAAAAGAAGTCGTTATTAACCACTTGCTTACTGGGCACTTTAGCACCCTTCCTGCCCAGACCAATTTTCAGCTTTCGGTGCTCTCACACTTTGAATGACAATTACTCAGTCATGCAACACTGAACCCAATTGATTTTTTTTGTCCTTTTTTTCCCACAAATAGAGCTTTCTTTTGGTGGTATTTGATCACCTCTGGGTTTTTTATTTTTTGCGCTATAAATGAAAAAAAGACCGAAAATTTTGAGAAAAAAATGCATTTTTCTTTGTTTCTGTGATAAAATTTAGCAAATTATTAATTTTTCTTCATAAATTTTGGGCACAATTTATACTGCTACATATCTTTGGTAAAAATAACCCAAATTAGTGGAAATTATTTGGTCTTTGTGAAAGTTACAGACTCTACAAACTGTGGTGCGAATTATACAAAATTGATCACATCTGATGTACTGGTGGCCTATCTCATTTCTTGTGACCCGAACAAGCCAGGAAAGTACAAATACCCCCCAAATGACCCCTTTTATGAAAGTAGACATTCCAAGGTATTTAGTAAGAGGCATGGTGAGCTTTTTGATGTTGTCATTTTTTTCCCACAATTCTTTGCAAAATGATTTTTTTATTTTTTATTTTTTTCCACAAAATTGTCATTGTAATTATTATTTCTCTCACATGGAATGTGTATACCACAAATGACACCAAATGTGTATACCACAAATGAAATAAATTCTGCTACTCCTCCTGAGTATTACGATACCACATGTGTGGGACTTTTACACAGCCTGGCCACTTAGAGAGGCCCAACATGCAGGGAGCGCCATCACGTGTTCTGGGAGCATAAATTACACATCTAAATTGTTGACTACCTATTACACTTTTATAGGCCCTGGAGCACCAGGACAATGACACGTGACACTGACGTGGCACTGATGACACGTGACACTGATGTGGCACTGATGACAGATGGCACTAATACGGGGCACTGATGACACGTGACACTGATGAAAGATGGCACTAATACGGGGGCACTGATGACACGTGACACTGACAGACGGCACTAATGACACGTGACACTGATGAAAGATGGCACTAATACGGGGGCACTGATGACACGTGACACTGACAGACGGCACTAATATGTGGCACTGCTGACAGATGGCACTTATACGTGGCACTGATATCATGTGGCACTAATACGTGGCACTGATGAGAGATGGCACCAATGACACGTGCCACTGATAACAGATGGCACGTGACACTGACAGGTGGCACTTTTGACAGATGGCACTGATGTGGCACTGATGACACGTGGCACTGACGTGGCACTGATGTGGCACTGATGACAGATGGCACTGGGGACAGGTGGCACTGGCAGATGGCACGGATGGCACTCTGGGGACAGGTGGCAGCTGGGACAGGTGGTACTGGTGACAGATCACTTTATTTTTATTTTTATTTTTTTTACTTACAGCGCACCGGCGCCGTTCCTCTCTCCCTCCTCACAAGCTGTCTGTGTGAGCAGGCAGAGCGGCGCTGACAGATGATCTCATATGTTTGCATATGCAAACATATGAGATCATCTCTCATTGGACAGCCCGATCTCGCTGTAAACGGCCGCTGTGATTGGCCGTTTACAGCGATCTGTGACCGGCTGTGTCCGACGGACACGGCCAGCACAGAACTCTCTCAGGAGCGCGCATTAGGGAAGTAAACAGGAGGACGTCCAGGGACATCCTCCCGGCAGGGAGCGTCCACGCTGCAGCCGTCTTTCGGCTATAGCGCGGGCGCCTAGTGGTTAAAGGGCCGACAGAATGTTGTATAAAGAGGTGTAAATATTGTGATTAGGTCTGAACCTCTCAGATGTCATGATTATCATCACCTGCACATTCAGACAGTGCAGAAGGGGTGTAAAGATTTTTCTTAGCACCTGGACACAAAATAATTTTGACACCTTCTGTAAATAGGTGAAGCAGGTAGTAGAAGTACATAGTATAGGATAAATATTCCCTATTAAAGCAATATATGAAAATAATGTGCACATTTTATTTAAAATAACAAAGACCTCAAAAATAGGATTTTTTCGTCATACTTATCTGTAAAATCCTTTTCTTTGAGTACATCATGGGATACACAGTCAGGCTAATATTCATTACCTGCTGGGTTAAACTCCATCTCCAGGTGAATGGACACTGGTAGACCAAAGGTCTTCAGACAGGAAGTGATCCCCTATATAACCCCTTCCATACAGGAAGCACTTCAGTTTTGTAGCAAGCACTGAATCCTCAAAAATGAGGGGAGGGATCTCTGTGTCCCATGATTTACTCAAAGAAAAGGATTTTACAGAGAAGTATAACGAAAAAATCCTATTTTCTTTTTACATCATGGGACACAGAGTCAGGCTAATATTCATTACCAGCTTGGATGTCACCAGAGCAATAGCCTTGAGGGGAGGCAGACACCCTGCCAAACAATAGCCATCAGCACTTATACGGCAGCCCACAGCATACTGTGGCCGAAAGCCCAATCCTCAGCTGCTCGAACATCCACTTGCTAAAATTTTGTGAACCTATGCACTGTAGACCAGGTAGCAGCCTTACAAATCTGAGCCACAGATACCTGATGGCAAAAAGCCCAGGAGGATGCTACAACCCTGGTAGAATGAGCTCTCAGCCTAAAGGGAGGAGCTTTATGTTTCAGACCGTAGGCCTGAATGATCAATTGATGGGCCCAATTGACAATGGAAGCTGCCTGCCCTTTCTTGGGTGCTTTTGGTAAAACAAAAAAAGGAGTCTTATCCTCGGATCTCCACAGATCTAGACAAATAAACCTTGACTGCCCGGACAACGTCCAAGGAGTGCAGTCACCTCTCTTCCGCCGAACGAAGCAGAGAGAAAAAAGGCAAAATAATGTCCTAATTTAAATGAAAGGCCTACATCACTTTTGGCAAAAAGGATGAAACAGGTCGTAACACGACCCTGTCGTGGTGAAGGATCAACTACGGTTTCCTGCATGAAAGGGACACAAACTCCGATACCCTTCTAGCTGAGGTGATAGCCATCAGGAAGGCTAGCTTGCGTGACATCAAGTCTAATGGAATTTCCTTGATAGGTTCAAATGGCTGTTTCTGTAACACAGACAGCACCAAGTTCAAGTGCCAAGGACACATAAAATTATTCATCCCCCTTGGCTTTTACTTATTTTGTTACATTACAGCCTTTGGTTCAATGTTTTTTTAATCTGAATTATATGTGATGATCAGAACACAATAGTCTAAGTTGGTGAAGTAAAATTAAAAAAATATATACATAAAACAATTTTTCAGAAATAAAAAACTGATCATTAGCATGTGCATATGTATTCACCCCCTTTGTTATGAAGCCCATAAAAACCTCTGGTGCAACCAATTACCTTCAGAAGTCACATAATTAAGTGAAATGATGTCCACCTGTGTGCAATCTAAGTGTCACATTTTCTGTCATTACATATACAGACCTTTTTGAAAGGCCCCAGAGGCTGCAACACCTAAGCAAGAGGCACCACTAACCAAACTGCAATGAAGACCAAGGAACTCTCCAAACAAGTAAGGGACAATGTTGTTTAGAAGTACAAGTCAGGGTTAGGTTATAAAAAAATATCCAAATCGTTGATGATCCCTAGGAGCACCATCAAATCTATCATAATCAAATGGAAAGAACATGGCACAACAGCAAACCTGCCAAGAGACGGGCACACACCAAAACTCACAGACCGGGCAAGGAGGGCATTAGAGAGGCAGCACAGAGACCTAAGGTAACCCTGGAGGAGCTGCAGAGTTCATCAGCAGAGACTGCAGTATATGTACATAGGACCACAATAAGCCGTACGCTCCATAGAGTTGGGCTTTATGGCAGAGTGGCCAGAAGAAAGCCATTACTTTCAGCAAATATCAAAATGGCACATTTTGAGTTTGCGAAAAGGCATGTGGGAGACTGCCAAAATGTATGGAGGAAGGTGCTCTGGTTTGATGAGACTAAAATTGAACTTTTTGGCCATCAAAGAAAATGCTATGTCTGGCGCAAACCCAACACATCACATCACCCAAAGAACACTATCCCAAACATGGTGGTGGGGATGTTTTTCAACAGTCGGACTGGGAAACTGGTCAGAATTGAGGGAAAGATGGATGGTGCTAAATACAGGGATATTCTTGAGCAAAACCTGTACCACACTGTGTGCGATTTGAGGCTAGGACAGAGGTTCACTTTCCAGCAGGACAAAGACCCCAAACACACTGCTAAAGCAACACTTGAGTGGTTTAAGGGCAAACATGTAAATGTATTAGAATGGCAAAGTCAAAGCCCAGACTGATTGCTGTTCACAAGCGCAAACCATCCAACTTGAAGGAGCTGGAGCAGTTTTGCAAGGAGGAATGGGCAAAAATCCTAGTGGCAAGATGTGGCAAGCTCATAGAGACTTATCCAAAGCGACTTGGAGGTGTGACAGCAGCAAAAGGTGGCTCTACAAAGTATTATTATTATTATTATAACTCCTGTATAATAATAATAATAATAATAATAAAGCGCCAACAGTTTACGCAGCGCTTTACAACATGAGGGCAGACAGTACACTTACAATACAAATCAATACAGGAGGCATCAGAGGGCCCTGCTAATTAGAGCTTACAATCTAGAAGGGAGGGTCAAGTGGAAACAAAAAGGTAATCACTGTGGGGGGTGAGCTGATGGAGAAAATGAAAAACGGTTATTGTTAGGTGTGGGTAGGGTAGGCTTCTATGAAGAGAAGGGTTTTCAGGGATCGTCGAAAAGCTAATGAAGTAGGAGATAAGCGGATTGATTAGGGTAGGGCATTCCATAGGATTGGAGAGGCTTTGTAAAAGTCCTGGAGGCAAGCATGGGAGGAGGTGATGAGGGAGCTAGAGAGCAGAAGGTCTCGATAGGAACGAAAAGAACGAGTAGGTTGGTATTTAGAGACTAGGCTAGTGATGTAGCTGGGGTCTAAATTGTGGATGGCTTTGTACGTAGTTGTTAGTATTTTGAATTTTATTCTTTGGTTCAAAGTATTGACTTTAGGGTGGTGAAAGGTTATGCACATTTACTTTTTCTGTTATTTTGTCCTATTTGTTGTTTGCTTCACAATGAAAAAAAATTAAAAATCTTCAATGTTGTGGGCATGTTCTGTAAATTAAATGATGAAAATTCTTTAAACAATCCATGTTAATTCCAGGTTGTGAGGCAACAAAACACGAAAAATGCCAGGGGGGGGGGGGGGGGTGAATACTTTTGGAAGGCACTGTAGGTGACCTAATGGGGGGAAGCAAGCGAGTTGCCCCCTGCATAAGGGTTTGGACCAGGGAATGGGAGGCTAAAGGCCTTTGGAAGAATACTGATAAGGCCGAAACTTGGCCTCTGATTGTACTCAAAGCCAATTTGATTTCCACAGCTGACTGTGGAAAAGAGAGAATTCTCTTAATCACATATTTCCAAGGATGCCATCTTTTGGCTTCACACCAAGCAATACAAGTCTTCCAGACCTTATGATAGATCTTCCTAATGACAGCTTTTCTAGCCTTCACTAGGGTAGACACCACTGGTCCCGAGATGCCACGGTCCTTTAACACCCAGGCTTCCATAACCATGCCGTCAAATTTAGAGATTGGAAATTGGAGTGGAATATAGGACATTGAGACAGTAGATCAGGGCGATGTGGAAGCATCCATTACCCATCTATTGTCAGTAGATCTCCGGGAACCAGGGCCTTCTATGCCAGGCTGGTGCCTTCAGAATGACTGGAACCCCCTCTCTCCGAATCCTGCACAAAAAATGTGGAAGGCGAGGGATTGGAGGGAAAGCATAAACCAGGGAGTACTGGCTCCATGGAACTACCAGAGCATCTGCTCCAATTGCCAGAGAATCTCTTGTTCGGGACACAAACTGCTGCAGCTAGTCGATCCTGGATGCCAGTGGGTCGACCTCTGGCCATCCGCAACGTCGGAAAATTTCCTGGAACACCCCTGGGTGTAGGGTCCAGTGCCCGATAATCTGCCTTCCAGTTCTCTACTCCCGGGATATGGACTGCTGTCAGAATCGGCACATGTCCCTCTGCCCAGGCTAATATGTGGTTCACCTCCTTCAGAGCTGAACGACTCCTGGTACCGCCTTGGTGGTTTATATAGACCACTGCAGTGGCATTGTCAGACTGAACCCTGATAGAGCAGTCCTGAAGCTCCACTGTCTCTGACCAAAGGGCCAGTCGTACTGCCCGTAATTCAAGGACGTTGATGGGCAGGATCTGTTTTGTCCGTGACCATTTCCCTTGAGCTGTAAGCCTCTCTAGGGTCGCTCCCCAGCCTGAGAGACTGGCATCTGTAGTCAGTACTCTCCAAGTTATCGGGAGGGAGGATCTTCCCTTTTGCAGGTTCTGATCCTGGAACCACCAGTTTAGGCTTAAGTGTGCCCGATGAGATAAGAACATTAGATAATCCAGGGCTTGACCTCTCCTGTTCCAAGTCAACAAGATGTCTTGTTGTAGAGGCCTGGAATGGAACTGGGCATAGGGCACCACCTCGAAGGAGGATACCATTCTCCCTAGAAGACTCATACAGAGCCGAAGGGAGGGTTGTCTGGTGCCCCTTATATGATGCACCTGATTCTTCAGGGCACAGATCCTTGCGGGTGGCAAGATTACTCTTGCTTGGATACTTTATACCTTGAGCTGGATTCAAGGCTGACTTTTCGGTATTTCTGATCCAGCCTAAGATTTTCAAATACAGCACTGTGCATGTTATGCTCTGTTCTAGAGCCTGTAATGAGTGATCTCTGAGCAGGAGGTCATCCAGATACCCAAGCACCAGCATCCTTTGGGCCCTTAAAAGACCCAGTACTGGTGCTAGGACCTTTGTGAACTCCCGGGGAGCTGTAGAAAGCTAAAAGGGTAGAGCCACAAACCGAAAATGACGTTCCTCTACTGCAAATCGCAGGAACCTCTAATGAGGCTGAAAGATAAGTACATGTAAATACGCATCTTTTATATCGATGAAGGCTAAAAAGTCTTCCATCTGGAGCGAGACTACAACTGAGCGGACAGACTCCATCTGAAAGGACTGTATTAGTAGATACTGGGCCTTGTGACCCCGTTTGGTTTTTAAACCGTAAAACAGGTTTGCTCTTTCGGATACAGGAACCTGTACAATCACTCCTTGATGCACTAAATGATGTAGTGCCTGAAGCAATAAGTCTATTTTTGGAATGCTGGACCTTAAAAACCTCTGAGGGGGGAACCCCTCGCAACTTCAGCTTGTAACCGCAGGATATAATTGAGGTGACCCACTCATCCTGAATTATCGTTCTCCAAATGTCAGCAAAGTGCAGCAGCCTTCCCCCCACCCGATGGAGTGGGGGCGTCCCCTCAAAGGGAGGGCTTGGTGCTGGGTTTAGAAGAATTTTGGGCCCAGGGCTTTTTCTGGCCCTGGCGTTGCGGCTTGCCCCAGGCCCAAGTGCATTGTTGGTGGCGGAACTGCCTTGGTGCTGAGGAAGCAGTCCCTGAAGTTTTAAACAAGGGATGCCTGGTGCTTTTCTTCACATGAAGTAGAGAACTCTTCCCTCCAGAGATCTTTTGGATATATTCGTCCAAATGATCACCAGACGTTCCCCATGAAAAGGCAAACCTGCCAATAACTTTTCACGGAAGCTCAGCTGACCATTTCTTAAGCCACAAAAGTCTGTGCATATGTACAGACAAGAGAGCCAAAACGAGAAACCTACTGTATTGAATCCTTTTAAAGGCATCAACAGCAAAACACAGCGCTCGATGAATATCAGTCTTATTTTCAGGAAGATCATCCTCCTTGGTTAGGCCTATCAGGCCGTTTGACCTGATCTTTTACAGACTGACAGATACCAATTGCTGCAACAGCTGGCTGAATAGCTGAACTGGCCAAAGAAAAGGAAGCCTTTAATAATGACTCCAATTTCTTGTCAACAGGGTCTTTCAAGCCCTGTGCGTTGTCTACCAGACAAGTTAAGTTCTTATTTAAGGAAGAGACTGCTGCATCTATGGCTGTCATGCTCCATTTTTGTAACTAACCTTTCCTACATGTGCTATAAAAAGGGAAAACCTCTCAAGAGGAGCAAAACCCTGTCAGGATGTTCCCAATCAGCATACACCGCCTGTTCCAACAGAGGGCGTAAGGGGAAAGCCTGTGCGGCCTGAAGAGGCCTCAGGGATCCCAAGAGGATCAGGGGGGCTCAGTCACCTCAGCAAAGAGGCAACTTAAAGGTAGAATGAACCATTTTGGTCAGAGTCAGGATGAAAAGCCTCTACGACTGAGAGACAGACATCAACTGGATATCCTTTTGCCTAGATTGCTCGGAAGCAGACTCATCCGCCAGGCCCTTCACAGAATCCTGTGCTTTTAGCTCTTTCCCATTCGCAATCCATTTCTGCTCCAAACTAGGAGGCTCCAGGGAGGGGGATCTGTGGCACTTCTTGCCACCCTGTGGGATGGAGGCAATCATGCCAGCAATCCTGTGCTCTAACCCGGCTAGGGCCGAGGACAGTTCATCCATGGTGATAAAGGCTGTTCAGAGTCTGCTCTGTGCCCCACAGCTGCCTTCTGGAAGCACCGCATGCTTGGCATATACAGCTTAAATAAGCTGGCTGTGCGCCCGAATGTTCTGTGCATGCATGCTCATGTACGTGCATAGTCCCGACGAGCGGGTGTGGCTGTATTCGTGTATATCTTCATGCGCCCATATAAAGGCTGCTGCGCATGTCCGACGAACCCGCATGCACCATGGCCGCCAAACCGTTAAGTCCAGTAGCTTTTGCGAATGCATGTGCGCCATGGCCGCCAAACAACTGCTGAGCACAGCGGCTCTCTTGCGAACACACGTGCACCATGGTAAACCAAGGCGCCATCATACAGGTAAAAAACAGCCAGACAAGCAAAAAAAGGTGCAGTCTGCAAACACCCACAGCTAGCCCAAAACTCCACTGTATGGTCACCGCACACAGGTGTCCAGCCTCTAGCTAGCTTGACTGATTGTTACAATCACTGGGACACCCCACAATAATAAGTAAAGGGGTTTCACTTACCTGTCCAGGTGCAGGGCAGCTTAGAAACTAAGAACCCAAACTTCAGCCATCACGGCAGGTTACTGTCACTTGAGGACCTTCAAGGACTGGGTACCCATTTCATGTTTCGGGTCCACTCCCTTGGACCTGTACAGCACCCTTCAGGAATGCCTTAGTGTTGTGGTGTCCAGGAATCCACTTCGCAGGGTCCAGCGCCCAGAGGCCACATTACAGGCAAAACCTTGCAGGATCTTGACTCTTCTTTGCGAGGCTCGGGTACCATTTATCTAAGCATATAAAGCCTGTCAAATGGATCTCACCGGTCAATCCCTTGATTCATTAAAGAACCATTTGTGGGACTAGAGACCTGGAGCTAAGAGAGCTCAAACAAACCGTGCCATCCACCTTGCAGACACTGGTAAAAAACAAAAGCGCTTCCTGTATGGGAGGGGTTATATAGGGGATCCCTTCCTGTCTGAAGACCTTTGGTCTACCAGTGTCTATTCCCCTGGAGATTAAGTATAACCCAGCAGGTAATATTAGCCTGAATCTGTGTCCCATGATGTATGAAAAAGAAATATTGTCTTTGACAAATGGATGGAAAATCTATTCTATTTTCCTGATGCCCCCGAATCAGGTTCAGATTTAGCCTAGGCAAAGGAATTCCATTGCCCACACAAAACCTTCCAAGTTCAGATGTAGACAGCAGAAAGAGGTATGCATTTGTGCGGAGCCATATTCAAAAGCTACCTCGTCACAGCTTGAATTCTAACCTTCAGCTAAAATTAAGCTGTATTCCAGTAAGTCATGAAGATCCGTTCAGCCTGTGTTTAAACAAATCTGTCAACACCATGTCAAAGAGGCATTGAAAAGCACCTGTATACACAAACTCTCAAGTATGTAGCACAGCACACAACAGTGGATTAAAGATACAATTGTATAGCATGCATTTGTATACCCAACCAACCAGGGTTTTTCTACCCATATTACAATTTATTATATTAGTGGAACCAAACTAGTCATACTATATATTGGTTACTGGCAGTACAGTCAATTTTTTTTTTTTTTTTAAAGAAAAACCTATATAGTCATATTTTGAGGAGTAACACACCCAAATGCTAAGCTAGACCTAGGCACCTGCAGGACATGCCCTGTTGCCTTGTGTCCCGGGTCAGTGACGCTCTGCTTCTCGTTTGATACTGTCCATCAGATTCAACCTCTGCCAGAGATTGCATAACTCGAGTACTGATGTCTCTTGGAAGAACAAGAGGCAACAGTGTGGGATATCTCCTTTTATCTTTCAGTAATGTAAAGAGAAACCCTTCCTTCCACTGACATCAACGTAAAACCGTCTTCTTCAACCTGACTCCAATGATAGGAGATAGTTTTCCTCTCTCTGAGAAAATCTTTTTTCCATTGACCGCCAGTGATGAGGTTATCATTCTGCTACGGACCATCAATGTAATGGGGCATTTTCTGCCCAATGACCACTAAGGTATGGAGCGGTAGATTATATACTCCTGACCACTGTACTCTGTGCTGTACATAATATGGTCTTGACCACTACACTCTACACATACAGTGTATGTATATATTCTATATGCTGGACTTTAAGCGATGTAGCGTGTGCAAGCTCCTGACTACTGCACTATACAAGCTATTTTTTACTTTCTGCAGTTCTGACTGCTGCACCCTATAAGCTGTATTATTGTTATTTTTTAGGAAAAGTTATAAGAAAGTTGAAGCTCAAACGAAAGCTAGCCATTCACCTTTAGATTTCCCCTGTTCAGATTGCATAAAATGAATAGATTACTCTATCTACACTACATAGCATGCCTCCACTGGCAGCTATTGTTTTCAGGCAGCCTCATTACCTGCATCTGCCTGTATACCTGATGTATATGTAAACAGTGATTGAATGTGTTAGGACACAGTCACTGTTTGGCCAAGCATTTTCCGCCCAGCTCAGTAGATTTTTAAATTAACGTTTTTTAGATCCAGGTGGTGTTGGCAAGGCCACCCACAGCTCAAATCACACACACTTCAGCATGAATTGGCAAAAAATTGAGCCATGTATGGCTAGCTTAAGTGTTACATCGTTAGTCTGGTTGAAAAAACACACAAGTCAATCCAGTTCAACTAACAGAAGGAAGGGGGGTTATACAATCCTATATATACAATCCTATACCCACAGTTGATCCAGAGGAAAGCAAAAAAAAAACAATAAAGCATGATCCAATTTGCTCCAACAGGAGAAAAATAATCTTCCCTATTCCCCCCAAGAGGCAATCTGAATTGGATCAACTTTACTTATAAATATTAGCATCCAGTCATATTATGTGTATCTAGGAAATAAGTCAGGCCTTTCTTAAAACAATCTACTGAGCTGGCCAGAACCACCTCTTCAGGCAGTCTTTGCCACATTTTCAAAGCTCTTACTGTGAAGAAGCTTTTCCATTTTAATTTTGAAATTTCAAATTCTTCTTGCAAAAAAGAATGCAATGGAATACTTTAATTGTTTAAACATGATCAATTGTCCTGCTACTAATGTGTGTCAATGAAAATCTTTCTTGGGCACAGTAACTGTGGCATTTTTGTGGGTACAACAACTACAACATAAGTATGCAGTATACTGTATATACTGAGTAGGTTTAGAATCAAAGTGGAACTAAACTCTTTCGATCAACAAACTGTTTTTAATACTTATGATACCTAGCCTTCGAAAAATAGATGGAAAGGTATATTATATTTCCTTCTTTTAAAATTTGTTTGTTTACATTTCTTCAGTTGCTTCCTGGCTTTTCTGACATTTTTCTTCTTTCATCTAGGAGGAGGGGAGAAGGCGCTTTCGCAGCACACCCTCCTGTGACGAACGCGGGTGTCAGATCCCTGCCCTCCTCGCTAACTTGCGACGAAGGACCGGCCACCCTTACACCACACTGTCACTTACGTAACAATGCCACTCTCAGCAGCGCCCAGCACAAAGATTTTCCAGCTTGCGGGACCACAATCTATGTGCGAGCAGCCTGAGAGCGATTGTCACTGGGCTAATTACACAATTAACCCTTTAACTGCCACCACCCCCATTTTAAAAGACCGAGCCGGGGGGACTCGTAATTTTAGCAATACCAATTATAATTTTAGAATAAGCATCTACAACACACACTGCCACCACAGACAGGTCTGCTCAGAAGCCTTACTCTACCACAGTAGCGCTCTTCTAAGAGGCAGGTTTGTTTATAGTTTGCATTAAGAGCTTTAGAGACAAGGTTAACACTTTTTAACATAAGGGTTTATTATGAAAAGGTCAAAGTTGAATGAAATAGAAGTGATTTCGCGCATATAGTAAAAGCACACACCGATACGTAATAAACAATAAAATAAATCATAAGTACTGGTATCCACATTACAAAAACATAATATACAAAAACGTGATAAATGAAGTGACAAAATCAATAAATAGCGTGCCAAAAAAATATAAAGGGCACTAATAGGTATATAGAATCCATAAAGGTGAATAAATAAATATATGCAGCGATCCAGGAGAGAACGCGCATATGAGACAGTCTATCTGTATACAGGCTCTTCTATAATTTGCAACTGAGGAATATGGAGTTTAAAGCTGATGCAATCCTTAAATGTGTACACTAGACTCTCACCTCAGATTTACTTGTAAACCGCATATAAATCCAATCCACTAGGCTGGTTTTTCTCCTCCGTTTATCCTTCAAGCTTCTGAATATCGCCTTATATTTAGGGTATATCTTTAAAGTGTCGAGTGCTTGTCATCTAAAACTGGGTGATAAACTTACCAGAAAAAGAGGGGGGTGGAGGAAAGAGAGCCTTCCATAGTGTAGTATGTAAAAATTGTATTGTAATTTATTAAATAAAAGTAGGTTCAACCCTTACAAAAATGTGAACAGTTAAAAGCAAAGAAAATGGCGATCAAACGCCAATCTCACGGCACTTCCGGTATCACAGAATGGGTCTCCACTTCTGGCCACTCCCACTCCTACAGCGTCTTAAAGGGCCGACGTACAGTTACAGCTGCTCGCCCAGGGGAGCCAAGCTGCCGTAGTACAACTGCGGCGGCTGGTCCAGAACTGGTTAAATAAAAATGAAGTTTTTGGTCTCAAGACCACCTTGTCACTGTGCAAAACAAAAAGTCTTTCTTACAAGAAAGTGCTGCCAAATCAGAACTACAGATGTAAGGGCAGCCAGATTCCAAAGCGACATGAGGGGTTGAACTGGGGAATACACGTGAGAAATGTCCTGAAGCAAAGTCTTGATTAGGGATTGCAAGGTAAGGGATTTATGGAAAAGAATGGATAAAGAAGAAACACATGTCCCTTGAGGGGATTCAGGGCCAAATGCTGGTCAAGACCAGACTGAAGAAAGGCTAAAATACCAGTCAAAGTATTCCCAGCGGTTATGTCATCCATGTGGTAAATCATTCAGGAGTTGGATTTTCTTTCTCCGTGTAAGGTGAAAATAACAGAAATACCCCTATCCTTTAAGACGTGGGTTTCAACAAACATGCCATTAAAGCCAGAAACTAAGTAGCAACAAGAACATTATAAGCTGTGAAAATGTGGAATAGACTCTCTCAGAAACTGAGATTTATTGTCTGACTGCACTCTGGAATGGAGAGAACTGGAGTAAAACTGGGCAAGGGAGGGAACTGCCTCAAAGGAAGCTACCATGAAGCACAGAATCTTTAGACAGCAGTGAACTGAGGGGTGCCATTAGGCCTGACAGTCTGCATGTGGGACCCTAGGGAATTGACTTTCACCAGGAGAAGGAAGATTCTGGTTTGGGCTGTGTTCAAGATTAGGCCCAGGTACGCCAGACGGTGTGAAGGCTGGAGAACAGACTTTGGAATGTAGACCATCCAGCCAAATGTTTCAAATTACTGAAATGTCATTTGGATTCTGGCAGACAAGGTTGTAGCTAAGGACTCCTTCAGCAAGAGGTCACCCAGGTTACCTGTGACATGAATGCCCTAGGTCCACAGAAGCCCTAGAAGTGGGGCAAGCTCTTTTGTGAACACTCAGGGTGAAGTGGAAAGCCAAAATGGTAATGCTACAAATTGAAAGTGTTGATCTCCCACAGCAAAATGCATAAATTGTTCATGTTGGGGAAGATGGGGATATGTAGATAGGCATCTTTTATGCCAATTAATGACAGATATCGTTGATTCCATCTGGAATTGCTAACAGGAACCAGTTTACCAATTTTAAGTCAAATATGGGGCAGATGCCCAATTTGATTTTGGAACTATGAATAGGTTTGAATAGTAACCTTGAATCCATCTATTGTAGGAACTAGTAGAACCACTCTTTGTTCCTGAAGTTGGTGTAATTTGGTCATTAAATCTGTATTCTTTGGTCTCAAACTGGTAGACTGGAAGGTGAAAAGTGAGGAGGGGGCAGGGGAAGAAACAATATTTTGTACCCCTGATTGAAATTATTGAACCCAGATATCCAGGAAGACCGTGATCCATACTTACGCAAACGTCAATAGATGTACCCCCATTCTGAGGAGTAGGTGCACAGCTTAATTTCGAGGCCTTCTGGGAAGGCTTGGTAGACTTGGGAGTCAGTCCAGGGTTTGCAATGAGAAAAAGTATTATGCCTTGTTTCTGAGGTTGAAGCCTGGGAAGAATGAAACGATCACTTTCGATGAGCAGAAATTGTTGTCATAGGAGTAGGAGACTTATACTTTTTCTTGTAGAATAGGAGCACCCCCCCCCCCCCCCAGTACTTCCTTAATGAATTTCCCAAATAGGCATTTACCACCAAAAGGCATGCATAAAGGGCTTTCCCCCATCACGGTGGCCAAACTCATGAAATGGACCATGGCCCTGATCTGTATAGCACACTGCGGCTAACTACACACATTACACTTTGTGCCAAGGTAAGCGCTGAACTCAGGATTTATTACAGGCCAGCCCTGCACAGTAAGGTACTGTCCCCCGAGGTAACACCAAGATAGCTAGGTAGCCTAGGGCAAATACAAGTGTCAGAACCCTATCTTTTGATAGGAAGCGGGGCAGCCAGATCGTATATGACCTGGTTTGGGTGGATAATTCTGTGGTAAATTTACAATTTATTTCTATTTAAACATTTTAATGCATGTATTAAGAGTTCCCCTCCCGAACTATGGTTTACCTGTATTACCTTGACTTCTACTTTAGGATCAGGCATCTTAATAAGTGAGCCAAAGAACTATGGCTTTTATACATTTTCCAGCTACAAGTGAAGTGGATTCCTAGTGAAATAAATTCCATCTTAAATATTTACAAAGTTGCCTGGGCATGAAGACTTGTTGTTAAGCATGTGCTAGGTTACATTCAACTCAATCTAAAAAATCATATTGCCATTTTAATACACTCCTGCTTCCACAATGGATAGATCAAGCAGACAGAATTTTGCAAGTACTCTGTCGAGACGAGAAGTAAGCGAACAAGAAAAACAATCAATGTATGAGATGAGCACATTCTCGGATGAGTGCCAAATATATCCCCATCTAGAAAGTGGAATGAAATATGAAAGGTGAACTATTGTAAAGATAAAAACATAGGCAAGAAAACTTGCCAAGACAAAGAAAATATCACAATAAATCTAAGACACTTTCCGGGACATAATTATCTCAAGGAAAAGAAAAGAGCAGAAAAAAGGGATAGAAGTAATTCAAGTGTAATCTGCAGTCAAGGCATCACCAAATATTGCTCAAGTGAGGCAGACAGAACCTTTTATGATAAATGCCGCCCTACATTCTCTGTGTAGACAAAACTATGTATTCCTTGCCATTCCCTTACTTATCTTTGTTGCTGCGTATTCTCCATCTTCCCTCACAGTATCAAATGGAGTTTGCAATATAAAACTAAGTTTTTCCTTTCCTTTGTTCCATTATCTGCACTCCAAGGTACCCACAGAGATGACAGTCCTCTGATTCAGGCAATTTACATTTAGACTGAGAAACAATTGTATGTCTATGGGCAGTCTGCAACATCTGCAGGCACCCTATGGCAAACTAATCCTGGAGGAAAAAATTGTTGTCAAAGATAGATTTGTTTGGTCATCACCTTCTATGATCACTTGGAAGTCTGGGGTCAATTTGAGATTATATCTGCACCATTACAGAAGCTCCCAAAATGTTTTATTGTACCTTTAATACCAACTTTAGTTACTTTAAAGTTGATCTAAAGCCTCTACTTTTTCCCTTCAGAGTAATAAAACACATTTTATTAGGGAAGCTGTCATGTTAAATTTCCTAAATTAAATGTAGTTAATCACTTTTTTTATGCAAATGGAATGCAAGTTGAATTTATCCTGCACTGTGCTAGACAGTACTAAAGGGGTGGGGTGGACTGAGCCGGACTTTTAACACCATTTCCCTAAGCTCTTGCATATAGAGCAATGCGCTGTTTTTCTAACAGGCTGTGAGTGGAACTAGGTTTGGCTATTTACTGATAGGGCTGTCAAGGGCCCCTGCATCTAAAGCAGCTACAGAAGGAGAAAGAGTAAAAATGCAGTAGTTATTTTTTATTGCAAATAAAACAAAATACAAAATGTCCCAGGGGGTACAGAGTGCCATATTCCTGGTATGCTCGAGAAGTGAAAGTAAAGGAGCGCCCGGTATCCAGTAGATGTAGGATTTAAAAACGTTTTATTTGAAGTCACAACAGAATGAGGCCAACGTGTTTCGGGGGGCCAATGGCTCCCCCTTCATCAGGGCTGCTGTTGAGAGTTATTAAAAATTGGTCATGTTGGGGAGTGCCTTTTGCACATGGATCGGACCAATAGATGTCCACACACTGTCTGTAGGTTCAGAGGCAGCATCCTGGTCCGATCCATGCGCAAAAGGCAGCCCCCAACAGGACCATTTTTTAATAGCTTTCAACAGCAGCCCTGATGAAGGGGAAGTCACTGGTCCCCCAAAACGTATTGGCCCCATTCTATTATCGAGACTTCAACTAAAACGTCTTTAAAACCTACATCTACTGGATACCGGGCGCTCCTTTACTTTCACTTCTCCTCAAGAATAAAAGGAGTCGAACCACAAGGCCATACCCTGAGGTAGCAGCCACCACCACCTTTTCCAGGCATGAAACTCTGGGAGCAAACCCTTCCTATCTGCCCACATCTTTGCATACTCTTCTGTCTTTTGATTAAAAAACTCAACACAACAAGTAAATTCAATCAATGAACTGCTAATGCTATCCAGGATTTGTTGCTACTATGTGCATGACTGCAGCCACAAGTCACATGATTCTGTTTATACTCCTTATACACCAAAGTATGTGGAGGAAGGCGCAGAACATTTGGCCTACATTTCTGCAGGTTCAGATGCAGGGCTGGGTACACAATGTGCAGACAACCTGAAGATAGCCTGAAGATATCCTGTGGTTATCATAGGGTAGAAAATGATTTTCAAATAGATTTTCCCAGCTAATTGACTACTGATTCTCAGAGATGTCACCATGTATGTTTGATCGTCATCTTATAGAATCAAATGATCACTCATCACTAAAACCTCAAGCCTGCATTTGGAGAGGATCTTTTTCACAAAATTTACACATACTGTATATGCTTGTAAATATTAGGATGCAAAGATTTAGGTTTCTTGAAGTTTTCTAGAGAGCTTTTACCAAAGAACATTTTATTTGCTGTAATTTCTAGTGACCTTTTGAAAAGGTAATTATTTCTAATTCTATTCTGTATGCATTCGCATAAACAATAGAATTTTCACACAAAAGTGTGCACGTCACCAATATATATGAACATGATGCTGGGAAGTTATGCATATGGCAGCAGCATAAGTGCAGATATTTCTAATCAATATACACATGGCACTGCTGCATTTGCATCAACTACTAAAAAGACACCACAGAACCTGCATATTACTAGTAGCAGGGGGATTTGTGTGTCTCACTTTAACTCAGTGAGCTATGCTGGTAGGACCACATAGCTCGAATGGAAGGGGTCAGACAAAGTAGCAATTCAGTACAAAGAGCTGGGAGAGAGTATTTTTTAGAAAGGTTTAAGCCTTCATCAGCTCCTTAACTCATATACCCAATATCTGCAACCCTCTACGGTGTTTATTGGGATATATTGATGATGAAGGTATATCTAAAAATGTACAAACCTTTCTGCTCATAAAATTGTTCTATGCTAAGAAAATCGATAAACAATCCACTGGTAGTCTTAATCCTCACCCACTATAGCCTTTTGGATCACTACCATTAATCAAGCAATACCATTATATAAGTTGACGTATGAGGCCAGAGGATGCCCAAAAAAAATCCTTAAGATTTGGGGCTCTTGGGTCAGCTCCAAAAGTACCATATCACTGGCTCCTTGAAAGACTAAATTAAGCCACTTGATCATTGATTGGTTCCAATTAAGCAGAATAGACATTTGACCTTTAGGTTGTCAAATATCCACTAAATGTATACCAGTTTACCAGATTTTTTTAATGGTTTGAGCGATGTTCGCTCCATATACAGTTTGTTTTTTTTGTTGTTTGTTGTGTATGAAAATAAATAAAATTCTACTTAAAAAGAATTGGTCATTGGGCTAACACCACCAATAGCAAATCACAATTGCTGAAAAAACTTCAGAGGACTCTTGGAAATAGATGTAAAAGTAAGAGACTGAGTGGGAAGAAAAATGTGATAATAGATAAAACTTTAAAGTGGAGGGCCCACAAAAAAAAAAAAATTAAAAGTCAGCAGCTACAAATACTGCAGCTGCTGACTTTTAATAAATCGGACACCTACCTGTCCCGGGGTCCAGCGATGCGGGGAAACGAGACCCCCCCCCCCTCGTTTCCCGCTCCGCTCGTGGCGCCGGCATTCTTAATGTGGGCAACCCGGCTGTGGCTTCACAGCCGGGCGCCATGATTCGACGCTCACTCATCTGGGACACATGACAGGTCCCAGATGACTGTGCTGTGCTAGGGGAAGTGATGTCATTGCCCGGGCAATGAAGGTGGCAGACTATGAGGGACCCCCTAGCAACAGGCATTTAGAGGTAAGTAAAAAATGTATTTTTTCCAATTATTATTTTATCTTTTTTTTATGATTTTTAAGCCAGATTTTTTTTTTTGGGTGGCAACACCACTTTAAATGACACAGATACGCAGAAGAAACCTCTAGATATCATTAGAATAATAGTGTATATACTGACTGCAAAGATAATGAAATGGATTGGTAAAAGTATAGCAAGAAGAAGCTATGCCCACTATTTTATATTTGTGACACATGAAGAGCATGGCTTTGTAGTTTAATGTATTCTTAGTGATATTTGGAAATCGTTTTGTCCTTGTATTGGAACCAATATTCCATAGCATATGTACTATAAAAAATACAGAGTACATTTTATAACATGAATATACCTGATGTGTATACGCCAACTAAATACAGAGAGAAGGTCTATTTAAGCCCTTGCATGACTAACATAGTTGAGATACTGATGCACAGATTGGAATACAAAGCACATGGTGCAAAATGATAGAAAAGGGAATATAGATTAAGGGAAAATTGTAATGGATCCTATATGGAGAGATTGAAAAAGCCAGTCAAGATTGATCATGTCTTTAAAAGATGAAGGATACAATATTTGGGTCCATTCTCGAAGATGTAAGAGTATATGGAGTTCCAACATAAGGTTAAGCTCATTATTTACTAGCTTTCAGGATACATGCAAAGATCTCCAAATGTTATGAAATCTAAAGGCCAGTGATTAATAAGCAAAGTAGGGATAGCTTGAAAGATGGAAACATAATGAAGATGTACCAGAGAGCTAGCAGAGAAGATGAATTGAAAATTAAAATAAAACATGGATGCGAAGAGCATGTGGGACGAGCTAACAATATATAATGTAACAGACAGCAAATACGGTGTTAGGGAAAAAGAAAAAAAAAGGAATGGGGGGGGATTAGGAATTCAATGAAGAAGCATACAGAAAGTAAAAATTAGGAAAAGAGAATATGTAAGAGCGAAAACACAATAGCTGAAAGGAAGATAAACAGATTATATATATATATCTTTTCATGTGACAACAATGAAGAAATGACACTTTGCTACAATGTAAAGTTGTGAGTGTACAGCGTGTATAACAATGTAAATTTGCTGTCCCCTCAAAATAACTTAACACGCAGCCATTAATGTCTAAACCACTGGCAACAAAAGCGAGTACACCTCTAAGTGAAAATTTCCAAATTGGGCCCAAAGTGTCAATATTTTGGGTGGCCACCATTATTTTACAGCACTGCCTTAACCCTCTTGGCAAGGAGTTCACCAGAGCTTCACAGGTTGCCACTAGAGTCCTCTTCCACTCCTCCATGACGACATGACGCTCCTCCACCATCCGTTTAAGGATGCCCCACAGATGCTCAATAGGGTTTCGGTCTGGAGACATGCTTGGCCAGTCCATCACCTTTACCCTCAGCTTCTTTCGCAAGGCAGTGGTCATCTTGGAGGTGTGTTTGGGGGTCGTTATGTTGTAATACTGCCCTGCGGTCTAGTCTCAGAAGGGAAGGGATCATGCTCTGCTTCAGTACATGTTGGCATTCATGGTTCCCTCGAACTGTAACTCCCCAGTGCTGGCAGCACTCATGCAGCCCCAGACCATGACACTCCCACCATCATGCTTGACTGTAGGCAAGTCACACTTGTCTTTGCCTCAACACACGCTTGACACCATCTGGACCTAATAAGTTTATCTTGGTCTCATCAGACCACAGGACATGGTTTTAGTAATCCATGTCCATAGTCTGCTTGTCTTCCGCAAACTGCTTGCAGGCTTTCTTGTGCATCATTTTTAGAAAAGGCTTCATTCTTGGACGACAGCCATGCAGACCAATTTGATGCAGTGCGCATCGTATGGTCTGAGCACTGACAGGCTGACCCCCCCCCCCCCCCCCACCCCTTCAACCTCTGCAGCAATGCTGGCAGCACTCATACATCTATTTCCTATTTCCCAAAGACAACCTCTGGATATGACACTGAGCACGTGAACTCAACTTCTACGTGTTCTGAGTGGAACCTGTCCTGTTAAACTGATGTATGGTCTTGGCCACCTTGCTGCAGCTAAGTTTCAGTGTCCTGGCAATCGTCTTATAGCCTAGGCCAGTGATGGCAAACCTTGGCACCCCAGATGTTTTGGAACTACATTTCCCATGATGCTCATACACTCTGCGGTGTAGTTAAGCATCATGGGAAATGTAGTTCCAAAACATCTGGGGTGCCAAGGTTTGCCATCACTGGCCTAGGCCATCTTTATGTAGAGCAACAATCCTTTTTTTTTTAGATCCTCTGAGAGTTCTTTGCTATGAGGTGCCATGTTAAACTTCCAGTGACCAGTATGAGAGAATGAGAGCGATAACACCAAATTTAACACACCTGCTCCCCATTCACACCTGAGACCTTGTAACAATAACGAGTCACATGACACTGGGGAGGGAAAATGCCTAATTGGGCCCAATTTGGACATTTTCACTTAGGGGTGTACTCACTTTTCTTGTCAGTAGTTTAGACATTAATGGCTGTTTGTTGAGATATTTAAGGGGACAGCAAATTTACACTGTTATACAAGCTGTACACTCACTACTTTACATTGTAGCAAAGTGCCATTTCTTCAGTGTTGTCACATTTAAAGTTATAATAAAATATTTACAAAAATGTGAGGGGTTTACTCACTGTTGTGAGATCCTGTATATATATCTATCTTTTTTTTTTTTTTTCACTTGGGATGAGCTACACTTAATCTGCAATATCAATATACGCATCAAGCAGGCTCCTCTCATCAGCTCCAATCTATAGAGAAAGGAAAGGGGTTGCAATATCCATAGTTTGCAATTAGGTTTACTTGTATTCCAAACCACATATTTCCATACATCTTCAATGCAACAGTTTTGAGCATGCCACCTTCTCATATCTACTGTACATATCCACACTAGCAAAAGTGTGTCCTTTCATAGAACAGGCAAGTTGAATACAAAAGGGTGCATTGGTAAAGGAGCCTGTAAGTCCAGTGGCGAAGGGGAGGTGTAGGGGGAGGTGATTGAGGGAAAGGTGGGGGGAGAATAGGAGTTAAATACAATGTTGAGAACATGGCACTGCAATTTAGGCAAGGGTGCAGTATACATTGGTGCAAATGCATGTTGGTGCAGTTGTGGCTAGTGCAGAACTGCGTGTTGGTGTCGTGGCAGCAAGTGCAGAAGTATGTGTTGGCGTATGTATTTGATGCTACTGCACATGTGCTAGTGACCGCTGCCATTTTAGCCATGTTCAAAGAGGTTACTGGGCAGGTGCCCATTTCACTGCAGACCAAGGTCATCACGCAACATATATAGACTTCAAGTCTATTCCCTAGTGTTCATGCGGAGCTGGTAGATGACAAAGGGGTATCCCCTAGGTACCACACATGCATGAGAAAGTTGTTATATTTATGACAGTAAGATTTTTACATTCAGTTGCACACACTGCTACCTATAACCACCTCTACTACTTAACATTCTATTTTAATTTTACTTTCACATCTCTATTTTACCCTGGAACAAAGTAGAGTGGAAAAATAATATTCCGTCTTACTTCCTGCATGATTCTTTATCACTAAAGGATACACATGTGCATGGACATTTCAACTGATTTCAAGCAGGAGGTAAAAACCTTTTTAAGATACAAGTCCTTATTAGTCTCATACTTGCAGAACTTAAAGCTAAACTATGTACGTACGTACATACATACGTACATACATACATACATACATGCATAATGGCTGAGAGCAGCTTTCAGATACATAGCTGAATACTGATACTTGTCACAGTCAGATAAAAGCTTGATGTACTATTAACTATGCTCCTTAGGTTAATATGTGCATGTGAACTTGAAAAGTAAAGAGTGGCTAATCCAGATACAATACTATGATTTATTAATCATATAAGGATAGTAGAATATCAGCTGTAAAATGCATTATGGGTGGAAAAAAAAAAAAAGAAGACTACTCCAATTAAATGGATCACTAAGGGCGTCAAAAAGGGACAAGAAGTAGCATTAAATAAATCTAAACCCAACAAACTGTAATATATTAAAACTTACCAGTCTACAAATGAAATGGGTGTATTTGTTTTATTCTAATGCTATTTTCACCTGATGAGCATGCGCATGAAGCACTTCTTGCCCATGGGTGGACGAGCTCACTTCTTTACTGTATCTATGAAGGAAACCATGTTACCCCTAGGCATGAGTTCAGGTTTGGCCTGTACTTTGGTTTGGACCGAATCCAGAAGAAAGATGCAACTCCCGCCCACTGCCACCTTACCAACAGAGGCCAAGGCATTTTTTTAAAAAATATGTAGAAGAATACATAATCGGCTTAAACTGAGGAAAAAAAATTGTTTTAAAAAAAAAAAAAAAAAAAGTTTTAAAAGTAAAAAAATATTGTGTTTCTTTCAAAATTGGCGCTCTTTTTTTGTTTATACAGGGGGTCCCCGGGTTACAAACAAGATAGGGACTGTAGGGTTGTTCTTAAGTTGAATCTGTTTGTAAGTGGGAACAGGTAAATTTTTTAAGTGTAGCTTCAGACAAAAAATCTATTTTTAAGTTTTTTAGATAACAGAGAAGGGTTATCACCGCTGTAACATTTGTTTTGCTGTCTGTGCCCCTGTTCAGAAGATTTCACCTCACCTTCTGTCCCAATAACAACTGGATTTAGAAAATTTTGGGTTGTTAGGGAAGCATGGACTGGTGATAAAGCATCAGTGGAGACAACTTTTACCCATAATAACTCTTACAGGAGTGAATTTCCCTTTCTAGGGGTAGATTTCCTCTCACTTCCTGCTGTCTCCCTCCGTTTGTAAGTAGGAGTCGTTTGTAAGTCGGATGTTTGTAAGTCGGGGACCCCCTGTAGCGCAAAAAATAAAAAAATGCAAAGGGGATCAAATACCGCCAAAAGAAAGCTCTGTTTTTAGGGGGAAATTGATAAAAATTTAATTTGGGTACAACGTCGCATGACCGCAAAATTGTCATTCAAAGTGCGAAAGCTGAAAATTGGCCTGGGCAGGAAGGGAGTGAAAATGCCCTGTATTGAAGTGGTTAAATCAGATTTTTTTAATTTAAAATCGATTTTATTTGAATAAAATGCTTTTTGAGTAAAAATCTAAAGATAGTTTTCTATTTAGGATATATTAATATCTTAGTTTATTCAGCATGAAATGGAGCTTAGTTATGTAGCATGAGGCTGTATATTCTGCAATATAACATTTTTTGGTAAATTCATTCAATGAATCCAAGCTCTGCAAGCTGAGATAACATGCACTGCATTGATGCATTCACAAAATTTCACAGTAACCATGAGATAAAAAAAAAAAGTTCAGGATTGTTCCTTTAACCCATTGTTTTGCAAATCTACCGTATATACTCGAGTATAAGCTGACTTTTTCAGCACATTTTTTATGCTGAAAAAGCCCCACTCGGCTTATACTCCAGTGAGGGTACAGTCTCACTGTGCCCATCTGCAGCTGTACCTTTGATAACCAAAACAGCGGGCGTCTCCCGCTGTGTCATGCAGTCTGTTCGGCGGCCGTCCACTGTAACAAAGCCCTGTCTCCTCCTCGTCCGTGATAGACGGAACACTGTTTCGTCTATCGAAGAGGAGGTGGGGCTTTGTTAGTGGACGGCCGCCGAACAGACTGCATGGCACAGCGGGAGACACCCGCTGGTTTGGTTATCAAAGGTACAGCTGAAGATGGGCACAGTGAGGCTGCAGATTGGCACAGTGAGGCTGCAAATGGGCACTGATGATGCAGATGAGCACAGTGAGGCTGCAGATGGGCATTGTTTACCCAGTAGCTGCTGCATTTCCCACTAAGCTTATACTCAAGTCAAAAAGTTTTCCCATTTTTTTGTGGTAAAATTAGGTGCCTCTGCTTATATTCGGGTCGGCTTATACTCGAGTATATACGGTATGTACACGGCCAACTGTATAACACGGTATATCTGCCCTGCTTTCAGCAGGATCCTCCTCCTGGTTAGGCCAGTCAGGCCATCTGACCTGATCTTTTAAGGACTGGCAGACTCCGATTGCTGCGATAGCTGGCTGAATAGCTTAATGGACAAAGAAAAGGAAGCACTTAATAGTGACTCCATTTTTTTTGTCAACCTTTAAAGAGGAAGTAAAGCCTCTTTTAAAAAAAAAAAAAAAAACGGAACCTGCAAGGCAAAAGGCATAATGAGCTAGTATGCATAGCATAAGAGTTAAATTCTGGCAGACTATAGAACATATTTAACATTATAAGGGCAAACATATAATTGCCTGATCATAGCCAACTTAAATATTGAAAATTTGTTAAAATATTCTAAGCAGAAATTTCACTAAGAAACGCTTGCTGACTGCATCATAAGATGCATTTAAAAAAAAAAAGCCATTTTGTGTTGCCCGTAAATTGCATATCTTGTACAGGAGATACCCTGGATATTCATAGACCCTGGATAGGCTGCTTCCTTCTGGTGACTAAACACTGGAAAGGCTTTTGGACATGCCCCCCTGGACAAACCACTATAACCCTACCCTACTCTGTGATATCTTTTTTGCAAGCAATGCAGAGTAACACAGGAACAGAGTGAAGGGTGTACTGTGCTGTACTCCGAGATATAGAATTTGCAAGTCAAAATTCCTTTGTCTTACTCATACAATAAAGGACAAACGCTGTATATTGACAGACCCAGGGGTGTCTCCAAGCAACGAATCAGAAGGCTGCCCAACAAGGCAACAGAACCATGCAAACAGGCCCAACAAAACAGGTAAAAGGTAAATTGTCGGCTGCAGGAAAGCCAAAATACAAGCTACTTCATAGTCTCTGGGTGTGCAATGCCTGTTTTCACATTTCGAGAAAAAGGATATCCATGTACAGTAGTAGATATATCTCTAAATGGCTTTGCTGCTGTTGAGTAATGTGGGAATGGCAGAGTGAGATATACCCTGTTCCTCAAGACAGCCATTCTGTTAAAGAGAAGTAGGCTGGTACAGGGAGGGGCTTGAGAAAGTAGATTTAGCCTGTTTGGGAGAGGCCAGGGGTCTTCTCTTAGAAGTTTGAGCTTGTCTGTGTACCAGGTTCTTCCAGGCCAATTTGATGCAACGAGATCCATCAATTTCTTCTTTTCCTCTTTTTTTTTACAGAGGAAGAATCTGTACTGGAGGAAATGTACATATTAACTTGAACAAAGTCCACTGAATTACCAGAGCATCTGATGCCAGTGCTAGAGTGATCTTAGTCCTGGCCAAAGATATGTGTAACTTGTGGAACCTGGAGGCCAAGATTTCCACATCTGGAGTAACCTATTCCTGACATAGGAGACTGAAGATGTCGGGATGAATAGGGCCATTCTCTTTGGTCCAAGCAGTGACAACTGAGGAAATCCACCTTCCTACACTCCTAATATGTGAACAGTACAGATTGCTGGGCAGTTCTTTTGCATATAGAGTATAATCAGACTTACTTTCTCTTTAAGCTGTCTGATTCCTATTTAATATAAGCCACTGCCACTGCTGTGGCACTATCTAATTGCACCGCAATAGGGTGTCCTTGGAGAAGGGGGGTTCAAATAGTTCAGGGTCAAATTGTATTGCTCTGAGTTCCAAGATGTTAGATGGGGAGCATTGCTTATCTAGGTGACAAGGTTCCCTGAACTGTGAGAGATTGAAACACTCCCCCCTAGCCTGTGGGGCTGGCATCTGCTATCACCTTCCATGAGGGTGACAGAAAGGACTTTCCTATTTCCATGGCTGGTTTGACAGTTCATCAAGTTGGGGAGTTCATTGCTTGACTGTAGAGAAGAATAGGGAAGTTGAGATGTGTAGTGCATTTGTTCCAGGCAAGAAGAATGTAGAGTTTCAGGGGCCTTGAGTGAAAGGAACAGCCTTGAAAGAGGCAGCCATGAGGCCTATAACTCTCTTGAACAATCTTACTGAAGGATGTCTCTTGGATCTTAAGGTTCAAGCATGGGATCATAGAGGGAAACTGTGACAGACTCACCCGAGACAAAGGCTTTTGGAGGGGACTGAATGCCAGCCCCTTTCCTACCGATCATGGGCCCTGGCATTTGGGGGAACGGTGCTCTTTGTGAGAAGGTTTACTTGGATTTGCCCAAAGACTATTCTTGCTTGTTAATTCTGAACAATATATGATCATTGAAAGAGCTGATCACATTGACCTCTGGAGACGGACTGTCTGGTCATGCTAATTATATAGTTGTCTGCCAAGTGTTTACTAGAGGAGAGGGGGGGAGTGTCCAGGAGCCAGCCCTACCTCGTTATCTAACCCCTTGTGTTAAAAGTGTATAAAAAGTCTATTCTAGTTCTAATGAAGAGTCCATGTCAGCAGCAAAACAAGTGTTGTCTTGTTTTGTGCTTGTGAGCGGTTGGAATATCTGATATCTTTATTCAGACTGGAACAAAGTGGTATATGACGAAAGCACTCAAGTGGAGTTTCGTCACATTGGTGGCAAGCAGTGGGATGCTTCCTGCAGTATGGGACATCCAAACCTCCACCTGGATCCAAGGTCCAGATAGCAGGAGAGGTACAGATACCAGCCCCATGGAAGAGGAATTCAGAAGGAGGTTGCGAGAGATACAGCACAGAGGACCAGTATCAGAGCAAGTCCTGCTTGAATGGTATGATTCTATCCGCTGAGAAATCTGGAAGGAAATGCTAGCCCATGAGAAGCTTCACCAGTGAAAAGTTCTCCCCTCCAACCAGGAAAGGTACTGGTCGCAGTATGGATTGCGGGTGCTGTTTTTGGGAGGAAAAACTGCACAAGGAGCAGACAGCTGAATTAAGCAGGCTGGTATGGGCAGAGATGCGGCTGGATGAGAGCTACAGAGCTTTCCGGTAGCATATATCCCAAGCATGTCCCTATATAGCAGATGACAGCCCAACGGAAGGCTTAAGCTACGGTGGCCTGTGACTGTTGTATGTGAAGCTGACAGGGGACTCTAACTTTGGGAGTGATTTGGAGTGGCGGTTGGACAAAATCACGGATTTCAGAGAAGGGCTACTGAACGTCTTGGAAGTGCAATGGGCACTGGAAGATATAGAGTTTCTGGCCGTTCATAAATGGGAGCTGGAGATCGCCTACAGATGGCTGCTAGACTCTGCTCAGTGCCAGGGCTGGGCTCCCTTTGCCTGAGACTATCAGGAAATACCAATTGATAACTCTGAAATCCTGGCTAAAGAGTCGGCAATGTGGCACAGTAACAGTGTGCTTTGCCAACCTTCCCCCACAGCTATGGACGTGGAGGTCTTATGGCGGATGCAGTAAGTGCTGACTGACCTTGATGATCCTGTTTCTGCATGGGATGATCTTGGATGGAGGAATGTGCCTGTCCAGCAACATGCCAGAGAATCGGCAGTGGAAAATCTGGAGTTTGCCATCCCCAAAGCTGAAGTGCTGACAACAGGGCAGAGCTCTGCTAACCTCTGCCCACCACTGATAGCATCTTCTGGGTTCCATGGACAGGAGATGGTGAACCTCTATCCCCAGACACCAGTTGCAGAGATAGGGGATTTGATAGACTTTTCTGCTGAGGAAAAACAATCTGGTGAGCCCCCCAGAAGAAGAGCTGGTATTAGGGCCAAACTTCACTGTGCTCTGCCCAGCACCAACAGCAGTATCTGTGGAGTTACAAGGAACTTCCCCAGCTGAAGCGCTGGTCACCAGAGGGTCCAAGACCTCTGCCCCACACCTGTGGCAGTTTCGGAGGCTCAGGGTGAGAAGATAGCAATCACTCCCCAGCAGCAGATACAGAGGGAGATGGCCGAGGAGGTGTTTGTCGTCCCTCCCCAACAGTTGGCCAGGGTGGAGGAAGCGGCCTTTCCTCCCCAGCAAAGATTTGCGCACCTGGGAGACAGTACCAGAGACATGTCGTCCCAGTAGCCAGATGAGGGAACGGAAAATGAAGCAGCCAGCTCACCTCCCCAATGGCAGCTACACAGTTTGGGAGTGGAGGAATCCAGCCTCCTGCCCCAACAGTTAGCCAGAGCAGAGGATGTGGAGTCCCCAGCAGAAGTGCTGGCAACAGGGCAGAGTGCTACCAACCTCTGCCCAGCACCGGCAACAACTGTGGAGATCCAGGGAGCCACAGCCCCTCTCTCCGGCGACAAGCTGATGTAGTGAAGCTGCTACTCCCAGCTGAATCGCTGCCAACAGGGCAGAGCAACGCTGGCCTCTGCCTAGCACCTACAGTTTCTTCTCAGCTTCAGGGAACTGGGGCAGTGGGCCCCTCTGCCCAGCAACAGGCCAAGCAATGGAATGGTAAACACCACCCAGCTAAAGCGCTGACAGCCGGACAGAGTCAATGACCTCTGCCCCACACCTACTGAGGTCAACTATTCCTTGCAGCCAAGAAAGGAGATCATGTGGACAGACTATGAGTTCACTCTGCCTGACTAACGCATGTCCAGACCAGGTGGAGGTCTGGGACCTTGTTAGTCAACTTTTGATGGGGGAGAAATGTGACAGACTCACCCGGGACAGAGGCTTTTGGAGGGGACTGAATGCCAGCCTCTTGCCTACCGACCATGGGCCCTGGCATTTTGGGGAACGGTGCTCTTTGTGAGAAGGTTTACTTGGATTTGCCCAAAGACTATTCTTGGTTGTTAATTCTGAACAATATATGATCATTCAAAGAGCAGATCACATTGACCTCTGGAGACGGACTGTCTTGTCACCTGGGCTGCCTTAAGTGCTGTGTTAATTAACATGCTAATTATATAGTTGTCTGCTAAGTGTTTACTAGAGGGGAGGGGGGAGTATCCAGGAGACAGCCCTACCTTGTTATCTAACCCCTTATGTTAAATGTATATAAAAAGACTGTATTCTGGTTCTAATAAAGAGTCCATGTCAGTAGCTAAACAAGTGTCGTCTTGTTTTGTGCTTGTGAGCGGTTGGAATATCTGATATCTATATTCAGACTGGGAGGAAGTGGTATATGACAAAAGCACTTAAGCGGAGTGTGCAAAGTTTTGTCACAGAAACTTTTGCCTAGGCCATATCTAGGATGAGGTTTAGGTATTTCAGACAAAGGGAAGGCTTGAGTATGGACTTTTGGGAGTTGATTATCCAACTTAAAGCCTGATGAATCTGGATAATCATTTTGAGACAGTTGTGAGGGGTATTCATTCTTCAGATGGTCATCTAGCTATGCAGTAACCTGGATACCCTGAATTCCTAAGATGGTTAGTAGGGGGACAACCACCTTTGTAAATACACTCTGGGTGCAGAGGATAGGCCAAACAGCAGTGTGACAAATCTGAGGGTTTGTCTCCTAAACACAAAAAAACACTGATGAAATGGGTAAATGGGAATATGGGAATATGGAGGTAGGCATTTTGAATGTCTATGAAGGTCAAGTATTCCTGTTTTGTCCAACTTGCATTTATAAAATGTATTTGTTGTATTGAACTGCACCAAAGCAACGTTAGAGGCCATTCCTACAGCATGGGGTCAGGGTATGGTTCCCAAGTAATTACTAAGGTTGCACAGATCCAGATGCACTGCTTTTATTGTTAAAGTAAAATGCAGTGAAGAGTTTATTGAATAATTCAAAGTAAATAGGTAAAAACTAAACGATGATAAACTAGTCAAGCATAAAAACATTCCCATAAGGGAGAAGAGGTGCACCACCTACAGGACACTGGCAAAAAAAGTGGGGGAGAGTTCTAAGCTGCATGCCCAAGGGGGGCATGTTAAAAAGCTTTGCCGGTGTCCAATCACCTAAAGTTAGCAGCCTATAACCCAAGGTCTCTGAAGATCCAGTCTCTTGTACTATATTATTAAGATATCACTTTTCATTATATATGTAATTGACAATAAAAAATTTAAAAAAAAGGGCCTACCTTCATTTATACTGGCTTGTGCAACAGCAAATAGTTCAGAAGATCTCTCCTCGAGTAATTTCTGGTGAATGGAAATACACCTTATAGTCCACCAGGGCACCAACTGAAAGACAAGTATTTATACAAAAGTGATAGCAGGAACTATTTGTGTCTTCAATGTACAACAAATGGCAAAAAAAATAAAACCACACCCACACCCACACCATACCAATTACATAGTTAGGTTAAAAAAAGACACAAGTCTATCTAGTTCTAGTTATGTGTACAGTGACTATGTTTAACTGGGCTATTTGACCCCAGTGACCATGTTTAAAGGCATAATCCACCTTTACCAGAGATCACACCATCCTATCCTGCCTTGTTGCTAGGACATTGCAAAGAATTTCCTAGCTCTTACTGGTCACCTCCACCATCAGAGAAGCAAGCTCTCAAACGCTGAGCTCAGAGCTACAGCGTCAGGGGAGAAAAAGCACATGTGAGTGGGTTTGAATCAGAGAAAGAGCTTGCTCCTGTGACGGTGGTTGTAAGATCACGTATAAGTGCTGAAAGCAAAGATCCACAAGTCGCACATCATGAATTTCGACCCATGTGCATGAAGTGAGATGAGTGGCAGCCTCAGCCGGGACCCAAGCCAGGCCAAGTCCCAACACGTTTCGCTCTGCCCCTTGGAGCTTAATCGTGGGGATGGCTGGAATGCTGGAATTAAAGTCCTGCATTACTACAGATTTTTAGTTGCACAATAATTGGGGATGATGGCACTTACAAATGAACAATCAGTAATGGGCTTCACTGATCTTTTAATGTATTGACCTTTTGAGTTGTCACACGCAGAACGTGTAAAGAAACCTTTCAATAGGGACAGATGTTCCAGTGACAATGGTCTAAAATAGGATTTCCCCTCACATCTTGCTGTGTTTTTGAATAGGTAAAGAAAGGTAATCTCCATAATGGGACACAGAAAAAAACCTGACAGTCCTATCCATTCTCTACCCTAAAAAAAAAAAAAAAAAATATATATATAAAAAGTTTTAACATTTGCATACAATTTAAAGTAGTACGGTTTTATTCATTACCCATCCAGCTTAAATAGATCATTACAAATTTAATAATTTGATGCAGAATAATGCATGGGCTAACACTGATCAAAAGCAATTTACACTTTAAACAGCAAGGAAGCTTTCATTTTCTTCATAATATTCCTTTTCTTAATAGTTTTAGAATTAGCCTAGGGCCACACAGTCATGAACTAATAGTGAAGAAGTAAAAATGCTCAAGGCAAGAAACCATTTGTATTCTTGTTGAGATTACAAGAGATGCACAGAGAAGGATTTTGTTTGTGAAAAGTGAAAATTACAAGATTACAGGCTGGTGCACCTTATTTTCTGCAGGTCAAAGGACATAAGAGCTTTATCACAGTAAAATCATATAATGTGTAGCTATGTTATCTTTCCAAGGTTTATTGCGATCAAATGATAAGCAACAGGACTTGTATAGTATTATATATTGTATAGAATATAGTCTACTAAGCCACTAGAATACTAACAAGGTTGTTGTAGCGTGTAATTTTTTGGATCAATGGATAATACAGTTAGTGGTAACTGCATCCTAAGATGTAACAGAACTCTCTTACAGGGGTAGGCAACCTCCGTCACTGGTTCCACAAGCGGCACGCAAAGCCTCTTTTGCCGGCACTCAACTCTCTCCCCATCAGCAGAGCAGCACAGGGAAGTTTCAGTGAGACATTAATGCATTCCAATGTCACAATTCCCCAATCCGCACCTGCACTGAGGGGAAGGCACTGTGCCCCCACACATTGTAAAAGATGGGAAACATTGTTTGTTTCTCTAACTTTGCTGTAGCTGCGATTGTCCTCTTTTGTGATGGGAAAGAGATTGGGTGCAGTTCTGCTAGAGGGGGGGGGGGGGGGCAGTCCCTGTTTCCAGGAGGAGGAGAATTGTCTTGGCCACTGCTAAAGCCAATCACAGTCCTGCTAGCCCCGTCCACCATCTGGAGGAAGATGACTTGCTTGGTTGCCAATACCAATGTCATAAAGAAGGGATTTCACTGTGATTGAGAAAACCCCAATCAGGTGACAGTTTGTGGAATTACTGTTGCGCTTCTGGGAACTTTGTTGAAATTATTCCTGAACATTTGCGTCACTTACTACTGAACCCCTTCACACTGTGTCCCTTTATACCACAGCCTGTATTAAGTGCAATGAAAATCACACCCAACCACTTTTTCTCAGCTGCGGGGGCCCGATATTGCACACAGGTCCACTGCTTTCAGAAAATGCCCCTGACCTGAGCTCATCATAGCGCATCCATTCCACATGCTTGTATGTGACATCACATACATCACATAGAAGCATGTGGGCTGGATGCAAGAGAGGTTGATCAGCAGGATGAGTGTGCCAGGACAGGTAGATGTGTCTTATCTCTGCTTCTTTTCACCACTCTGCATATCACGCATATCATAGATGAGAAGAGGGTACAGCGGTGGGGAAAATGAGCAGTAGAGATTCAGAGGTGGAACAGAAGAGCAGGAGGGTACGGCTGTGGGGCAGATGTGCAGGGAGGTACAGTAGTGAAAGAGATGAGAAGGGGGTTCAGCAGTGGGACATAATAGCATGGGGGTACAGTGTTGGGCCAGATGAGCAGGGGGGGGGGGGGTTCAGTGTTGGGCCAGATGAGGGGGGGGGGGGGGTTCAGTGTTGGGCCAGATGAGCAGGGGGGGGTTCAGTGTTGGGCCAGATGAGGGGGGGGGGGTTCAGTGTTGGGCCAGATGAGGGGGGGGGGGGGGGGTTCAGTGTTGGGCCAGATGAGCGGGGGGGGGGGTTCAGTGTTGGGCCAGATGAGCAGGGGGGGGCAGTGTTGGGCCAGATGAGCAGGGGGGGGGGGGTTCAGTGTTGGGCCAGATGAGGGGGGGGGGGGGGGGGTTCAGTGTTGGGCCAGATGAGCAGGGGGGGGGGGGGGGGGGTTCAGTGTTGGGCCAGATGAGCGGGGGGGGGGGGGTTCAGTGTTGGGCCAGATGAGCGGGGGGGGGGGGGGTTCAGTGTTGGGCCAGATGAGCGGGGGGGGGGGGTTCAGTGTTGGGCCAGATGAGGGGGGGGGGGGGTTCAGTGTTGGGCCAGATGAGGGGGGGGGGGGGGGGGTTCAGTGTTGGGCCAGATGAGCAGGGGGGGTTCAGTGTTGGGCCAGATGAGCAGGGGGGGGTTCAGTGTTGGGCCAGATGAGCAGGGGGGGGTTCAGTGTTGGGCCAGATGAGCAGGGGGGGGGGTTCAGTGTTGGGCCAGATGAGCAGGGGGGGGGTTCAGTGTTGGGCCAGATGAGCGGGGGGGGTTCAGTGTTGGGCCAGATGAGCGGGGGGGGGTTCAGTGTTGGGCCAGATGAGCGGGGGGGGGTTCAGTGTTGGGCCAGATGAGCGGGGGGGGGTTCAGTGTTGGGCCAGATGAGCGGGGGGGTTCAGTGTTGGGCCAGATGAGCGGGGGGGGTTCAGTGTTGGGCCAGATGAGCGGGGGGGTTCAGTGTTGGGCCAGATGAGCGGGGGGGTTCAGTGTTGGGCCAGATGAGCAGGGGGGTTAGAGTGTTGGGCCAGATGAGCGGGGGGGGGTTCAGTGTTGGGCCAGATGAGCAGGGGGGGGTGGGGGTTCAGTGTTGGGCCAGATGAGCGGGGGGTTCAGTGTTGGGCCAGATGAGCAGGGGGGGTTCAGTGTTGGGCCAGATGTGCAGGGGGGTTCAGTGTTGGGCCAGATGTGCAGGGGGGTTTAGTGTTGGGCCAGATGTGCAGGGGGGTTCAGTGCTGGGGCGGAAAAAAAGGGGGTAGAGCAGTGGGGCAGATGTGAAAGGAGGTGTATTGGTGGGGCAGATGAGCAGAGGGTTACAGTGGTTGGGCAAGAGAGCAGGGGGAACAGAGGTGGGGCAGAAGAGCAGGGGGGTACAGAGGTGGGACCGATATGCAGGAGGTACATTGGTGGGGTAGATGAAAAAGCGGGTTACAGTGGTACGGCAGATGAGCAGATGGGTTAAGTGTTAGGACAGATGAGAAGGTGATTCAGTAGTGAGACAGAAGAGCATGGGGATACGGCAGTGGAGCAGATGTGCAGGGAGGTACAGTGGTGGGACAGATGAGGAAAGGGGTACACTGATGGGGCAGATGAGCATGGAGGTTACAGTGGTGGGACAGATGTGCAGTAGGTAAAGTGGTGGGAGGGATGAGAAGGGGGTTCATCGTGGAACAGAAAAGCAGGGGGTACAGTGATGGGGCAGATGAGCAGGGTAGTACAGTGGTGGGGCAGATGTGCAGGGGGGTACAGTGGTGGGGCAGATGTGCAGGATAGTACAGTGGGGGGCAGATGTGCAGGATAGTACAGTGGGGGGCAGATGTGCAGGGTAGTACAGTGGGGGGCAGATGTGCAGGGTAGTACAGTGGTGGAGCAGATATGCAGGGGGTTACAGTGGTGGGGCAGATAAGAAAGAGGGTACATTGGTGGGGTAGATGAGCAGGGTGGTACAGTGGTGGGGTAGATGTATAGGGGGTTTACAGTGGTGGAGCAGATAAGCAGGGGGTTTACAGTGGTGGAGCAGATAAGCAGGGGGGGTTAGAGTGGTGGAGCAGATAAGCAGGGGGGGTTAGAGTGGTGGAGCAGATAAGCAGGGGGGGTTACGGTGGTGGAGCAGATAAGCAGGCGGGGTTACAGTGGTGGAGCAAATAAGAAGGGGGGTTACAGTGGTGGGGCAGATGTTCAGGGGGTTACAGTAGTGAAACAGATTTGCAGGGGGGCAGTGATCTGAGGTGTGAAGTTGCAGGAATTGGGGCTGATCTGAGGCGTGAGAGTGAAGGATGGTACTTTCTCACTACTAAAATAGGTTACAGCATTTACTTTATAAAAAATTATTTTCGTTATTGAGTGTGTGAAATTTTAATTTTTTTGTTATTATATAAAATCGGCACGCTCAATTTCTTTGAAAACATTTTTTGGCACACTGTGCTCAAAGGGTTGCCTACCCCTGCTGTGACTATAATAGATACTGTTTTGGAAGTATGTAGTATGGAGTCTGCACTGTCTCCATATTCTGCTTACATTCAGTGTCCAGATGGATGAATTTGAGACATAGCATCCTGTGTTGGGCTGTCTTCTGTGTGTGGTTGTGGATGCTAGAGGCTTCTTCAAATGCTCCTAAATCAAAACTTGGTAAATTATGGGAGTTCAAACAGACAGAATTCACTGAAGGATGATTTACTCTACATAGTAGCTGGACATGGTTGGGATGTGATGCCACCGAACTTGTCAGGTCACCTGAGAACAGGTGACAGGTGCAGTCAGTAGGAGTCAGAAGTGCACCGCTAGGTAGTGGACCTTAGGACTGACTGCTGCGGATTGTACCCAGGGAGATTCAGGACACAGGTCTACTGGATCACTAACACAGATCCCAGTGGGAGCTAGAGCATAGATTCCCCAGGGCGCGCAGTCTAAGAGCCAGCAGGTGTTCGCCAGAGCCTCTAGTGGTGAGGATGGACTTCGCTGCAGTCTGGCTCCAGGTCGCGGCCCCAGGGTCTCACAGCTCACAGTAGACTACAGGAGAAGGAAGCAGCAGGCTAGAACGACAAGAATAGTAAGGGGATAAGGCAGAAGTCAGGGCAACTAGCAGACAGGAACAACAGAGTACACGCCAAAGGTTCAGGGTCACAGGCAGACAGGGATGGTCGGGGACATGCCAAAGGGTCAAGGTCACAAGCAGACAGGAATCGTTGAGAACACGCCAAGGTCGGTAACAGAGACAAACCGAGCACACGGCATGCAGGAACCAGGAAGCCGAACACACCATGGATACACAATGGTTGATCAGCACCGCTGGCTTGCAGTGCACAGGTTAATATAGGTTTCCCTGATAGGGCCTGGGGTGGAGCCATGCTTAGAGGAGAGGTTATAAAAACCACCAGGTGAGAGTGGCTGGCCTCTTAGTCTGAACACATGAGGAGAGGTAAGCAAACAGGGGAAGATTACTGCATAACCGTGACAGAACTGTTGACGGCAGAATTGAGATTTGTGTACATACTTGTGACGTTAAAGCAGAGTTTTACACAACTTTTGAAGTTTGCCCCCCCCCCGTGTTGCTGATCACATTGTCATGAATTGCAGATTGTTTTGTTTTTTTGTCAGAGCTTATTGTCATAAATTGCTAAGACCAGACTGCACAGAGAGAACCAAAACGCATGTAAGTGAATATAAACGTTTATTAAGATGAGTGACTTATAAGTGCTCAACACCTCCAATACCAAACAGTAATGCCCCAAACACAGGTACAAAAAGTCAGATCGGATTATGTTGTCGGAAAATCTGATCGTGTGTGGGCTCTAGCGAACTTTTTCCGTTGGAATTTCCGACGGAAAAAGTTTGAGAGCAGGACCTAAAATTTTCCGACAACAAAATCCGACTTTCTCCGATGGTGTGTATAGAATTCCGACGCCCAAAGTGCCACGCATGCTCAGAATAAATTTGGGGAAGAAAGCTATTGGCTACTGGCCTCTTCGTAGTCCCGTCGTATGTGTTGTACGTCACCTCGTTTGGAATGATCAGATTTTTCGACAACTTTGTGCGACCGTGTGTATGCAAGACAAGTTTTGGCCAAAAACCGTTGGAAAAAATCAGACGGCTTTTGTGGTCGGAATGTCCAACCGTGTGTATGGGGCATGACAATTAACCCAACAGTGACCTACAAACAACAAATAATATATACAGTATCTGGGGAATACCATAATCTAGAACATGAGCCAGGCGAGGGTCATACACAGAGGATCAGCAGATAAACAAGGGCCGTTCCAGAATCACAAACGTAAGCCAAGCCAGAGTCACACACAGGGAATCAGCAGATGGGGAAAGGTAAATGGGAATCGGGGCACAAGGCAAGGATGGAAGAGAACTAGAACACAGGAGGGACAGGATCAGGCCAGGCTCGGGATGGGGATCAGATACAGGATCAGGTACAGGTTCAGATCACAGGCTAGCAGGTCAGGGTGCAAGGATGAAACCAAGACAAACATGTGGGTGCTTGCCGAGTATTTATATGTATGCCTGTGATTAGCTTCAAGTGACACCTGAACACAGGAGGTGCTGTCTGCTCCACACTGCCGGGAAACACCCACTGGCGGACACCGGTACTACAGCCCAAGGATCCAACAGTGCCACCAATGGGAGAACCCTTTCCTAACACTTATCACCTATTTTGGGCAAAATACAGGTGCACTTCCGCAGTACCTCGCCACAGCGAGGTACCTCACATCCTGCGGCACATTGGCTGCTGGGATATAAGTGTCATCAATCCAAGGAGTCCATTGCTGGCTTACTGCGGCCGAGTGCAGGGTGTACCAAGATGTCGGATTTTCAACCGCTGATGGAGACACGGAACATCACTGCCTCATTCCCAGGTATCGGATTAGGCATCAGGAGCAAATGTTCTGTATCGGTACAGATACTAGTAACGGGACAACCCTAATGACCTCCATGATTTTTAAGGACAGCACAAAGTCTAGGCATGGAGTGAAAAAATTGGCGACATATTGCAACATCTATCTTTTTCTATTCTTCAAGAACAACCTCTTTTAGAGCCTGGATGCTGGATGGAGAGTGATGCTCAACTTGTCTCTTCAGAATTTCCCATAGGTGATTGATTGGGTTCAGATCAGGAGACATACTTGGCCACTAAATCACCTTTACCCTGTTCTTCTTCAGAAAGGCAACAGTGGCCTTAGATGTGTGTTTTGGATCATTGTCACGTTGGAAAAGTGCACGACGACCAAGGGCATGGAGTGATGGTAGCATCTTCTCTTTCAATATAGAGCAGTACCTCTGTAAATGAATGATACCATCAAAGAAATGCAGCTCCACGACACCAGCAGCACCCATGCAACCCCACAGGAGGGCACCTATCATCACCATGCTTCACTGTAGGCACAATGCATCTTTTTTGTACTCACCTTTGCGACGACATACAGTTTTGAAGACATCAGTTCCAAAAACATTTATCTTTGTCTCATCACTCCAGAGTACAGAGTCCCAGTAATCTTCTTTTTCATCATGGGCCCTGGCAAATTCTAAGCGGGCTGTTTTGTGCATTGGCTTTAGGAGAGGCTTCCTTCATGGATGACACCCATGCATACCATTCCTCTCCAGTGTACGCCGTATTGTGTCACTGGAAACAATCACCCCAGATCGGCTTTGTACTTCTTTAGCTAACTGCAGTGAACTTGCATTGGGCGATTTTCTTCAACCCTTCTCACCAGAAGACGCTCCTGTTGAAGTGTTTACTTCCGTGAACAGCCTGGAAGTCTCTATGAGATAGTTGCAGTTCCATCTTTGTTACATTTTTTTATCACTTTTGCTACAGTATTCTGACTGATAATTAAAGCGTTGCTGATCTTTTTGTAGCTTGTAGTTTCTTTCCCGGGCCTTGTAACATTTCTCTTCGATGTGGTGCCATTGCTGATGGCATGAAATGGGAAGGGGTTTTCTTTGTTAAGTAACGCCCTTTTATAATCAACTCTCTGCTGAACACCTGTTTAATGAATAGACTCCCCTTTAGTGTAATTCTTGTTAATTAGGATTTTGTCGTCTAAAATTTAGCTTTGCTCCATATACTTTCATTGGGGTGGATTCATTTTTGCAACATGGTCTTGAATAATTTGTTAGGAAAAATACTTATTTTTGTGTGCAAATTAACAAATCCTAGTGGCAATCAATCAATGGCCCGCATTTGTGGGAGTATTCTGTAGTATAGTGTCCTATAGAAAATGTTGATTCTGAAAGGAAAGTAAAGGTTTTCTGACAAATCTGTTTGGGTGTACTCATTTATGTGCAGCACTGTATAAGCATTTTACTTTTACAGGGTCATTTTAGGCTTAGTTAGAGCAACCCTGCGATAAAATTACTAGATAAAATGCCCTTGTAGGCAGAAAAGCCCCTGATTTTGCAGTCACATATATGTTATATGGCAATGAGATCCCCCTGTGGCTGAATTTCCAGGCCCACCTATCTAGTACAAGTGGTAAAAGTGGTAATATGTTATATGGCAATGAGATCCCCCTGTGGCTGAATTTCCAGGCCCACCTATCTAGTACAAGTGGTAAGAATGCTGCTTTTTGTTGTTTTTTTTTTCTTACAAATAAAAAAAATGTTGGTGAGGTAACTGCCTACTGAACTGTCCTAACACTCAATGATAGTAACTAGTGTAAAAAGGTCTTTGTGCACAAATCAATTTGTTTTATTTTAGTCTTCCTTAGTTCAATTAAAATAAAGAGACAGTAAATATAGACAATATAAGTAAAATGTTTAAAAAAAAAGAAAAATCAAATCTAAACCATGCATAGCTATACACTGTGTGTACTTGTTAATATATGGAACTAATTTACGATACAATACGATTTATTTATTACACAAATGCTTACATCCAAAGGGTCATGCGTACTGAGAGTTTATGTCCATGAACATGTATTTATTTCATTTACTGTGTGGATTAAATAAACATTAAATAAAATTAGAACTAGAAAGATTACGTAGGCCATTTGGAGAATGCCTAAATGAACAACTGACAATATGCAATCATCTATTCCAAACACGTCTTCAGACACAGATCATTTCTTACCTGGAATGCTGTAAGTTTGTTCCTCAGGTTCACAAGGATTACTCTGGCCAGCACTAAGAAGATTGGATTGGCTGTCAAGCTGTAGACTGATTCTCCATCAAGAACAAGCGTGCTCAGAATTGCAACACGCAATGCTTTGCTCTGGAAAACGATGAAAAATACAAATCAGTTAAACTGAAGAATGCAACTATAACACATACTGTAGCTGTTGAACCTGAAACTTAAAGCGGAGCTCCAGTCCCTGAAGTGAAATTTAAAAAAGTCAGCAGCTACAAAAACTGTAACTGCTGACTTTTAATAAACAGCCACTCCCCTGTACCAAGATCCCACGGGTTTGCTCACCCCAGTCAGTTTCACCCACTGTCTTTTTCCCTGTGTCCTCCCTCACCAGCATCTTCACTATGGGCACTGGGCTGTGACAGCTTGCGGCTTCACAGCTGGGTGCCCACTGCACATGAGCAATCTGCGCTGCACTCCGTGACTGGTCCCAAAGTCTTCTGGGACCGTTCATGTCTCCCAGAAGACTTCAGGAGGGAAGTGGGAGGAAAACTTCTGCTTCCGATCGCAGAAGTGGGAGCGCGTACTTGTCCAAATGCCCACCCCCCCCCCCCCCCCCCCCCCCAAAGCTCTGTTTCACAAACAGGAACTGGGAAGGAGGACTTTAAGCGAAACTTCCCCTTTTGGGTGGAGCTCCGCTTTAACTGTATGATATTACAGACAAGTGCACCTGTTCATTGAGGTTCCATTTTTTGTGCCCTTTTAAAACTTAGAAAAGTCACTGATTTGGTTTTAGTTCAATCTTATTTTATTGACAATTTAATCAATACAGATTAGCATAGTCCATTCATCTGCTAAATTTCTCCACAACTTTATCCCATTCTACTTCACAATTATGTGCCACTTTGTGCTGGTCTATCACATAAAATCCCAATAAAATACATTTAAGTTTTTGATTCTAACATGACAAAATGTGCAAAATTTCAAGGCTTATGAATACTTTTTCAAGGCACTGTATCTATCACAGCACTCCTTCAGTGTTACATACAACTCTGTCTCCTCTGTCCCCCAAGGCCCTGTTCTTAGATACCTTCTCTTTTCTATCTACACCTCCTACTTTGGTCCCTTGATAACCTCCCATGGCTTCCAATACCATCTCTATGCCAATGACACCCAAATCTTTCGCTCTACCCCTTACCTCACTCCTTTGGTCTCCTCTCGCTTTACTCATTGACATATCACCATGGATTTCACACCACTTCCTCGAACTAAATGTTTTTAAAACCAAACTTGTAATATTATCGCCGCCCCCACAACACCCTCCTCCCTGACTTGTCTTTCAAGATCAATAATCCCTCCCCTCAAACCAGGGTACTAGGTGTAATTGTAGACTGTCCTTTCAGCCCCAAGTCCAATCACTGTCAAAAGCTTGACTTCACCTCCCTAACAGCTCTAAAATTCTCCTTTTTTTAATTAATAAAACCACCAAGCTATTCATTTACTCCCTTATTAGCTCTCGCCTTGACTATTGCAACTCCCTTCTCATAGGTCTACCTCTAACACAGGCCATCTCCCCTTCAGTCTTTCATGAATGCTGCTGCCAGATTAATCTACCTTACCAACCACTCAGTGTCTGCCACCCCCCTCTGGCAATTCCTCCACTGGCATCCGAATGCCTAGCAAAATAAAATCAAAATACTATCAACATACAAAGCCACCACAACTATGCCCGAGCTACTTCACCAATCTTGTCTCCCAAACTCTGGAACTCTCTACTTTAACCACTTTCAGACCGGACCAATTCGGCACTGCGTTGCTTTAACTGACAATTGTGCGGTCGTGCGACGTGGCTCCCAAACAAAATTGACGTCCTTTTTTTACCACAAATAGAGCTTTCTTTTGGTGGTATTTGATCGCCCCTGCGGTTTTTATTTTTTGCGCTATAAACAAAAAAGAGCGGCAATTTTGAAAAAAAAAACGCATTATTTTTCATTTTTTGCTATAATAAATATCCCCAAAAAATATATAAAAAAAACATTTTTTTCCTCAGTTTAGGCCGATACGTATTCTTCTACATATTTTTGGTAAAAAAAAAAAATCGCAATAAGCGATTATTGATCGGTTTGCGCAGAAGTTATAGCGTTTACAAGATAGGGGATAGTTTTATAGCATTTTTATTAATAATTTTTTTTTATTAGTAATGGCAGCGATCTGCGATTTTTTTTGTGACTGCGACATTATGGCGGACACATCGGACATTTTTGACACATTTTTGGGACCATTGTCATTTATACAGCAATCAATGCTATTTAAATGCATTGATTCCTGTATAAATGACACTGGCAGTGAAGGGGTTAATCACAAGGGGGCAGTGTAGGGGTTAAGTATGCCTAGGGGTGTGTTTCTTACTGTGGGGGGGTGTGGCTGTCAGCTAGTGAATGCTGATCTCTGCTCCAATCACAGGGAGCAGAGATCGGCGTCACTAGTTGCTAGGCAGAACGGGGAGATGCTGCTTATCTCGGCATCTCCCCGTTCAGCCTTTCCGTGAGACGATCGTTGATCGAGTCCGCGGGGACCACGACCGGACTCACGGGGGTCCCGACCGGCACGGGAGCGCGCCGCTCCCGATGGCACGGACAGGCATTAAGGAGGGACTTATATACACGCCCTCCTGCCTGTACGTGCCATTCTGCTGACGTATATCGTCGTGCGCTGGTCGGCAAGTGGTTAATTTGTCCGGCTATCTCCTACTCAGGCCATCTTAGGTAATCCCTGAAAACGTATCTCTTCAAGAAAGCCTAAGCTGCCTCCACCTAACAACTCAACTTTTAATTCTTTCCTCAGCTCACCCTCAAAGTTATTACATTTTGTACCACTTGACCTACCCTATTAGATTGTAATCCCTTATTAGCAGGGCCTTCTTAACAATCTCATTATTATTATATTTATTTGCATTGTAAATGTATGGTCTCCCTTTACATTGTAAAGTGTTGCGCAAACTGTTGTCACTATATAAATCCTGTATAATAATAAAAAGAGATGCTGTGTCTATATGTCAGGATCAGTATGGTACAGGAATCACTGGAAAGCAGTACTGTTTTTTTAATTTTAAAATAACCCAAGAGTATTAAGACTTCCGTGTGCTTAGGTCTCCTTAAGCTATCGCTCCCTCTTCTTTCTCAGCCCAATACCCTCCAGCATCAACAAAGCCAAATAAAAATAGGTTTTCTGAGGGAAGACCTAGCTCAGCTTGTCTCTTCCTATAACATAAGACTGATGCCTTTAGCAATGCTGTGGATTTATAGCACACAGTAATATTACAGAGAGAAAAATTACACACCAGAGAGAACAATGCAGCCTCATCACACTGAAATTTGCTATGTTTGTTTTTTCTATTTAACAGAATTTGTACAGCAATATTTCCTTTAAGTACACACTTATGACATTCTTGATTATAAAATATATAGTTGAGAATCAAAACAAAAGAAAGAACCTTAACCCAGTTATTGCCAAAACACCATTTCCCGTGATGCTTAGCATTAGTCTCAGACATAAGCACTATTACTGTATTTAGGTGAAGAGAACAGCTTGAGACCAGACCTATCATGGAAAAAGAAAACTATTACCTACATGCCAGCTTTAAGCCATTTCAATGTGTAAAATAAACGTACTTTTGGGGAAAAGAGCCCTGCCCCACAAACTGCATGCAGCTGATACATTAAGAAAATGCTAAACTACTGAGGTACTACTTTAATCAGCAGCAAAGTTCCTAGTCTGCTGGTCATGTGAAATCCGCAATCTTTCTCCTCCCCAATCAGGGCAGAGATTACTCTCTGTGCAATAAACATAAAATTTGAGAATGCACAAGAAACTAGGCAGTATGTTATCCTATGCTCTTTACAGCCAAATAGGTTATCTGCACAATACTGATAATTTTGAATATTTAACACGAATAAAACTGAAAGGTTTCAGTTTCTGATATGCACAGGGTATCAAATACATGTACCAGCGGTATATACCTATAGACAACATTATTAAAATGTATTTAGTGAAGGACCCTGCATTTTTCCACCGGTTTTCGAGTAAGGTCTACAGGCGATCTATTCTACCTCTCCTGCTTACAGCAGCGAAGAGCAATATCTCGCTTTTATGGAAACAGACATAGCCGCCATCTATTGCCGTTTGGGTGAAGAAAGTAGTTGAGATGCCAGACGATGGCTACGGAGAAAGGCCTCCAGGAGAAATTCCTTAAAAAGTGGTTCTATTGGCACAAATTTGTTTACTCTGAGGAGTACAAGGAGCTGCTGATTTAAATCCTTTTATAGGTTAATTTCATTTGTCCTTTTTCCTTTAGTACTTCAAAAGGAGTTTGACTTTCCAAAAAACATTCTTTCAAACCTACAACTCAGTCATGCCTTAGCAGCCAACTTCCAAGCTCATAAACTCACACTGCAACAGAACCCAGTACTATCGCTGCTAATACAAACAGGTACTGAAAGGGGGCTTATCTCTCAATTATATGGGATCCTTCACAACAAAAAGCAGACTAGAATTCCTGCCAAAAAGGATGGAAGGACGACTTGGGTCCTATCTCAGAAGAATTGTGGGAACAGGAATTAAATACACTTAAAGTAGTCTATCTCGCTCACATTCAAAGACTTACGCAATTGTTCATTTTGCATAGCACATATCATACACCTGCTAAACTGTTTCACTGGCACCATAAGAGAAACCCAAACTGTGCTAGATGTGATAGAGGACCAGCAGAATATACATGTTGTGGAGAGTCCTAAACTCCATAGGTATTGGTGGGCTGATGTATCTTTTATATCCTATATTTTTCAAGTAACTGTACCACTTGAACCTAATATATGTTTGCTTAAGAAACTATACCTGTAGAGGCACAAGTCCCTATTATTAGGCTGCTTTATATAGCGCATAGAATATTAACTCAAAAATTGATATGTCAGAATCCACCTGAAGTTTGATGAGTGGAAATACGAGGTTAACACTATTTCTTCACCATTGTAATCCAACATAGAAACTGTCCCTGAAACCTCAAAAAAAAAAGATGGATCCTGTGGTTGGCAGTACCTAGATTGGGACCGTTTGCACAGATAGTGCAAAGACTGTTTTCCATGTTATGGATGACAACTACAAAAAACGGAACCTAGTCAGTCCTATACACAAAAGTTTGGGATTAATAAAATAAAAAATTGTAGCCCTCTGGCACCTTTTGACCTTTCTAGGCAAAATAAATGTTAGTCAAATTTTTGTTCCAGTTTTTATGTGTCAGAAGACTGCAGAATGTCATAGCAGTCTTCCATTTAACATTGTTTGCATCAATATTTGCAACTTCAAAAGAACAAAAAAATAAAAAAATGTATTTTAAAAGTTCAACATTGTAAAATGTAATGGTGGGTCCACCCATCACAGGATTATATTATATCACCTGGGAAAATAAAAATGTAAAAAATCTAGTCTCAAGGTATATGGCTTGTGAGGGTTACAAGTGGTTGTAAACTCATAAAAAAAAAAAAAAAAAAACCTGAAAAACAAAAGGCATAATGAGCATCGCATACTAGCTCATTATGAAATACTTACCTTAGATAGAGGCTGTTGCAATGGTCCCCCCACACTGCTGTAACCGGCGATATGTCTCCTGGAGTTATTTATGGGTTTGCAGGCTCCGGCGCTGTGATTGACGGTAAACGGCCTGAAGAAACGGTTCAAGTGGATATTCGGATACAATGAATATCTCCTAAACTGTGTAAGTTTAGGAGATATTCACAGTACCTACAGGTAAGCCTTATTATAGGCTTACCTGTAGGTTAAAGTGGTGTAACAGGGTTTACAACCATTTCAAACCCAAAATGTAGTGGGCTATGCCAGTATGCGAGCAGGAGCAGATGTACGTGGCAGTTGCTCCCACTATCTGGAGTAATCTATCCTGTCTTTATCCATCCCTTGCCTGTAATTTTGCTCAGCAAACTTGTGCCTTATGGTTAGGGGTCTAGCCCGGATCCTTCCATGCCGCACAAGGGTCGTTCGGGTAAACAGTGACAGTGAAGTTCCCTGTCGAAGCCCACAACCTGCCTCCTCTGGAGGTAGTTCTTTTGTACAAGTGCTGTTCTACAAATATGCACATGTCTACATTTGCATAGAAGCTCCACTAGTTCTGTTTATCACCTGTAAGGCTTTAATTATGATAATGCAATATCTGACCATCTCAGGATCATCTCCTGGAAAGTCAGGGGTATGAACTAAATTTCAGAGGTCCCTAGTCCTTCAATCTTTGTAGTTTTCCTTTTAGAAACACATCTCCAAGGCAACAGGGTTCTTCAATTCAGAAGGAATTTGATCAAGTTAGTGGTGCATGCAGCATATACCTCCTGTGTAAGGGTGGTGAAGGTTTAAATAATTGTTTACTATAATGATTACTAATATTTCAGGCTGTAGAGTGCTACTTTAGGTTCTGTTTGGAAGCTGTTTGTTCTAAGCATATTTGAGAAAGTTATATAGTAAAGATGAAACTTAAATGAGTAAACTTAAAAAAAATCTTAGAATAGCCTAGCAGGGAGACAACCAGAGGAACCTTTCTAATGGAAAATTTTAGGTTAAGACTATTCTATAGATCATGACTATATATGTTATAATATGTGTATAGTTATGATTGGTTAAAAGAAATGTGTCATCTAATGCACGTATCATAATATGGATATTTGTATCCGATTGGTGGGCAGAGATATTTCCACCAATATGTCTTTTGAATACTTAACATGATGAGCCATGCCCAATAAAGAGATCTCTGCTCTTCACTCGTGTGTGTGTGTGTGTGTGTGTGTGTGTGTGTGTGTGTGTGTGTGTGTGTGTGAATGTGAATAAGCAGGACTTCCAGGGCCCTGAAAATCAAGGTAAGGTGAGGGGGAGACTGACAGTAGAATTTAACCCCTACAGGGGGTTTCTATACTACTGCACAGGGTGGATAAAAATCAATGATTTTTTTCCATTAAAATCAGATTTTTTTTTGATTTTTATCAAATTTATTTTAATAAAATGCTTTTGGAGTAAAAATCTATGTAAACATAGTTTTCTATTTAAGATACATTAATCATTTTGTTTATTCAGCATGAAATGGAGCTTAGTTATGAAGCATGAGGCTGTATATTCTACAATATTTAAATTTTTGGTAAACTTATTCAATGAATCCAAGCTCTGCAAGCTGAAATAATATGCACTGCATTGATGCATTCACACAATTTCACAGTAACCATGAAATGGAACAAAGTTCAGAAATATACCTTTATCCCATTGTTTTGCAAATCTACAGTATGTACAGTACAAACTGTATGATTGAGTCGGTTCTGATATCGCTGTTTTACCAAACTGACAGCTTATTATTCTAAATAGGAAATCTTCAGTTTGATTGCAAATATTAAATATTCTAACTACCAGTAAGAATGAGTCCTTACATTTAAAGAGCACCTGTCATTTCAGATCCATCATGGCAGCGCTTGTTAGCGGGCATCCACTCACCTTCTGCCGACCAAAAGAAAGAAAATGAAATAAAAAAATTTTTTTTGTACAAAGTTGTCAATTTAAAGTGATTGTGAACGATCACCTTGTAAAACAACCCATCCAATTTTGTATAGGTATAAAAAAACATTATGAATGGTCACATTCCCTCTGTTCTCAGCTGCATAAGAGCTGGGGGAAAGAGAAGCAGCAGAACACTGATCTTCTCAATGAATGGGTGTGCTGCAGTGGCGTATCAGGACAAGTCTGACCATTGGAGGAGAGCATACTTAATTCCCACCACACTTAGAGAAATGACCGCGGTGCACCCCTGCCTAGTGTGGTCAGTTTTTAATAGGGAAGCGAGGGGACTAGCAGGAAACCCAAGGATTTCACACAAATGAAGCAATACAAAGAGAACAGGATACTTTTTCGTAACAAGTACATGGTACAGCAAGCACATATCAGGAATATGAAGTGTTGGGTGAACACTTTAAAGCCCCATACACACGCTCGGATTATCCGAGGACCAGGTCCGTCGGATCATGTCCGTCGTACTTTGTCCGATGTAGGTTTTGCGTACACACGGTCGGACAAAGTTGTCGGAAAATCCGATCATTCTGAACGTGGTGACGCTTGTTGCCTACGACGGGACTACGTAGAGGCTAGTAGCCAATAGCTTTGGTCTTGTAATGTGATCTGAGCATGCGTGGCACTTTGTCCGTCGGAATTCGCTACACACGATCGGAATTGGTATGATCGGACTTTGTTGTCAGAAAATCTATCCAGCAGGAGATAGAACTTTGTCCGTCGGACAATCCGATGGAAACTGTCCGAAGGTGCCTACACACGGTCGGAATTTACGACAACATTTTCCGATAGGACAGAATCCATCGGAAAATCCGACCGTGTGTATGGGGCTTAATAGAATATTTCTCATACACAGCGTGGGCATACTTTGAATTACACCCAAAACACATTCTTCTACTCTTCCCACATGTGAGACTTTTTAACAGCCTAGCCACACAGAAGGGCCAGATATCCAAAAAGGTACCTTAAAGTGTTCTAGTGGCATAAATTGCGCATCTAATCTAACTATCACGTTTTGGGGAGACCCTGGAAACCCAGGACAGTGGAAACACTTACAAAATTACCACACTTTGTAAATAAAACACCTCAAGGTGTTTTCTAAGAGACATAATGAGGTTTTTGAAAATGCAATTTTTTGCCACAAGTGTTTGAAAAATGTAGGAAAGAAAATTAAGTTTTTTTTTAATTTTTTTTTACACAAATGAGATATTTCTAACACACATGATAGGTATACTTAAAAATACAAAAAAAAAGCAAAAGGGAAATAAGGCATAATTAATGGCGTTATAACCTGTCTGCTCATGCCAGTAAGGTTCAGTAACAGTCCTAAGGGCATACTAGAAATAAAAATTTAGCTTTCTCCCCAAAGGGAGGGGAAAGCAAAAAGAAAGGCCATCAATGACTGGGAATGCAGGATGCTCATAAAAAAAATATAATTTATTAAATGATTGTATAACAATAAGTGTTGCTTCCTAAAATTTACATGTATGGAAACCCGATTCCTGCTAGATGGTGCAAAGTAATAGACAGGGTGAAAACAAAAAAACAACACACACACACACACACACAAGGCATGTCCAGATGAAGCTATGCAACAGCACAGCGAAACGCGTTGACGTCATCACCGCCATGACGCCACACCAGTATCCTCTACAGCGTTGTCGAGCGCATGAGGGATTCCACAAGAAGGACTCTTTCCTAGGAGAGTGCCGTTCGGCGATAGCAGCAGCTAGGATGTCCTGATTGGCGTGAGAGGACAAGAGACAGAGAGCAAAGCAAAGCCTGCTACGATAGCACTAGTCCTCAAGCCAGTATACAACAGGCTAACCTGAAACACCAGAGGGGACAAACATCAAAGCCAGTAACCACGCAAACTATGGACATCAGTGGGTGAAGGACCAGGCATTCTCATTTCAGCGGAAGGGATAAGTACAGCAAACATGATACTTTAACTGTATCTGTGTCATTGTGTTATCGTACACAGCAGCCATTAATGATGCTGACAATTTACTCCATCCCAACTTGATTAGCTTTAGGTTCCTTCAGCTTAAGACGGTTCTCTCCCTCACACACATACTTCACATTAAATGCAGCCAGAGAGATATACTGGCCATAACAGTGAATTTGACTGGAGTACCAGCAGATTTTTCTGCATACAGCAACAGTGAAGTAACCCTCTCTTAAACAACATTTTCCATCCTGAGTCATCCCTAGAATCTACAATACCCCTCCACCAATATATTGACCAAATAGAATAACTATCTCTGGACTAGCATGGACATTTACATTAGGGATGCAAGAATCTTATTTTACTACTGTAGTTAGCCATAGCACGTGCTCATGCCCCACAGATAGTATTTGGACAGTGTTACTCCTCTTAGCGCCCCCCCCCCCCCCCCCCCGGGCCTGCAGTTTGAGCCTCCAAGGGGTTGACACACAGATACACCTCTTAGACAGAATTATACCCGATATATACGGTGGTGGCCGCGGGGGAGCTTCTGTGTGTCAATCAACTTGATGTCAGGACGGGTGTGTGTGTGTGTGTGTGTGTGTGTGTGTGTGTGTGTGTGTGTGTGTGTGTGTGTGTGTGTGTGTGTGTTGTGTGTGCGCGCGCGTGCGCGTTTGTTTTTTGCTTTTGCACCATGTTATATGTTTTTTGTGTTTTTCACCCTGTCTGGGTTTTTGTGTCTTAGATGCAGCTAGGGTGCATTACTTTGCACCATCTAGCAGGAATCAGGGTCCCATACTTGTAAATGTTAGGCAGCAAGACTTATTTTTATACAATTGTTTAATAAATTATACATTTTTTATGAGCAACCTGCGCTCCCAGTCATTGATGGCCTTTTTTGCTTTCCCCTCCCTTTGGGGAGAAATCACCTTTTTTTTCTATACTTAAAAATACACCTCAAAAACACATTCTGCTACTCCTCCAGATGCCACACGTGTGAGACTTTTTGATGGCCAGGCCACACAGAGGGGCCCAAAATCCAAGGAGCAGCTTTTGGCTTTCCAGGGGCAAAAATTACACATCTATTTACTGACTACCTATCACATTTTTGGAGGCCCTGGAGCACCAGGACAGTGGAAACCATTCCAAACACTGGCTCTGTTGACACTGGTACAGCGTTGATCAGGACACTGATATGGCATGATTGGGATGCTGGTGTGGGGTATGTCGGTGATCAGGACGTTGGTACAGTGTATAGCAGTGATTAGGATGTTTGTATGGTGTATGGCAGTGATCAGGACACTGGTATGGGGTATGGTGAGGATCAGGATGCAGGTATGAGGCAAGGCATTGATCAAGATACTGGTATGAGGTATTACGGTGATCAGGACTCTGGAGAGAGGAAAGAGAACCAATGTTTACTTGTGGTTTCAATGTTTACCATGTGATTGCACACAGCGATCACATAGTACATGACCAATGTAATGGGTCCTGTACCCGGTAAAGCGATCCGCTGTGTTCCCTGGACATCAGGCTCACTGTGAGCAGGAAGCGGTTAAAGAAGAACTATCATTAATTTGTTTTACATTATTCTGCCCCGCATGTAACTAGGTGCTTCCTAAATCTAGTTGTCTCATGGCACTTTCCAGAATGCAGAGGGATGGGGGTTCAAAGGGTGGTCTATAGGGCAGACAAAACCAAATTAAGACCTCAAGTAAGCACAAAGTTCTCTAAGGGTGGTATAATCCGAGAAAAACACCTTAAAAAAAAGGGTTTTAAGGTAAAGATAAAATGAAGACAGGATTTTGGCACAAAATGGACAAGGCAGAAACCTGTCCTTTAAGAGTACTTACATTTTGGTCAAGTCAAGATTGTAGGAAGAATGGGTCCAAATCATTTGGTAGAGGGGGGTTGTGGTGTGGGGTTGTTTTTTAGGGGTTGGGCTTGGCCCCCTAGCTCCAGTGAAGGGAACTCTTAAGGCGTCAGCATACCAAGACATTTTGGACAATTTCATGCTCCCAACTTTGTGGGAACAGTTTGGGGATGGCCCCTTCCTGTTTCAACATGACTGTGCACCAGTCCACAAACAAGGTCTATAAACACATGGATGAGTAAGTTTGGGGTGGAGGAAATTGACTAGTCTGCACAGAGTCCTGACCTCAACCCGATAGAACACCTTTGGGATGAATATCAATACTCTTCTGTAAACTTTCTCTTAGGCAAAAAACGGTGTGCCTTAAAAGTCCACCACATAGGGGACATTCTCCTTTTCTATTTAATACTGGATGTGGCACACAATTTTATAGTCCCTTATTGGGCAACAAATCCGGCCAAACAATATTTTCTGGTAGAGATAAGTAGGCTTTCCAGAGCTTGAGGGAGGCCCTTTTTTGGGGGTGTTTCAACCTCCCCTTCTGACCATAGCCCGATGCACAAATGCAGAGGTACTACCAGAATAAATTGCATCCACTGCTTGAGCAATAGTCCAGTAACTGCTGCTGCTATTAACGCTCAGCCTGATGCTTTTAGTAAATGTGCTAAGGTAATGCCTGTGTCACCAACCTCTTACATGCCCCTTTTTGCTCTTGTGTCCATCCGACATCTGCAGCCAGCAAAAATTGAGCTTTTAAATCTATTCCTGCGCTGGACGTTGCTGCACGCCAACGCTGCGCTAAGCCCCGCCCCTTCCGTCACATCACGCCCCCACCCCCTTTTTTTTCAAAAGAGTGTTTTCCTGCGCGAGTGCGGGCCTCTGATCTGATGGGATCGTCATGTGGGGGGGAAGACCTGTGACAAGCCATCGTGCAGGGGCAGTAAAAAAAACAGAGCAGCATCGCCAATCGTTTTGGCTTCCCCCAATCCAGAGAGAGCTTTGTCCAGGTGGGGTTTTTTTAGTGGAAAAAAATCCCCCCCAATCTTACCGGAGGTCTGAGCTGCTCCCCGGATGGAAGCCTTTCTGTGGTAAAACCAACAGAGCCAATCTTCACCTCTCACGGTGGGCTCCGTTACAAAACCTTCAGGACCGGGGACCCTCAGGGAACCCACACACCTGGACCAGTAAAAACTTCATGGCTGAAACACCAAAGCACTGGATCCCGGGGTCCAGCTCTCTAAAAAAAGAAGCGTTAAGGGCAAAACCTCATTTCTTTCGCCACAAGGCCCGGGTACCATTCAATTTGGCCTCAAAAGACACTTTGAATGGATCCGGCTGCATAGCTAGCCCCAGCAAGGATTGCTCCATTGGAGCTCAGCACAGCACATCTTTACTCGTGACCAACACCTTAGACACTAGCGAAAAAAACTGAGGTACTCCCAGTAGTGGGAGGGGTTATATAGGGAGGCAACTTCCTGTTTAGAGTGTGCTGGTGTCCATCACCTGAAGGTGGCCTATAACCCACATAGTAATTATTATGGCTCTGTGTCCCCCTGATGTACGATTAAGAAATATATTTTACAACTATATAAACACACAACAGTGGGAGCAGCACACCTCACATTTTATTTTGTTTGGAAATTGATGTGGACACTTGCTTAATAATATTTACTTTATGGACACTTGTTTAGACTCAAAATTTCACTTATCCTCTATGTGAATACTCGTTTTTGATACATTCACATCACGTTTGTTTTACACTATTTATTTTTAGCTTTAGTCTGTGGATTAAATATTAAGGCACTTGTTTATTTTGATATATACTTATCGCTTACCTCTGAAAGAAAGATATGGACCCAGGATTGGATGCTCATTCCCAGCCAAAGCTCTACAAATTCTCTGGGCTCCAGGGCCCAAAACAGAATTTAATAAGATTATGAGGAAACGAGTTTGTGAAACAGTGAAAGGGAGCTAGCTTGTCAAAGACATCAAAAGAAGTGTCTTTGAAAACTGTCTGATTAGGGTCATTGGATGGTAGCATCAATCTACTATCAAAATCAGAACCATAAGACCTAAAAAAAAAAAGTGCATTCTAGGCTTGTGCTCAATCACAGTTGAGCTTTATTTAAAACCATGTATTTGGAGCTCATTTGGTACTCAAAAAAAAACCTTAGTTAGACTTACCGGTGACGGTATTTCTACGAGCCTTTCAGGACAGCACCTTGGAGAGAGCGCAGCTCCGCCTTTACCCAGGAAACACTGCGTGACAACGCCCCTTTTTAAGATCAGCTGCTTCCACCATGCCTTCAGTTGTTATCGAGAAATCCTCCGACATGCTGGAAAATATAAGCAGACAGTTACCATGCCCTATAATTATACATTATACATCATAACCTAGGGAGGGAAGTAGGCTGCTGTCCTGAAAGGCTCGTAGAAATACCGTCACCGGTAAGTCTAACTAAGGTTTTCTCTCTTCGCCTTTCAGGGCAGCACCTTGGAGAGGATAACCAAGAAACTTACTTCAGGGTGGAACCACTGCCTGCAAAACCTTTCTCCCGAAGGATTGGTCTGAGGCTGAAAGCAGATCCAAGCGGTAGTGTTTTATGAAAGTTGAAAAACTGGACCATATGGCAGCCTTACAAATTTGTTCAGGCGATGCTCCGGCCTTTTCTGCCCATGATGCCGCTACTGCTCTGGTTGAATGAGGCAAGATTCCTTCTGGAGGCTCCAAACCTAGAGAGGTGTATGCTTCTTTAATGGCTTGCTTTAACCATCTTCCAAGGGTGTTTTTGGAAGCTTTACATCCCTTGTGAGCGCCCTCCATTAAAACAAACAATGAGGATGATTTTCTAAAGTCCTTTGTTATTTCCAGATACTTAAGAAGACATCTCCCGACATCCAGAGTATGGAAGGCTTCTTCTCCTGGCCCCGAAGGTGAGGGGCAAAATGTAGGGAGAATGATCTCCTGTGCCCGATGAAAAGCAGAGCTTACTTTTGGTAGGAAGGCTGGGTCTGTCTTTAGAACTACCCTGTCTGGTAGGCACCTCATGAATGGCTCTTTGATTGATAGAGCTTGTAACTCACTGACTCTACGAGCTGATGTTACTGCCACCAACAACACAGTTTTAAACGTTAAAAACTTAAGTGAGGATCCTTCTATTGGCTCGAACGGAAGCTTTGTTAGCCCTTGAAGAACCAAAGATAAATCCCATTTGGGAAAAATGATCACAGGCTTAGGCTTTACTTTAGCCATAGCTCTGAAAAAACGAATTATTAAAGGCTCCCCTGACAGGGTTCTTTCCAAAAAAACTGATAAGGCCGCTACTTGCGTTTTGAGCGTACTTGCTGCTAGGCCTTTCTCCAATCCGTCTTGAAGAAACTCTAGAACTGAAATTGTACTAGACAAACTAAAGTCTTTTCTGGAACACCATGTATTATAAACTTTCCAGACCTTAAAATAAATGTCTCTTGTCACCTTCTTCCTACTTGCAAGAAGGGTAGTAATGAGTTTTTCTGATAGTCCCTTTTGTCTTAGGATTTGTTCTTCAGAAACCAAGCTGCTAGGTTGAGAAACGCTGGATCTGGATGAAGAAACTTGCCCTGACTCAGTAGATCTGACCTGTTTGGTAACTTCCAAGGAGGTTTTACTGAGAGGTTCATGAGGGTTGCAAACCACGGCCTTTTTGGCCAATAAGGAGCTATCAGAATTAGTTCCGTGGATTCCAGTCTGAATTTTGCTAGTACCCTTGGAATTAGTGGAAATGGGGGAAAAGCGTAGGACAGCTGGAAGTCCCATCTGTGAGCCAGAGCATCTAACCCCAGAGCTTGATCCTGTCTCTGAAGGGAGAAGAAAACTGGTACTTTCGCGTTTTCCTGACTTGCGAATAGGTCCACCTGAGGAACACCCCAACTCTTGGCTATTGTCTTGAATAGATCCTGATTCAGAGACCACTCTGCTTCTCTTACTTCCCTCCTGCTGAGGAGATCTGCCAAGGTGTTTTCCGTCCCTTTTAAGTGTACTGCCGATAGGGAGGCCAAGTTGTTCTCTGCCCATCTCAGTATCTGGCAGGCTAAATCCAACAGAGTTCTGCTTTTTGTGCCCCCTTGCTTTGTTATGTATAACACTGCCGTCATATTGTCCGTCAAGACTTGGACATGCTGATTCTTTAGAAGTTCCTGGAAGGACAGAAGACTCAGATGAATAGCCTTCAACTCTCTCCAGTTCGATGACCTTCTCGCTTCTGGCTTGGACCAAACCCCCTGAATAGTTTGTTCTTCCAGGTGGGCTCCCCACCCCCATGCGCTGGCATCTGTGGTCAGTCTCTGGGTTACTGGGAATGACCAGTGAAGACCTTTTGAGATGTTTCTCTGGTTCCTCCACCACCAGAGTGATCTTTTTGCTCTTACCCCTATGACAAACTTTTTCTCCAGCGATTCCTGGTAGGACCAATTTGTCAAAATGTCTGCCTGCAGCGGACGAGCATGCAGTCTGGCCCACTGTACTGCAGGGATTGCTGCTGTCAGCAGACCCAGGGCTGACATGGCTTGTCTTACTGAGAACCTTGAATTGGACTGAAGTACCTTCAGAGCCGACTGCATCTTTTCTATTTTTTCTTTTTCTATTTTTTCTCTGCCGAGGCATCAGCCATATATCGGACGGCTTTTAATAGAGTAGGGAAGGACTCTAATAAATCTTTCCTGGAGGTACCTGCCACCACATGATTTTTGAGTTGGTCTAACCAGCATTCCAAATTTCTGGCCACAACTGTGGCTGCCATTGCAGGTTTCAGATTGGCTAATGAAGAGTCCCATGCTTTCTTCAGTAGCCCATCCGCTTTTTTGTCCATAGCGTCTTTAAGAATTCCCATATCCTCAAAGGCTAAGTCCGTTTTTCTGGATACTTGAGAGAAGGCCGCATCTATCTTTGGCTTCTTATTCCAAACACACTCCTCACTCTCCTCAAAAGGGAACCTCCTTTTAAGGGCTTTAGAAAAAAATTGTCCTTTCTCTGGATCCTTCCATTCCTTTTTAATGGAGTCTGTTAACACCTTGTGTACCGGAAAGACTCTATGTTTAACCTCCTCCAGCCCCTGGTACATTTTGTCATGTACTGACAGCTGAATTTTTTCTTCCTGGATCTCCAGTGTAGTATAAATTGCCTTGAGTAAATCATCAACTTCCTCAAGTGACAGTTTATATCTAGAAGCCTTGGCTTCTTCTTCCTCTTCCTCATCATCAGAATCAAACGTTGAGGGAGGAATGCTTTCCCTTTCTTCCTCAGACTCACTTTCAATTTGCACAGAAGTGGACGGAGGGAGACTGGATTGAGAACCCTGTTCTTGGCTGGAACTCTGACCACGCTTTTTCACAAGGGAGCGTACTGTCCCTAGGGCCTCTGCTAGTTCTTTTCTCACTGAAGACAGGAGTTCCTTGCACTCCTGTGAAGACTCCTCCTTCACTAAATCCGCAATGCAGGATCTGCACAGGGGTTTGGGCCAAGAGTCCCTTAAAGGATTTTTGCATGAGGGGCATTTTCTTGAAGTTCTCTCTGACTTAGCAGTAACTTTCTGAAACGACAGAAATAAAAGAACCCACAGGTCCTCTTTAACTGCAGCCACTAAAGAGTACAACAGGTAGACCCCCCAAAGACAAACACCCTAAGTGCCCAGAGTCTCAATCCCTGCTGAACTGCTAATGGACCTTTACACCAAAGCAGACAGCTGCAGGTTAACTTAATACATCAACCAAACAAAAAACACCCAGTGATGTAAAGGAAAGAGGTCCCTCTGTACCTCTCCTACCTGGGACTGGCCGGGAACCTGGGCGCCTGCATCCGCCATAGCTGCTGAAGATCCGTCCTCCATTTCGATCGTAGCAGCCGCCGTCCGCACGCTTTAAATGGCTTTCCGACCGTGCCAAACAAACGGAAGTCCCGGCCAGAGGACCTGCCCCTTCCTCCTGCGTTCCAGCAGCTGGAACCAATTGCTGCTACGCCCTGCCGGAGGTCTCCACCCACCGGAACTGGCGTCCCCCGCCGTCCGGGATTCGGCGCCGCCATGCTGAGGCCTGGCATGGAACGCTCGTTTCTGAGCACAACCGTGGCCCCCCGAACGCACGGGCGATCAACCTCCGGCAGTCCATTACTCCTGTGAGCCGACGAAGGAAGGGAACACCGGAACACCAACCCCATCGTTCGGGAAGGTGCTGGGCTGGTCTTTGCGAACGTAAGCACAAGGTACTGCCAAAACCCTCGTTTTTCCTTTAAAGAGAGCGCAGCACCCCTGGTTCCCCAGCAGTGTTCCACCATGGCGGAGGAAACACTAAAACTGAAGGCATGGTGGAAGCAGCTGATGTTAAAAAGGGGCGTTGTCACGCAGTGTTTCCTGGGTAAAGGCGGAGCTGCGCTCTCTCCAAGGTGCTGTCCTGAAAGGCGAAGAGAGAAAATTGCATTAGAGACCACCAATAGGAGGCAGCTCCTTCGATTCATGTTTTTTGACTAGCGATCTTTGCTATAGGCTTCACAGTCTCATAACGTAGGGTGTGCTGAGCTCACTTAAAATTTTTACTTTAGTTCACACTGGAAAGAGTTTCCGTCACCTGCAAATACCATTGGTAGCCTGTGTGTTACAGAGGCAAGGACAGAAATTAAGAATACATATCCTCAAAGAGGGCACAGACAAGGTTATGACCTAAAAGGGAATCCTAGTGCTTCATCACTCTATCCAAAAGTAAAAGAAAATATTTAAGTATGTTAGGTTAGGTATGTAAACAAGCAAGGTAAATAAAAAAATAAAATGTTTTACAGCCAAAAGTCTTGCAAATATTGAAGTGCTTCTATCCAACTCACAGCTGGACATTCTTTTACATTTTAAAAACCACAGGACATCGGCCTTCCTATCCAAAATTAACTTTAGACCTGATTAAACAAAAGTGTTTTTATCTATACATTTAGCAAACAGCTATTCTGCACAGTTCCTTCCATAAAGTATACACTGTTTTGTCAAAAGTATTGGAAGGCCTGCCTTTACACCTACATGAACTTTAATGGCATCCAAGTCTTACAGTTCAAAATTGAGTTGGCCCAACCTCAGCAGCTATAACAGCTTAAACTCTTCAGGGAAGGCTGTCCACAAGGTTTAGGAGTGTGTCTATGGGAATGTTTCACCATTCTTCCAGAAGTGCATTTGTGAGGTTAGGCACTGATGTTGGACAATAAAGCCTGGCTCACAGTCCCTAGTTCATCCCAAAGGTGTTCTATCGGGTTGAGGTCAGAACTCTGTGCAGGCCAATCATTGTGGCATTGCGGAGACAAACACAAAACAAGTCCCCTTCTTTCGATCAACGATACAACTACTCTCAGCCTTCCAGGAAGGCATATTAATCCTAGGTGGATACTTCAATACCCCCCTTAACCCCCTACATGACACTTCGACAGGAACATCCACTATGCTGTACAAAGCACTGCGAGCAATCAAAACACCCAGACGTAAAAGACTACATTCTACTCAGTCCCTCATAACCGCTACTCCAGACTTGACTACCTATTCATCTTGCAAAGAGATTTACCAATGCTTAATAAAAGCTACCATAGACCGCATGTTCTTAGTTGACTATCATCCTATAGCCATAGTAATTTTCCCCCTCAATATGGCGGCTAGACCCCTCCCTACTTACAGACCTCCCTGTCATACCCAAAGTAAACAGACTGCGTGATTTTACCTCATTTTGCGGTTTTACCATAGTGTACATGAAGCCCAATACAGCACTCTGTGTAACAATGATCTGGAGCTGTAAATCTAAACGTCAGACAATATTAACTGTACCTTAAAAAGTGATACGTAATACGTAATAAGAAGAATCTGTTAGTTTCAGCTTGCCAAAAACAAAAGAAGCTTGATGAAAATGATAAGGACAGACAAGCTGCCAAAGCATATAAAACAATGGCACGCACTTGCAGCATGCTGCATATATGAACAAATGTCTAGGCTTCAGTCTTCATAAAATCAATACTTAGACAAAAGCAAACAGCAACATTACTAAATACTCAGCAATTCAAGGTTGGCTCTAAACTCAGCTGCAATTAAAGTTCACTTTTGAAAAAAATATCTTTTATGTTGAAGGTTCTCTTTTTGTTAAGATCATCACATTATTATAACATTATTACTATAGCAATTACAGTATATACTTTAATGTGATACTTTTAGATAAACAACCGTACAAGCGTGCAAACCTTTTTAAAGGCTGTGTTTTCTTATGTGCTTCTGAATTTCGACATGTCTGAGTAGGATATATGAAACCTGGACCACTAAGAAAAAAAATAGGAAGTCATCTTCCAACCTTAAACCTAAGTCCAGGAGGGTTAAACAAAAAAAAAAAAAAAAGCATTCAAATCATAATGTCACCTTCAATACACACACTGACCTTAGTGGACCTGGAGACAAAGTGTTAGTTAGTGTAAACCCAATAATAAAATCTAATATGAGCTTTTACATGTTAATGCAATTACAAAATTCCAGAAGTTGTTCTCAGTCGCAAGCACTTTCTGTCAAAGGATGCAAACGGTTTCCCAAGTGTGGTTTTGCTTCAGGAGAGTGCTCACCATTGACAGCACCCTCTAATATAAAAGAAGGAAACCTTGACCTGTTCTTGATAACATGGTTTTATGTCCTGAAGTCCTGTCATTAAGAGAATTATCATTGAAAGCAAATGTATTTTGTGGTTATGACACAATCTCAGACTTTGCAATAGTCATTAAAGTGGTCGTAAACCTCAAACATGAAATATGAACAAAGCATATCCCTCTATAGTGTGTATTTGTCTGAATTTGGAGCACTAAGTGTAATTTCTGTCCGTTGCTTTGTTCCTCTGCTATCAGCATGAATCACTTCTGCCAAGTTTTCCTGACACCAAGAGAAAAAAGGTGACAGGGGAGAGATCTCTAGCTGATTGACAGCTTCAGCTCTGTTCCCACGTGGTGTGTCCCTTCCCTCTAATCGGCTCACAGAGCTCTCCTCATTGAGCTCTGCAGAGTGTAACTTCAGCTTTCAGTCTCCTTTTTTTCTGAACTCTCAGACAAGCTTAAAAATTCTGCACTTTGAATGGATGTTGAGAAGAAAGAGCTGCAGATAGACAGGTACAACTTATGCACAAGGATTTGTTTTATCTCTGGGGGCCAGTCACTTCACTGGGTATACAGTGCCTTGAAAGTATTCATACCCTTTGAAATTTTCCACATTTTGTCATGTTACAACCAAAAACGTAAATGTATTTTATTGGAATTTTATGTAATAGACCAATACAAAGTGGCACATAATTGTGAAGTGGAAGAAAAATAATTGGCTTTCAATTTATTTTACAAATAAATATCTTAAGTGTGGCGTGCATTTGCATTCACCCCCCTTTACTCTGATACCCTTAACTAAAATCTAGTAGAACCAAATGCCTTCAGAAGTCACCTAATTAATTAATAGAGTCCACCTGTGTGTAATTTAATCTCAGTATAAATACAGGTGTTCTGTGACGCCCTAAGAGGTTTGTTAGAGAACCTTAGTGCACCAACAGCATCATGAAGGCTAAAGAATCTGAAAAGGGGTTAGGAGCACCCCTCGTGTGCCTCCAGTTAAAGAATAAATTAACTATCTCGGTACCCAAGGATTACAATGGCATTTTAAAAAATATATAACATTTTATTTACCGTATCCACAGTAAAAACAAAGACATATGTCCATAAACATAAAATGCATCGATTACATTTCAAAACACCTTAACATTCCAAGCTGATATTTGCTGATGAAATGTAGTTGTTCTTTGTATGTATGCTGAGCCCTCTACACTTTTGTGATGAAAACCACTTCTTCGGGAGGAGAGGAGGGGAAGGAGGGGAGGGGAAGGAGGAGGGGAGGGGAAGGAGGAGGGGGGAGTGGTGGTGGTATAGTGGGGGTTATTACCATATTTAGTTCTGTCAAGAACGACACACTTTTTAATCCTAATATATGTACTTTTAGCACCTGGTCACTTGTGTGCTTTTACTACCAAATCCCCCCCCCCCCCCCCCCGTGCGCCGACGTGGCGGAGTACCTTTGGGCACCCCTTATCCTTGCTGTCCCCATTTACCTGTTCCTGTTGGGTAAGCCACTATGATACCCCCTTTTCTCACTTATCATGTTTTTGTATACATTATTGCATTGTTGTGATTGTAAATAGTATCGTTGTAGATTAATTATGTTTAATTCTTTCTAAAGAAGCAGTTTTCACCGCAAAATATGTAGAGGATTCAGCATATGTACATCCATAGAGCAACTACATTTCACCAGCAAATATCAGCTTGGTGTGTTGAGGGGTGTTGAAATCTCTCTGTAATCGATGCATTTTAGGTTTATGAACATATATGTTTTTGTTTTTAAAGATGGACAAATAATACTTTATATTTTTTTTAAATGCCATTGTAATCTTTGGGTACCGATATAGTCTATTTATCTTTTAGTTGGGGGCACACGAGGGGTGCTCCTAACCCCTTTCCAGATCTTAAGTGCTAGGATGATGGTACCCCCCGCCATTCTGATTACCTGTGTCTAATCTTATAGGTGTAAATTATATATAGATCATGAAGGCCAAGGAACACACCAGACAGGTCAGGGATACAATTGTGGAGACGTTTAAAGCAGGGTTTGGTTATAAAAAAAAAAATATTCCAAGCTTTGACGATCTCACGGAGCACTGTTCAATCCACCTTCCGAAAACGGAAAGAGTATGGCACAACTGCAAACCTACCAAGACATTGCCGTCCACCTAAACTGACAGGCCAGGCAAGGAGAGCATTAGCCCACATTCACATCGGGTCAATTTGACATGTCCAATCACATGTCAAATCGGATCCCATTGCCAGTCAATAGCATTGTCCGAATTGGTGCGACACCGACTTTGCAGCGATGCACCGATTCCCAAAAGTAGTTCCCGCACTTCCTTGGCGACTTCGGAGGGCGATTTGAATAGACATCTGTGCATGTACCCGCACAGATGTCTGTCAAATCGCCTGCCAAAGTCGGACTAAAATGTCAGTTTGAAATTGTGTGAGTTCAGCTGAACTCGCACAATTTCAAACCGGCCCTCAGTGTGAACGTGGGCTTAATCAGAAAAGCAACCAAGAGGCTCATGGTAACTCTGGAAGAGCTGCAGAGATCCACAGCTCAGGTGAGAGAATCAATCCATTAGACAACTATTAGTCGTGCACTCCGCAAATCTGGCCTTTATGGAAGAGTAGCAAGAAGAAAGCCATTGTTAAAGGAAAGCCATAAGTCATCCCTTTTGCAGTTTGCGAGAAGCCATGTGGATGGACACAGTAAACATTCGGAAGAAGGTGCTCTGGTCAGATGAGAATAAAATTTAACTTTTTGAGTTCATGTGGTGAAAAACGAACACTGCACATCAAAAAAATGGATTAAAGATCTTGCGAGCTACCAGAAATAATCACTTTAGATATTTTTTTTATATATGCAATCATTTTCCAGCTGCTGGCCCTGTTCACATTCCCATATATATGTGCTAAGTAATTAATAAAACCAATGTGCCGCGCTATGCTCTGCAATCAAATATTTCCTGTGAATTTGTGCAATGATATATATCCAGTGCATACTATTAACTGACCAAGTATATAGTACAATATAATTCCATTCCATACATGTATAAAGTGCTAAAACATATCTAGTAGATATAATTACACATTTACAAATTTATTTTGTTCTATCCCATATGTGCACTAAAGTGCTCAATAATATAAGTCCATCAATCGATAGCCTAAAGGATTTTCAGTTGAAATGGATCCTTGTGATGGTGCTCCAAACTCTCTTGTGCTCCCCTCATGTGATTCTCCTCACCTCAGGGCGTGTGACCGCACAGTTAAGTTTGGTCAAACAGCGCTGTTGAACTACCCCTGGGCTCTGTGATGTATGGACTCTGCAGGTTCCTGAGCCGTTCTACGATTGTATACTCGGTGCATATATAAAAGACAAGCTACATGGTGCTTTATCGTTTAAAACCTTATTTAAAATATTGATCAGGGTAATCACACATCAAAAAGGTGCTTGTAGCACACCACTCTAACCCATAGATCTGTATATAACCTGAATGAGGCCGTGCGTCCGTTGGTTTAACCGCAGCTGCTTGTCCTTGTAATGCTGCTACTGCCTACACCATCCTGTCCCCTCCCCAATGCGTTTCGACACAGGGATCATGTGTCTTCCTCAAGGGGACTGCACATCACCCTGAACACACCATCCCCACCATGAAACATGGTAATGGCAGCATCATGTTGTGGGAATGCTTTCTGCAGCAGGGGCAGGGAAGCTGAATTGATGGGAAGATGGATGGAGCCAAACACAGGGCAATCTTACAAGAAAACCTGTTGGAGTCTGCAAAAAGACTTGACACTGGGACGGAGGTTCACCTTCAAGCAGGACAACGACCCTAAACATACAGCCAGAGCTACAATGGAATGGATTAGATCAAAGCATATGTATGTGTTACAATGGCCCAGTCAAAGTCCAGACCTAAATCCAATTGAGAATCTGTGGCAAGACTTGAAAATTGCTGTTCACAGACGCTCTCCATCCAATCTGACAGAGCTTGAGCTACTCTCTAGATGTGCAAAGCTGGTCGAGACATACCCAAAAAGTCTTGTAGCTGTAATAGCAGCGAAAGGCGGTTCTAAAAAGTATTGACTCAGTGGGGCTGAATACAAATGCACGCCACACTTTTCAGATATTTGTAAAAAAAAAAAAAAGAAAAATCAAAACCATTTATCATTTTCCTTCCGCTTCACAATTATTTGCTACTTTGTGTTGGTCTATCACATAAAATCCCAACAAAATACATTTACGCTTTTGTTTATAACATGACAAAATTGGGAAAATTTCAAGGGGTATGAATACTTTTTCAAGGCACTGTATGTAAGGGTTTACAACCACTTTAAGGTGAAAATTATCACTGGGTCTTTGTGCTTCACTATGCAATGCAGGTAAATCATGGTTGATGGGATAGGCTGGGAGAGCACTGTACATAGCTTCTTGAAAATATTACAGTGCCTTGCCTTATTACTCCTCTCAAAAGTACCTTAAACCCCTAATGCAAACAGTGGGCTTGCAGAAGTTATGCAAACATAAGAATGCCTTTGTCAGGGCTGGGCTCAGCCCTTCCTTGTCAAAGCTGGCCTCTCAGCTGTCGGCTAATTGCCAGCTCCTTTCTCTTCACAGTGACTCAACTGCTGATGATATCCTGCTCGTCAGTCCTTCCTACTTAAGCCATCCAACCCAGATGATCTCTGCCTTTGCCTTGGTCACATCTCTAGAGACGCTCTCCTGTGTTCCTGTTAAAGACTTGCTTGGCTGACATTCCTTCTGGCTCCAGATCCTGCTTGCTGTTCTAATACGTTCATCTCTGGCTCCCTGACATTTTGGCTTGTCTGACTAGCCGTTCCGGTTTCTGAACTCTGGCTATGTTTGACTACGTTTACTCTGTTTACCTTTTTATTATTATTAAACAAGTGTGATTTAACTGTACTTCTGTATCAGCCTGACTCATAGTTTCTGACAGCCTTCATGGGTCAATATCTGTCTGGGGTACTGGGAGTTTGTAGGCAGCCAGCATTTGCTTGCAGACTGTCCTAGGTAATGTTCACCTGTGATGCTGTGCCTCCATTACTGAAACTAAAATGCAATAAATGAAAGGGTGGGCCAGGGACTGTCAGGCTGGCAAAGAAAGGGCTAAAGGATGCTGTGCATCCAATGGGGTAACCTCTGGTGGACTTAATGCTACAAGTAATGCACACTGTGGGAATCTCATAGTGTGCTCATTTTCACCACAAGAAAGGAGCCTGTACAACTGTGCAGGACTGAAGGTAGGGCTGGATCCAGTTCAGCTTTAAAATAAAATACAAGCAAATACAAGAAAAGGAAAACACTGTCCAATAGGTCTGCTATAAAATGCAATGAGTCAGAACACAGGGAGAATGTAGACAGCTGGATTAATTAGGTGCCTTGGCAAACCAACATGAGAATATAGAGTTCAATATTCAAACACGACATACATTTTAAAAAAGTACACAAAAAAGGTTGCATTTATTAAGATTCTGGCTCTAGCTAGACATATGCAAATGAAAATGATATGCCTTTTTACAGTCAGGCAATACATCCTATCTGTTGAAAGTTAATAGGACACTTTAACAATGCAATTCTTATGTAAATATGTGGTATTGACTGAATGATAGAGAACCAAAGCATGCGCAATCTACATTACAAAATGAAAATAATTTTTTTTTAAGTATGGATTTGTGCTGTTATTAAACACATGATAGTAATATCTGTCAGGAACTGCCTATCCTACATATCATATTAAAGGCAGATTGTTATTTTTGGTTTCTCAATTAAGGAATTATACCTTCAGTCCTGAATTTAGCAGAACAGATTATGCAGTGCCAGTGAGATCCCACCCCAAGAAACATATTGACCTTTTCCCTGTATCCTTTCCCTATCGCACACATACAATCAGATACATAAATATTGGGACATCAAACACAATTATAATCTTTTTGGCTCTATGCACCACCACAATGGATTTGAAATGAAATGAACAAGATGTGCATTAACTGCAGACTTTCAGCTTTAATTTGAGGGTATTTACATCCAAATCAGGTGAACAGTGTATGAATTACAACAGTTTGTATAAATGCCTCCCACTTTTTAAGGGACCAAAAGTAAATGGGACAGATTAACAATCATCCATCAAACTTTCACTTTTTAATACTTGGTTGCAAATCCTTTGCAGCCAATTACAGCCTGAAGTGTTAGTAAATCGTGTGAGTTTTGGCCATTTCTGTGGAGTGCTGAGAGCAAAATTCAGACTGAAAGGGATCAAGGAGGTTATTCTTAATGCAGTGGTCACTCAGTTGATTGTAGGCGTTCAAAGAGTTTGGAGGAAATAGGGGACAAGGAGATGGGGCACAGGTTAGGATTGGTGGGGTTCAAGGAAGGCTTTTTAAGTATGGGGGTGACTAGTGCATGTTTTAGAGAGTTAGGGAAGATGCACCAAGAGAGGAAGAGATTGAAGATGTAGGTTAGAGAGTGTAGGATAAAGTCAGAGGGTGACAGCTGTATTTGAGAGGGAACAGGGGACAGCTGGCTAGGTGGGCATTAGAAATAAGTTTAGCAACCTCATCTATAGTAGCAGGGTTGGATAAGGGACGTGTTGATTGTACCTGTGGACATAGGGTGTTAAGGGGGGGATCTGTAGAGTGGAAATTTCATTACGAATTGAATCAATCTTATTTTTAAAGTGATTGGCGATCTCATGGGCAATAAATTAGTGGGTGGAGGCGGTAGAGGACGAAGTAGGGAATTAAAGGTAGAGAAGAGATGACAGGGACTGGATGAGAGGGTGTTAATGAGAGTGATCAAATAGGTCTGCCTGGCAGTGTGAAGGCAAGAATTGTATTTTTGGAGGGCAGATTTATATTGGTTAAAATCTTTATGGGACTTAGTCTTACGCTATAGATGAGACTTTCATCTGTTTACCAGGGTTGAAGGGGTTGGGGCCTGACTGTGTGTAGTGAGGGGGGCGAGTTCGTTCAGGTTGGAGGACAGGGATCTATTGTAGGCAGAAGTGGATAGATTGGGGCAGGACAGGGGTGAGATTTTGTCATAGAGGTGATCAGAATTAAGAAAGGAAGGGTTGAAGTGGGAAAGGTTTCTATGGGTAATTGTTAGGTGGTTGGAGGGAGAGGTGGTCGAAGACAGGGAGAGAGCTAAACTAATAAGGTGGTGATCAGAGAGAGGAAAAGGATTATTGGAGAGGTTTGCCTGCACTGGATCACGTGGAATAGAAGTACCATGCAGTGCTGTTGCGGTAAGTTTCCAAAAGTAGTGCATGCGTAGCAGTGCAATTTGAGCCTATTCAAAATGAATGGGCTCAAATGGCTCTACACTGAACTGCATGTGAATCACACAGGAATGTGCAGCGCATTTCTGTGCAATTCCCATAGTGAGTTGGCCCTAAATGTGGCACCCAAGTCTAAAAAAAAAAAAAAAAGGAACGGTTACTTATGAATGGGAAACCTTAGCCTGGGACAAGGTACACAACCAACTTTATGGAATTAAACTCACAGAAGCCCTCACTCAGAGGTTCTCCCATCACATCAGAGCCCCCTCCCCCCTCCCCATCAGGTCACAGGTCCCCCCATAACATCAGAATTATCTCTTCACACCAAAGTCATCCCTATCACAACAAAAAATGTAATTTTCCCTTATCACATGGGAGCCTCCCTATTACATCAGTGTTCCCCATCACCACAGAGACCGCGCCATATGAGAGCCCTAACTTTTGGCTGCAGCAGCGCAAGAAAGGGCATGAGGTGAAGGAGATAAAAAAAAAATTAGATTGTGGAGGGGACTTTTAAGGCACAAAGGAGACTGGTTAACTTTCCATGCACATTACCAACAATAACTGTCAAATAAAATCAACAGTGTATCAAACATGTTTAAATAAAACCTGCTTTCATAGAAGATTGTTAAAATAGAAGTATAAGGTTGGGTAAAAATAAACACTTGTACTCACCTAGGTGGATGCAGCATTGATCTGATGCTGCATCTGGCCCCCGCTGGCTCTACACCGTGAACTAATCAATCATATACCGCTGTCCAGGCATCTGGGAGGATCCGGACTATAAAGTTGAGAATGATCCAGATCCTGGACCAGCTCAGTGACGTCAGTCGACAGTGAGCTTAAGTCTAGCAGCTGAAAATGGGTCACAAGAATGCAGAACTGCACTCCGGTGATTCATAAGAGTAGGGCCAAAAAAACTTTGGCCATGCTTCTTTACTATGGCTGATAAATAGTACTAGACCCTCAAAAAGTTATGTCTTTCAATCGTTTGATAATACATGTGGCACCAAAGTAAAAGCATGCCCTGCCATGAAGTTTATGGAAGTGCTTTAAAGTTCTGTTTATGGTAGATGTGCAAGATCAATCATTTTGTCTACACCTTTTGATGTTTGCATGTAATACCACAGATTTGTGTGTTGCAGATGTTTATCCATCTATACCGTGAAGAAGCACTAGACTGAAATGTGTTGGGTCATCTAAAATGCTGTATTCACTTCATGACAAGATCTGCTCTTACTGGTGTCATGGATTATATAGAGTGGTTGAAAAAATAAAACCATCTCATGGTCTAGTACGATTTGTCAGCAATTATTTAAACATTCTTCCATAAAAGAGTGTTCATATGTTCAATAAACTTTGTTGATTTTATATGACATTGTCAAATTATTGTTGCGCATGGAGACTTGTTCACTCTTCTGTGTGCCTTAAAAGTCCCCTCCACAATCTACGTTTTGTATTTTCTATGTTTTTACAGGGATGTTGGCACATTGTAATATTAAATAATCATTCATTCTTGTTTTAATGGGAGGTGGAGGAGGACTGGAGGACCTCTAATATCATTCCAAGCGGTCCTGATCCCAATCACACATTCTCTTTCAAGAAACACCTGCCTCACCTCAACTTCCCCCTTAAGTGTCTCTGCTGCCACCTACAGTCCCATGTAATAACACCAACCTCCAATCTCATTTGCACTGCCACCAGTTTTCAATACACACCATCAGATATCCCCTTCCCCCAGTGTAATGATCTTCTTAACACCCACTGTCCCTGGTTGCTCTTAAAGGATTTGTAAACCCTCAAGGTTTTTCACTTAATGCATTAAGGTGAAAACCCTTTTGTAGTGCAGCAGCCCTCCAGAGCCCCCCTTTTACTTACCTGAACCTGATCGTTCCAGCGACGGGGACAAGCACAGCAGCTCCAGCCGCTGTCTCGAGTCCTCATTGGATAGATTGATAGTAGCAGGAGCCATTGCTGTCGATCAAATCCAGTGACATGGGAGCCGGGGCCGAGTCCTGCTGTCTGTGTCAATGGACGCAGCAGCAGGACTCGGTAGCGCACCCGCATGAGTGCCCCCTTGGAAAGTGGCTCTCCAAGGGGTTACTCGAGAAAAGGAGGAGCCAGAAGTGCCGCTGCGGGATCCCAGAAGAGGAGGATTGGAGCTGCTCTGTGCAAAGCCCATGTACAGTGCAGGAAAGTATAACATGTTTTTTTTTTTTTTTTATAATAACAAACAGCCTTTACAACCCCTTTAAACAGTCCCCATTAAAGGTGTTGTAAAGTAAGAAGTTTTTTTTTTTATCTTAATGCATTCTATGCATTAAGATAAAAAATATTCTGTGTGCAGCAGCCCCCCTCCGCCTCTCTAATACTTACTTAAGCCACATCTCTGTCCAACGACTGTCTCGGCCATCCGGGACTCTCCCTCCTGATTGGCTGAGACACAGCTGCGGCGCCATTGGCTCCCGCTGTTGTCAAAGTCAGTTAGCCAATCAGGAGAGAGAGGGGGTGGGCCGAACCGAGGCGGTGTCTGAATGGACACACATAGCTAAAGCTCGGTTTGAATGCCCCATAGCAGGCTGCTTGCTGTGAGGGCACTCAACAGGAGGTAGGAGCCAGGAGCACAGTAGAGGCACCCTAGAAGAGGATGATCCAGGCTGCTCTGTGCAAATCCACTGCAACAAAGTATGACATGTTTTGACTTTACAATCACTTTGCCTATGCCTTGCCCTATCTTTTGTGACCCTATTGCCACCTATACTGTCACGAGATTCCATGACACTCCCTGCTGCTAATTTCTATTTCAGTGTCCTTCCCAATAGATGTTGTTGCTTTGAGGTAGACTCTAAAGGCTCTGACTATATCCAGGAAATGGAGAGCAATTTACTTTGGGTGCTTTGTAGCAGAGCATAGGAATGGTAGAACTATGTTTTCATTGAGGTGGAAGAATGATACCACTTTAGGAAGAAAGGATGGTCTTGGGTGTAAGACTATCTTGTCGATGTGAAGAATTAGGAACAGCTCTGTATGAGACAGAGCTGCCAAATTCAGAAACGTCTGCAAGAAGTGATAGCAACCAAAAAGGCCACTTTGCAAGAGAGGACATCAAAGGGGACATCCCTGATGAGTTCAATGGGTGGTTTCTGCAGGGCAGAGAGAACAAAGCTAAGGTCAAAGTTCTGGTCAAGACCTGATTGTAGGAAGGCCATAATGTGAGACACAGAGTAGTCTCAGAGAATAAAGGTGACTGTGTTCACAGCAGGATAAGAAGGATTTCCAGGCATTATGATAGATCTTTCTGGAAGTGCTAAAAGCAAGAAAAGCCAAAGTAACAATGACAGACTCAGAAATCCCTCGGTCTCTTAAAACGTGTTTCAGCAGCCACGCTGTTAAGGCTAGAGAAGCAGAACGGAATAGAGGCCACAGAGAAAGCAGGTCTGGCATGTTGCGAAGAGGCAAGGGATAGTCTCTTAGAGGTCTGAGTATGCTTACTGTATGCATCAGGTACTTCTGGGATATTTTGGTGAAATAAGAATTATCGTCTTATTCTCTTACTTTATCTTGTTGTGAATTTGAGCTAGATGTCACTCTCGAGGGAAGGCATAGATTAGCCTGAACTGAGATCAGGGGATTATCAGGGCTTCTGGGTTTGGTGCAAGAGGACCGTTGGTCCTGGCCACATATTGGGGTAGTCTGTGACTGGATTTGGAAGACAGGATGTACATAGGATAGCCCACGCTCCTGCTGTTCACCTCTGGGAAGTGGACCACAGAGAGACAGTGCGTTTCTGTCTTTCTTCAGGTGGCCCCCAGGTGGTTCATATACGCCACAAAAGCAATATTGCCTGACTGCACCCTGATTGAGTGTCCCTACAGAAGGAAGGTTCAGTATTGCAGAGCCATCTTTATTGTTTTAAACTCCAAGATGTTAATAGAGAGCTTGGTTTCTGCAGGTGACCATATTCACTGTACCATGAGGGACTGGAATACTTTTGTCTCAGGGAAGACGGTCATCTGTTGTTATCACTTTCCAGTGATAGGGAAGGAAAGAGTTGTCAATGCTGGGGTGGAGATTCAACACATTAGTGATTTAATACCTTGGCTGGATAGGAGCATAGGCAGAACCAGAAAAGGAGTATGTTTGTTACCATTCGATAAAATATTTTGTTGGAGAGATCTTGAATGTAGCTGGAAATGGTATAGCCTCAAATTAGGTTACCATGAGGCTTAGAACTCCCATGGAGATGGGGGATGTCTCTCTGACATTAACGCTCAAGTGTGGGCTCAGAGAAAGGATTTTCCCTTCTGGAAGGAAAACCTTTGCTTGGGATGTGCCCAGGACCAGACCCAAGTATTCAAGATGCAGAAAAGGCTGTCTACTACATCAAGAGAGTGAAATAATTTCTCCTCTAAAGATTGTGGATTCATAAAAAAGGAAGGTAGAATGATATCCTGATTCAGATGAAAACTGGACACTACCTTGGGCAAAAATTCTGGTTGTGGCCGCAAAACCGCCCTATCCTGGTGCAAGATCAAATAAGGTTCTTTACAGGACAGAGCCGCCAACTCCGACACCCTCTGGCCGACGTCACTGCCACAAAGAAAACACATTTTCTTGTCAAAAGGACAAGAGAAATCTGCCGGATAGGCTCAAAAGGGTAAGAAGAGGTGCTGAATACTGTTTGAGCACATGGAAATGACAGTCTGCGCTGATTAGGAGGATCAATGGGAATAGGCAGATGGATATCGTTGATGTCTATGGATGCCATGTATTTCCCTTGTATCACAAAGGTAATAACTGACCTTGCAGATTTCATGCACAATTTTGGAATGCAAAAGCATTTGTTGAGGGACTTTAGGTCCAGAATAGGACAAATGGCCCCGTTGAGCTTTGGTACCATGAACAGGTTTGAGAAAAAAAAAATCTTTGAACTTGTCTTTTGGAAGTACTAGCACAACTACTTCCTGGGATAATAGAGGATTCAGGGCATTGGGCAAATCTGACTATTATTGGGCAGATTTTGGTTGATTTGAAAGAAGAAACTGGGGATAACTATTTTGTACACCTTTGAAACCACCAATCAAACACAAAGTTCTGGAACATCTGTGATGTTCAGAGAGAGGCAAACTTTAACAGACATTCCTTCACTACAATGAGTGAGGACGGGCTTTGTGGCCCATGTCTTGCGCCAAAAGGAAGGGGTTGGGAAGTAGAGTTTTCCAAAGGCAGAGCCTCCTGGGGGAAGATTTGAAATCTTTCATTGTGGAAGTAAAACCTTTCCTCCTGTGACATCTATAATGAATTGGTCAACTAAGAATTAAAGGGATTGTAAGCCCTCCCGGTTTTTCATCTCAATGCATTCTTTGGTTTATAAGAGATTTCACAATATATTATAAATCTCACATATAGTCAAAGCGGAAGAAACTTGAAAGTAATTTCTGGTAAAGTATTGCAAATGCCTGGAAAATACTTGACCAGTGGGTTTCCAGTGTTTTATAATAGACCGTTTCTAGTAAAGGCAAAAAGAAAGCTGGACAAATTAGAGAAACATGGATTAAGACAATCTCTCAAAATGTACTTTGCACAATCTTGCCTTAAAAATGTGGATTTTTTTTTCTACAGCTTACCTGTAAAAAACTTTTCTTGGAGTACATCACGGGACACAGAGCAGCCATAATAACTAACTGGGTTATACGCCACCTATAGGTGAATGGACACTGGCAAACCAAAAAGACAGGAAGTCCTCCCCTATATAACGCCTCATACACAGGAAGTACCTCAGTTTTGTAGCAAGCAATGAACTTCCCAGACAAGAGGGGAGGGATCTCTGTGTCCCGTGATGTACTCCAAGAAAAGGATTTTACAGGTAAGCTGTAGAAAAAAAATCCTAAATTTCTTTATCGTACATCATGGGACACAGAGCAGCCATAATAACTAACTGGGACATCCCCAAGCAATGCTTTTTGAGGGGAGGGAACCCATTATGACCAAGGAAACACTATCAGAACAACAGGATCTACATTGCTGCCTGCAGTACACTGCATGTAAATGTAGCACCCTCCTGAGTGCTAACATTCACTTGATAAAACCTAGTGAATGTATGCACGAAGACCAATTAGCAGCCTTGCAAATCCGAGCCATTGATGCTTGATGATGCACTGCCCATGAAGCATTTGCTCTTCTGGTAGAGTGTGCCCTTACTGGAAAAGGCGGGGCCTTAACCCTTAATTCATACGCCTGAACAATCACTGGCCGACCAATTGAGAAATAGTTGACTTAGATGCTGCCTGTCCCGTCTTGGGACCTTCTGGCAATACAAACAGAACATCAGTCTTCTGCATCTGAGCCAACATTCTCAGATAGATCCTCATAGCCCGTACTACATCAAGAGAATGAAATTATTTCTCCTCTGAAGACTGTGGATTCTGAAAAAAAGGAAAGTAGAGTGATATCCTGATTTAGATGAAAACTGGACACTACCTTGGGAATCTGCCGGATAGGCTCAAAAGGCTGCCTCTTTAAAACCCCCAGGACTAAATTCAGATCCCAAGGGCACAGAGGCGGCCTGGCCGGTGGAAGCACAAGAATCATCCCCTGTACAAACGTTCATACTAAGCAGTGAGAAGCAATAGGCCTCTGAAAAAAGATTGCCAAGGCCAAAATTTGACCCTTATTGTACTTGAGGGCAGATTCATATCCACCCCTTTTTGCAGAAAAGCCAAAACTCTCCCGATGACATATCTGCGGGGATGCAACCTCCTGGCCTCAGCCGTCCGGGTCTAGGGGAAAGCCTCAAGGCCAGGTGTGGCAGGAATGATGAATAACTAGAAACTGATACAGAGCCTTGTGGTCCAGAATAGGCCTTACATCTCCATTTGGCTTTGGGATTATGAAAAGATTTGAGTAAAAACCCTTGAATCTTTCGTTGAGTGGAACCTCTGAAATCACTCCTTGTGACCTTAGCTGATCCATTGCCTGAAGAAAAAATACCTCTTTTTTACCGGGTCTATAGGGAAGTTGAACTTTAAGAACCAAGAGGGGGGGAAGCTCCCGGAATTCTATTTTGTACCCCTGAGACACGGTAGAAACATCCCACCTGTCTCGGATCCCTTCTTCCCAGGCATCTGAGAACTCCAACAGCCTCACCCCCACCCACGTGAGTGGGGACACCCCTTCATAAGGAGGGCTTGGGATTGACTTTAGGGGGTCTCTGGGCCCAGGGCTTTTTCTGACCCTGGCCTTGAGGCTTTCCCCTAGACCCAGACGACTGAGGCCGTCGATACTGCCTGAAATTAGAAGTGCTGGGTACTGAAGCACTAGATACCTTAAAGGCAGGTCGTCTGCTCCTCGTCTTAACTGGTAGAAGCGCACTCTTACCCCCTGAAATCTTGTGGAAATATTTATCCAGGTCCTCTCCAAATAGCCGCTCCCCGTGAAAGGGGAAACCAGCTAATAGTCTTTTGCAGGGTAATTCCGCAGACCAGTTTTTTAAGCAAAGAATCCTGGGCCAACCATGACACCTGTTGTATGGAATCCTTAAGGGCAACTACTACTAAACATAAGGCACAAGGTAATTCTGTCAAATCCTCCGCAGATGCACCTGAATCGGGAACAGTCTTAGTTACCCGCTTCACCTGGTCCTTTAAAGACTGACAGATTCCAATAGCTGCCACTGCCGGTTGTGCAGCAGGCCCGTCATTAGCAAATGAAGTCTTTAATAAAGACTCCATTTTCTTATCTGCTGGACCTTATTCACAGAGGAAATAGCAGCGTCCACAGATGGCATACTCCATTTTCTTATAAACTTTTCCTCTATAGAGTACAAAAGTGCAAACCTCCGTGAGGGACTTGATTAGTAGTCTCTGGGATTAAGAGGCTGAAAACTGTTCTTCAGAACCTGACTCCTCAGAAGTGAAGTATGCGGCCTGACCTCTTCCCCGGTCATTTACTGCCACTTCTTTCACCTCTTCTGCCCAATCCTGTTCCAATGCAGGTGGGGTCTCAGGTGAAGGGGATCTATCCAGTTTCTTTCCACCTTGGGAAACTGAAGCTATCATACCTGCTATTTTTCCCTCCAGCCCAGCTAAAGCTGATGCCAAGTTGTCCTTTGTGACGTAGGTTGAGGCAGAAGCATTAGCTGTTGCTACAATGCCTGACAACCTTAATTACTCAGACTGGCCAGTTGCCTCAGGTCTTTCAGGAGAGTTAAACACAGCAGATGTAAGGCTAGCATCCTCCAATACCGATGGTGGTGCATTTGCACTCCTTCCTGATGTGCCTCCCCCACTCCTTTATCTCAGGCACTCCCATGCCTGAGACAAAAACATGAGGTAATAAAAAAAAACCTCTTTATGCACTTGAACCGCCCTACAAATACTACTCTTAGTACTTGCAGTAGACGGCTCTTACAGGACCTGTGGTGCACTGGTCCATCCACCCACAGTGACACACATGCCCAGCTGACGCCGCTCTGTGTCCCTTCCAGCCAGCTTACAGAAGCCTAGGTAACAGCTCCTAATATGGCCGCTTCCGCCTCTACTATGCATGTCCGGCATGCATGTTTACCACGTGCACACTCGTAACATCCTGTACACCTATCGAGTTCCTCCTATGTGCATGTCCCTCGTGCATGCTCGTTGGACCATTCCTGCGCACTCGCTCGCCCCCACGACCGAATAAATAGCGGTGGGAAAAGGCCATCGAAGGCGCTGGCGTAGGAACTAGGTTTACAGGGGCGGGGGAATCCGAAGAGCTGCCCACCTCCTGTTAGGATCATCCCCGGCTGGAAGCCTCCACAGAGAAGCGCTGCTGTACCGCAACACCACTGCCCCAGCGGACAGAAAAAAATATGTCACCTGGTCCTATAAAAAAGTAACAGACTGTAAATAAATTTTTCGGTTTACACAAGCGCAAAAAGAGTTAAAAAAAAAAAAAAAAAAAACACTTATCAGTCTTGCCACAGGATTCTGCTAAAAAGCTAGATTCAATCCTCCGCCATCACGGCGGGTCTCTGTCTCTTGGAACTTCAATGACTGGGTCCCCCCTGAATATGGGGCCACTCCCTTGGACCTGTAAAGCACCCTGCTGGAACTCCTTTGGGATCTTTTTTCTTACCAAGTGTCCTGATCCCAGGGTCCTGCACCCAAAAGGGTCACATTAATGGCAATACCTTGTAATCTTCTTGTGTAAACGAGGTTCGGGTACCATCCATTTTAGTGCATCACCGTCCAGATGGATCCGATTATATAGTCCTTTAAATCCTTCAAGATCTGTTCCAGGACCATTCTTTTAGCTAGATCATGGAGAGCTTCTCCAACCATGATTATCACCTTACAAGACAAGGTGAAAAAACTGAGGTACTTCCTGTGTAGGAGGGGTTATATAGGGCAGAGACTTCCTGTCTTTTTGGTTTGCCAGTGTCTATTCATCTATAGGTGACGTATAACCCAGTTAGTTATTATGGCTGCTCTGTGTCCCGTGATGTACGATAAAGAAATGTAGTTGGGGAATATGTAAATCTTTCATTTTAGAAGAGTGCTGCGTTTTTAGTTTTTTTTTTAATTGTCACAGCATAAGGTTGGTATATATACATTAGACCCTTAAGACATAGAACAATTATTTAACGGTAAGGAAAGGAAAACATAATTGTTTAACTTGCAGCATGTTGTACAAAAAAGTGTACTTAAACGTCCAATCTTTAGCGCAGCTGACTTCATTCACCTTGTCTCCAATCCAAAAGCCTATTTTATAATCAGCAGACATTTTTACAGCTTATTATCTATACTTTATTCATGGGGGGGACTCGCCACTCTTGGCAAACAAGTATGGAGATAGAGCTTGCTCAGAATAAATTAGATAAGAGAGACCTTGTGGATATGCACAAGAGCAAAGTGATAAATCATTTTCATTTCACTAATACAAAGTTTCAATTAAGTGTAATCAAAAGCACTGAACGTTCATCAAAAAAGGAGATCATTCACTTTCCAGATAAGGTTAATTCAGTTTTATTCCAGCTGGGCTCATATGGAAATCAAACGTCACAGTTCAAGACCTGCTAAGCCTTGTTTGTGTGCTGGGATGTCCTATCTCACTGAACAAACAAGTCATCAAATATACTTATCGCCGCCTTTCGGCTCTATATCATTCTCTGACTACCACTCTGCTACGTGTTTAGCAGCCCACTCTGTGTTTAGACTGTTAATGACCAACGGCTGTTCCTGTCCAAACCAGCAGAGGAGAAAATAAATATATCCTATAAATCAGGCTCTCTGACATCTAGAGCTTTTAGGAATGGAATAAAGTATGCATCATTTAAAAACTGTAATGCATGATATGAAGATTTGTGTATGCTTGCATGCTCAGTCATAAGGCTAGATTGAAGCTTTTCAAAAGACAGCTTGTACAACTCAAAGCACAGATTAAAACATTATTCTAACAGAAAAGAGAACACACATTCTACTTTAGGATTAGACTGAAACAAAAAGACAATGTATATTTTGTCCTATAATTCTGTTTAAATAGATTGCATGTGAAATCGTATTTCTACAAGTTTAAAAATTCTAAAATTCCAACTTTTGTGTGCCTTGAAGTGAATCTGTGTTTTGCCCATTCAAGCAAGGCCATGTTCACTTAAACGAAAAGCGCAAAGAGAACAAGCCTTGTGTAAAAATCCAAGACACTGGCTTAGGCCGAATTCACACTGGTACAACACGACTGTTGTATGAATTTCATCCAACTTTGCCCTGCAACATTGGTCCTACTTTGTTCCTACGTTCATCTGACTTGAACAAACAGTATAAGATTTTGCTCCAACTTCGATATAGTCCGACTTGTCATTTGACCAATCAAAACAATCCCAGTGTGACATAAATTCCTATTACTGCTGCTGTAATCACCATGTCAGATGTCACAAGTCATACATTAATGAAGGGTGGAATGGGGGTAGATGGGGGGGAAGGTTATGGCAGGTGACAAGAAAGTTCCCATGTTACAAACAACCATTGGAAATTATAGCGCCATTTGTACTACTAAAAAAGATATGCAAAACACCAGAACAAAATGTAATAATGCATTAAAGTGTTTGTTCACCAATGCCAGAAGTCTGCCAAGCAAAATAGGTGAGTTGGAAGCTCTGGTGCACGAAGAGAGCTATGATGTAATCGGTATTGCTGAAACTTGGCTTCATTCCTCATATGACTGGGCTATTAATATTCCTGGCTATGCACTCTTTCGGAGAGACAGGGTAAAAAGGAAAGGTCTGTCTCTATGTGAGAAGTGATCTCAAAGCGAGTGTGAATGAGGACCTAATTGATGGAGAGTGTGATGTGGCTGAAGCATTATGGGTGGAACTGCATATAGATGTACGTAGTTCAAAGATACTCATTGGAGTTTGTTATAGATCACCCAATGTTTTTTTGTTTTTTTTTTAACAAGAATGTGATCACCCAATGTTAATGAGGAGGTGGAGACTCAGCTCCTTGCACAGATGAAAAACAGGGGTGAACAGCGGGGCTAGATATGGTGATAACATAAAATTATATAGCAACTGGAATATGGGTATACATAAAATGTGTGTGTGTATGAATAAGCACACATAATATTAAAACATTTGTTTAAAATATAATGTCCATAAATGATCCGAGATCTTGTATGATTAGCACCTGGAGGCAGCTCCCTTAGAGTGAAGCGATGGGCTCTGTGTAGAAATGGGAACAGAGGGGCGCCAGACTTAGTGCAGTATAAATCATATATTTAATAAAAGCAAGTAGTAACTCACAGGTTAAATTAGATGAGTTCAGTATGTGGTGAAAAATCGCCAGTCCTGGAGTCTCATAGATGTCTTCCCTTTGCAGCCTGGGGCACTGGGGTGATCTTACAGAGATCCAGAGAATGCTGGGAACCAGGAAGCAGGAAACAAGAAGCAGCTGGTCGTGACTTCACAGGAGCAGGGAATGTGATTATTCACAGTGGCAAGAATTGGTAATGCATTTCGAAGCTACAGCTTCATGGTCTGATGAAGAAGCTGTAGCTTCGAAATGCATTACCAATTCTTGCCACTGTGAATAATCACATTCCCTGCTCCTGTGAAGTCACGACCAGCTGCTTCTTGTTTCCTGCTTCCTGGTTCCCAGCATTCTCTGGATCTCTGTAAGATCACCCCAGTGCCCCAGGCTGCAAAGGGAAGACATCTATGAGACTCCAGGACTGGCGATTTTTCACCACATACTGAACTCATCTAATTTAACCTGTGAGTTACTACTTGCTTTTATTAAATATATGATTTATACTGCACTAAGTCTGGCGCCCCTCTGTTCCCATTCCTTGCACAGATGGAAAGGGCTGAGACAGTGATATCGGGGATTTTAACTACCCAGAAATTGACTGGAGTAATGGCACTGGTAGAACAGTTAAAGGGCAAACATTTATAAACCTATTACAGGACAATTTTATGGTCCAGATTATTGAGGCCTCAACTACGAATGATGCTCCGTTGGACCTGGTAATCTCAAACCATGCAGAGCCTATTACTAATGTTCATATAAAAAGGAACATCTGGGTAGCAGTGACCATAACATGATTTCATTTGATGTTAGCTGTAAGCAGGGTGGATATAGATCAATGATTTTTTTATCCGATTTTTGGATTTAAATCCACTTTTTTTTATTTAAATCCGATATTTTTGATTTTTATTCAATTTAATAAAAAAAAAAAAACGCTTTGGAAATAAAAAAAAAATCTATCTAAAGATAGTTTTCTATTTAAGGTACATTAATAATTTAGTTTTTTCAGCATGAAATGGAGCTTAGTTATGTAGCATGAGGCTGTATATTCTGCAATATTTACACTTTTGGTAAACTCATTCAATGAATCCAAGCTCTGCAAGCTGAGATAATACACTGCATTGATGCATTCACACAATTTCACAGTGACCATGAGATAAAACAAAGTTCAGGAATATACCTTTATCTTATTGTTTTGCAAATCTATGTACATTGCAAACTTTATGATTGAATCGGTTCAGATATCGCTATTTTACAAACCTGGCTTATTATTCTCAATAGGAAACTTTCATTTTGTTTGCGATTATTAAAGATTCTAACTACCAGCAAGAATAAGTCCTTACATTTAAAGAGCACCTGTAATTTCAGATCCATCATGGAAGCCTGTTAGCGAATCACCAGCTGTCCCAAGTGAATGGGACTGTGGGTGAGTCAACAGCGGGTCAGAGGAGGAGCCACTGCGGGACAGAGATGACAGTTACTCTTTAAAAATTATGATTTAAATCGAGTTGATTTAAATCAAGCCTTTTTACAAATGATTTAAATCGTCTCGATTTCAATCAAATCCATCCTGGCTGTAAAAAACACCCTCGGAAAAGATAAAAACACTTAACTTTAAGAGAGCAAATTTTCAAGTATAAGGGCTGCTCTCCAAGACTTAGACTGGGAGGGAATATTGGCATCGATGAACACAGAACAGAAATAGGAATTCTTCAAAAAGACTGTGTGCCTCACGGCCAAAGTTAAAAAAGCTATAAACAATAAGAAAATCGTTTTTAAAAAAAATCTAAAAATGAAGGAACACTATTGTTTAAATGTTACAAATTATAAAAAAATATAACAGAATATGTAAAAAGGAAATCAAGGATGCAAAAAATCAAAACGAACGACAGATTGAAAAATATAGTAGGACAAACCTAAAAAACTAAAAATTCTTCAAATATATGAATAGTAAAAAGGTCAAGTCTGAGCATGTTGGCCCTTTACAAAATAATCTAGAGTGGGTTATTAGGGACAAAAAGAAGGCACATTTATTACATACTTTCTTCAGTTCTGTATATACAAAGGAGCATGGGGGAGCTCAAGTCCATAATGGGGATGGTATTGACACAGCCCCAAATGATCCACAATGTTCCCCGCTCTGGCAGCTAGTTGAGAAGGGCTGCTGTGTCTGACGGCAGCCCGGGCCGTCTTTTGAATGCAGCCGTCCCAGTAGTGACGTCACCGCGTAGACGCGGAACGTCAAACTACCCGGCCAGGTCCTTTTACGCATGCGCTGTAGACAAGGGAAGTGCGGCGTCGGCTGGCAAAGCCGCCGTAGCAATCCCAGCTCATGCGCATGCGTTGGACACGGCACCCGGAAGAAGAACGATCATATCGCTCTCCTCTGAGGCCGAAAACGTCACTATGGCTGGATTGAGTACAGCCAGCGACGCTTTGTGCTCCAAATAACAATGGAAGGGAAACAAGTGGGGAGTAAAAGTGGATATCGCATATATCATTAGAACAATATCAATTGAGAGGTATCTAGAGTATCTTGGATATTAGCACCTGGATCAGATGGCATAAGCTTTTGCCCCTCAACAGATTTAGATAAATATGAGTTAATTAAGGACATATATATGTTTGCAAGGAACCTGACATACAAATATATATGTTCGACCAATCCACTATCAGAACCAGACAGGAACGTGAACTAGCAGAAAGTATTAAACATTATACTATGGCGGACTTCAGAGCACTCCGGGATCACTCCTGGAAGAAAACGATGATGTAATCAATATCATTTCAAATGATACTTTCCAAACACAAAATATTCCTCTATCCACAGATCCTAAAAGCATCAGAGAAATGACCATGCCGCTCTGTCATTTCAAAGCCACCAATATACAATCTCAGAACGTGACTTTGGATGTGGAGTCATTATACTCCAGCATCCCTCACGAGCAGGGCATCGAGATGGTTCGCACCTTCCTATACGAAGAACCTCATACCCAATGGAATTACAATGAATTCATCCTAACTCTATTGAAATTTGTTTTAACACACAACTATTTCAGTTTTAAAGAGTCCCACTTCCTCCAGGTACAGGGAGTTGCTATGGGCACATGCTGTGCGCCAGCTTATGCAAACCTGTACCTGGGGGGGTGGGAACGTCACATCTTTTCAACGGAGGAATTATCTATGTACACCGACCAGGTCATGTCCTGGATGAGGTACATAGATGACATCTTCCTGATTTGGACTGGTACCTCTACCACACTGTCAGCCTTTGTTGAGGCACTCAACATCAATTCTTTCAACTTAAAATTTACTTTGAGTGTGAATCAATCCAGGATCAATTTCTTGGACTTGGTCATATTCAAAGATAAAACGAACTGCCTAGCCACAAGCCTTTATAGAAAGGAAACTGCCGGTAATACAATCTTACATGCAGACAGTGCCCATCCCGCAGCATTACTAAGAAGTATCCCTTATGCGCAATACATAAGACTACGTAGAAATTGTACACACCTTCAAGACTTTATATTGGAGGCTAAATCCCTCCAATTACGGCTGCGAGCGAGGGGATACACTAAATCCCTCCTACGAAAAGCATATAACAAGGCATTAAAGCAGCCACGGAACACACTTCTATATTCCAAGAAAGAACATGACTCTGACAAAACTGCTAAATCTAGAATCATTACACGTTATTCCTCTCAACACCAAGAAGTTCGTGATATTATCACTAATCACTGGCATTTACTCTACCAGGACCCAATTGTGAGGAAACATATTGGCCTTAGACCTGAGCTTACTTTTAGACGGACCACATCGATACGTGACCGTCTAGTCTCAAGCCATTATTCCAATACACCACAGAATGACAAGAAACAAAATGGCACATTTCAATGTGGTAACTGTGACTTCTGTCCATGGGTATGCCAAAGCAAAACCATTAGACTACCCAAAGGAGATATCTTCACCTTAAAAACAAGAGCAGATTGTACCACCCAAGGGGTTATCTACCTCATGTCATGCACCTGTGGGGCCTTTTATGTGGGCAAGACAGTTCGCTGTCTGTGGCAACGAATAAAGGACCACGTATATGTCTCCTCCAATGGAAAAATGCTCACCACGGTCAGTAGGCACATTGACCTATATCATAGGTTCGATACTTCTTGTGTCTCTTTTAGTGTATTAGCGGTTGTGCCCAAAGATCCACGAGGTGGTAACTGGGATAGATTAATCCTACAAAAGGAAACAATGTGGATAGAACGGTTGGATGCGATGTATGCCCCCGGCCTCAATGAATCTCATTCATATAAATCTTTTCTGTAGCTACAATAACTAATTTAATAATCTAAACATGAGTCTCTTCTTATCCCTCATCTACACTGCAGAACATATACTATTCAAATATTCCTTCTCTGGCTTTATGGGCTGTCACCCGCCACATATTCTCACTCTCTACATTCCTTGTTTCTTTCTTCACCCTCCACCCACATCTGTAGGCCCTCACTCCCCACTCCTGTTTCCCTTCCATTGTTATTTGGAGCGTTTTTGGTGTAGTGCATCATGCGGCCACAAAGCGTCGCTGGCTGTACTCAATCCAGCCATAGTGACGCTTTCGGCCTCAGAGGAGAGCGATATGATCATTCTTCTTCCGGGTGCCGTGTCCAACGCATGAGCTGGGATTGCTACGGCGGCTTTACCAGCCGACGCCGCACTTCCCTTGTCTACAGCGCATGCGTAAAAGGACCTGGCCGGGTAGTTTGACGTTCCGCGTCTACGCGGTTACGTCACTACCGGGACGGCTGCATTCAAAAGACGGCCCGGGCTGCCGTCAGACACAGCAGCCCTTCTCAACTAGCTGCCAGAGCGGGGAACCCCAACACAACTCGTCCACTACCAGGTATGAAATAAGGCAACACTTATTATGCTCATTCTATGGAGTCCTTATGCCAGCGCAAGACTAACCAACACATTCGTCCCTAACTTTATTATACTCCTCTACTAGGACGTATTTGGAATAACTGGGGAGTTTCTTTCCATCTCCCCATACAAATACCTTCTAACTAGATGATCCGAAGGCTCGCTCTCCCTGCATACTCTATTCCAGTTCATCTACTAGTCCAAAACAATCCCAGTCTATGGGACTAACGTTTTGAGAAACTGGCAAATTTCTTATAACAGGGTAAGTACAAACATCGATTATCCCCCTCATAGTAAGTTCCTCACTATGTTACCATCATTCTTATGTATGGCTTACACACCTACATATGGGATTGCTACGGCGGCTTTACCAGCCAATGTGGTGCCTATATTTGGAAAAAGGGAACAAAGTCTTTACCAGTTAACTATAGACCGGGTAGTTTGACGTTCCGCGTCTACGCGGTGACGTCACTACCGGGACGGCTGCATTCAAAAGACGGCCCGGGCTGCCGTCAGATTTTTTTTTTCTCATTTTTAGGGACTCAATGACGGGAATAGTACCACTGGATTGGCGTAGGGCCAAATGTGGTGCCTATATTTAAAAAGGGAACAAAGTCTTTACCAGTTAACTATAGACCTGTAAGTTTAACTTCTATATTCGGAAAGATACTGGAGAGTTTAATAAAAGACCACATAGATGTGTTCTTGCTGGAAAAAAATATTTTAAGCAACAGACAGCATGGATTCATTAAAGACAGAAGTTGTCAAACAAAGCAGATTTATTTTTATGAGGTGGTAAGTAAAACCTTGAACAGAGGGGTGGCTGTGGACGTGGTATACTTGGATTTTGCAAAAGCGCTCGATACAGTTCCACACATGGCTCATGTGTAAGGTAAAGTCTACAGGCTTGAAAATATCAGTTTGTAAATGGATAGAAAACGGACTAAAAGACTTCAGAGAGTAATGATTAACCGCTTCCCGACCGCCTCATGTAGATATACGTCTACAGAATGGCACGGGCAGGCAAAAGCACGTACGGGTACGTCCCCTTTAATTTGCCTGCCCTTGGGCCGCGCGCGCACCGCCAGAAGCGCGCTCGCGACCCGGTCGGGAGCTCCGTGACCACAGCCGCGGGACCAGTGGACCCGATCGTCGCTGGTATCCCGCGATCGGGTTACGGAGCTGAAGAACGAGGAGGAGAGGTATGTGTAAACAAACCTCTCCCCGCGCTTCCTACTCTGCCTGTCATTGATCGGCTGTTCCCTGTCATCGGGAAAGCCGATCAATGACGTCAGATGTACAGCCACGCCCCCCTACTGTAAAAAAAACACAACACGTCACACTGACTCCTCCCCGCCCCCTAGTGGTTAACTCCTTCACTGCCACTGTCATTTACATAGGAATCAGTGCTATTTAAATAGCACTGATTTCTGTATAAATGACAAATGTCCCAAAAATGTGTCAAAAATGTCCGATGTGTCCGCCATAATGTCGCAGTCACAATAAAAAAAATCGCTGATCGCCGCCATTACTAGTAAAAAAAAAAATATTAATAAAAATGCTATAAAAAACTATCCCCTATTTTGTAAACGCTATAACTTTTGCGCAAACTAATCAATAATCGCTAATTGCGATTTTTTTTACCAAAAATATGTAGAAGAATACGTATCGGCCTAAACTGAGGGGTAAAAAAAATTTTTTTTTATATATTTTTTGGGGATAGTTATTATAGCAAAAAGTAAAAAATATTGCATTTTTTTCAAAATTGTCGCTCTATTTTTGTTTATAGCGCAAAAAATAAAAACCGCAGGGGCGATCAAATACCACCAAAAGAAAGCTCTATTTGTGGGGAAAAAAAGAACGCCAATTTTGAGAGGGGATATGATCAACATGTAAATATATATATACAAGGGGTCTATATAGTGAACTTGGTGTTGTTATTCACTTTATGGTCAACACAGAGGACAAGGGGGCACTCTTTACGCCTAGAGGAAAAGAGATTTAATCTTCAAATACGGAAAGGTTTCTTATGGAAAAAAATATGGAATAGACTCCCTCCAGAGGTGGTTCTTGCCAGCTCAGTAGATTGCTTTAAAAAAGGCCTGGATTTTTTCCCTAAATGTACATAATATAACTGGGTACTAACATTTATAGGTAAAGTTGATCCAGGGAAAATCCAATTGCCTCTCGGGGATCAGGAAATAATTTTTTCCCCTGCTATAGCAAATTGGATTTTTCGCCTTCCTCTGGATCAACTGTGAGAGTATAGGATTGCGTATAGGGGATTGTATATTATTATTTTATTTTATTTTAATGGCTGAAATAGATGGACTTGTGTCTTTTTTTAACCTAACTAGGTAACTATGGATGGTTAGGACAAGGATCCGACTTTGATCCGTCTTCAATGATATTGAATGGACTGCCGGGTCTCCTCTCTGCACTCTTCTCCCTCTGTTCTTCCTCCGATGTTGACTCGATGCTCTCTCCCGCTCTAATGCTAGGTGTGCAGTGTGCAACTACTTATATCGGCATGGGGCGGGGTTCACCAGGTGACATCACCCGGAGGCCCCACCCCTTGTGATGTCACCGTCCTGGGCATGTTGAGGGCATGTGGTCTGGTATGGTCCAGGAAGGGGGGGGGGTGCTTGCTCATCCCCTCCCTTTTGCTGACCTGTCAGGCTGGGTGCTCGCTGGTATGGATTTTGGGGAGGACCCCATGTTGGGTTTTTTTTCGGCATTGGGGGTTACCCTTAAAATCCATGCCAGACCGTAGGGTGGGGTATGGTCTTGGAAGTGGAACCCATGCCGTTTTTTTTTTTGTTTTTTTTGGCGTGGAGTTTCACCTAAAGATTCATACCAGACACAAAATGCTTGTAATTGTCTGGATCAAAGTCAGATCCCCGTTCATTGAAGTCGGACTTCAAGTCACAGGGCAAAGTCAGGTCCACAGTCGTACCAGTGTGAACTTGGCCCTTAAAAGTTGGACCGACTTGTGTCGGACCAGTTAAGATGGCTCTCATAGGGAATCATCGATTTACACACATCATGCGCGGCCAAAGTTGGAGCCTATGTCGTAACAGTGTGAACTTGGCCTTAAAGGGGTTGTAAAGGTAAAAAATGTTCACCTTAATGCATTCTATGCATTAAGGTGAAAAAACATCTGACTATACCAGCCCCCCCAGCCCCCCTGTTTTACTTAACTGACCCCTCGAAAGTCCCGCGCTCGCCCCCGAGACATCCTCTTCGTCGCTCACCATGGCCGTTGATTGGCTAGAGTGGATTGATTGAAAGCAGCGCAGCCATTGGCTCGCACTGCTGTCAATCACATCCAATGACGCGGCGCGCCGGGGGCGTTGCCGAGTGATACAGCGAGCGGCTATAACCGCCGGCTGCATCACGGGAGCACGCCCGCGAGTGCTTCTCACCATGCGAGGGAGCTCGCATTTAGGTGAGAAGCACTTGCGGGGGGAGCCGAGACAGCCGCCGAGGGACCCCAGAAGACCAGGTTCGGGGGCCATTCTGTGCAAAACGAGCTGCACAGTGGAGGTAAGTATAACATGTTTGTTATTTAAAAAAACATTTTTTTCCTTTACAACCCCTTTAACCACTTCAGCCCCGGACCATTTGGCAGCCAAAGGACCAGAGGTCTTTTTTCAATTTCGCACTGCACTACTTTAACTGGTAATTGCGCGGTCATGCAATTTTGTAACCAAACGAAATTTGCGTCCTTTTCAGAAATCAATCAATCAAACAGAAAGACAGACAGAGAGGACACAAAAGGACAGACTCACAGATTCATCAAAACACACAAATCATTTCAACACAAGTCAATCATTTCAAAACACAAGACAACAAAATTCAGAACAGCAGTGATAAATCCACAAGCAAATTCCTAAAGACACAGAAGCAGAACTGTCAATTCAGAAGGACACCAGAAAGCGTCAAGGGAATCACACATAATCAACAACAAAGGACAAAGCAAAAGTCCAAGAGAGCAGAGCACACCATCAGATCAGCATTCATCACAAGAATCAATTCATCAAACACAAGTCACATCAGGAGACAGCGACATTCAATAACACTCAAGAAGAGGCAGGAAAGTCCAACAGAAAATCAAAAACAAAATGTCAGGATTCACACAAAGACACAGCACAGTCAACGAAAATCAATTCAGTCACATGACAACAAAGACAAGGAGTCAACGGGCATTCAAAAAATTCAGTTCAGTAAGTCAATTCAAATCAGACATAAAAGAAACACAGTCACTTCAGCAGACAAGGAGACAACAGACAACAATGAGTCAACGAAAAGAAGAAAGTCAAGCATCATATACCAAAGGGTTTTTAGTTCACAAAATACAACATAAAAATTCAGAGACAGAAACAGTGTCAACAAACACAAGATAGCATCAAAACTTCAAACATCAACAAGACAAGCCGACAAGAAGTTCACACATTCAATGACCTGCGGACGCCTCAAATGGTTTGCAACCACACAGCGGACACCAAATCACCGAATCAAAGGAGAAGTCAGCACAACGCAACAAATTAGGACACCTGCAAAGGATATCAGAAGAACAACACACAAACTTCCGTATTCAAAAGAAGGCAATGCACATTCCACGCAGCACTCACAGGCAAACAGAGTCAATCTACAAGGCAGACAACACAAGTCACAGGTCACAAAGAAATTTTAAAACAAGACAGAGCAAAAGAACGATCATCAAGGTGTATCAGGACAGCGGGAACAAACAGCACATCAAAATATTTCTGAGACAACAGAATCAAGGGACAAAAAAACAAAACATTCAAACAAATGGAAGGAATTGTACATCAACAATCCCAAACAAGATTCACAAGAGACCATGAGCAAAGACAACAAGGGACAGTAAAACAAAGCAAGATTCAAGAATCAAAACGAAGCACAAAAATTAAACAGAGCAAGACAGTCCAATCACAGCAGTAAGTTCACAATCAAACACAAATACATACAAAAAACAAGCAAACATCACAGAGAAACAGAGACTTCCCGTCCAAAAACAAGCAAGATCAAACACACTTCATATTCAAACAACATCACACAGCCACACCACACAACAACATCAACAAAGGCAGAGACACACAGGGATCACACAAGCAACAGGATCAAAATGCAGAGAACAGGCAGGAACCACCATAGACAATCCAACAAACATTTCAGGACAACAACAAACAAATCATAGGACAAAAACACAAACAGAATTCAAGCACAAAAACACAATTCACAACAAGATCCATCAGAAAAAGGCAGAGCAAGCACAAGCAAAGTAGTCAGACTACATCATCCACAGATCAGCCACACCAAGCAAAGATCAAGAGGTACACTCAGCACTTTCAAACAGTACAAAGTAGAGGGACACAAAGGTCATGCAATTTTGTAACCAAACGAAATTTGCGTCCTTTTCTTCCCACAAATAGAGCTTTCTTTTGATGGTATTTGATTGCCTCTGTGATTTTTATTTTTTGCGATATAAACGGAAAAAGAGCGAAAAATTTGAAAAAAAAGAGATTTTCTACTTTTTGTTATAAAAAAAATCTAATAAACTCAATTTTAGCAAGTTTCAACATTCAGAAACAACAACAGATCAACAAACAATAATAGTTCAAGTCAAGTCAGGGGAGATATACAGAGCATCAAAGAGGACAAAGACAAGGTACAAGAAGAAAACAACAGCACATAATTCAGAGAGCGTTCAACAACAGAAAAAAGGCAAATCATTCAACAGGAGGACACCAAACAGGAAACCAGACACAAACAGACAACATGAAACAAAGGATCACAGAATAAACAAAAGGTCATAATACAGATAGCGAAAGGGATCAGTACACATTCAATCAAGCACAATGGAAGGCTACACGAGCAAACACAGAAAGCAATCACACACAGTTCACAAAACAAGGTTCAATCACATCAACACACATTCAGTCCAAGACATGAAAGAAGTAGAATTCGAATCAACACGAAGATTCCAATACAGCTTCAAAATCAAGAGTCAACAAGGATCAGACAGGACAAAACAGAGCAAGAAATCAAAAAGCAAATTACAAACCCAGGTCAACAATATACACACAAGCAGTGTCAGGAGGGATATCACAGATAAGTAGACCACATCAATTCCATCATACAGACACAGCAAGACAGGATCAAGAAAGCAAATCCACAAAATCAGACCATCAGCTCAGGGTCACAACAACAAAAACAAGCAAAAACTAACAAATGCTCATCATAACATCACAACAACAGTGTCGACGGGAAACAATACAACAAAAAAACAACCGAAATACAACAGGACAATTCAACAGACATCAACAACATCACAATACACATAAAACAAGTGACAGTCAGAAAGCAAAAAAAACACAGCAAGCAAGTCACATCAAGAAACACACACTCAGCAACAACAAAAAAGCCAACAGAGCAAACAGTTCAGTTCATCATAACCAGACATAAAGGGTTCACAGCACAAGCACAATCCTAATCACAGAAGTTTCTAAACAAAAAAAGAGGATCAGTATACAAAGAGGTCAAACATCAGAAATCAAACGAACGCAGCAATTGACGTAACCGTCAAGCATAATGCAGAAAGAGCTAATACAGATCAGCTCACAACAAGAAGGAGACAGCACAATACATATCAACAGCAGAATCATTCAGGAGAAACCATACAAACAAACATTCAGCAAGTAGTCTTCACCAAGGTAAGATCAAAATAAACAATAGAATATCATCATCACAAAAAGAAATCAGAACAACACACAAACAGACAGTCAATCATATTTACACACAAGGGAAAAACACAGAGGAACACAAACCAAAAGTCAGCAAGCCAAATGAGACAAATCAGAATCAAAAAGAAGATTCATCAACGCGTAACACAAGTTCACTTGAAGAAATCTCAAAGAACACACAAGTACAAGAACAGACAAACATACAAGTAGTCTTCAGTAAGAACAAGCAAGAACGATTACCGTAACAACAGACAGAAAGCAGTTCATCATATCAGATTCCCACAAACAAGGCAACACATCAACAAGGATTTCAAGAACAATATACATTTAATCAACACATCAGAACAGGACTTCAAAATCTTCACCAAAGCGCTAACAGGAAACACCCAAACTTTAACCACTTCAGATTCAGCCCCAAAAAGAGGACCATTTGGCAGCCAAAGGAATTTCAACACCAGAGGAAATTCAAAAAGCATAGAGCAGAAAGCTTTTTTCAGGCAAAAATCAGGGACAACAAATTTCGCACTGCACTACTGAAAAATTACACAGTCAAAACTCAGATACAGTAATACAACAGATGCGCAGGAACAATCATCAGTGGAGCAATTTTGGACAGGGAACACACCACAAAAAGCAGTAACCAAACGAAATTTGCGTCCAATAAAAGAAGGGTTTTCAGTACATTCCCACAAATCAGTCAGAAACGGCAGTCAGACAAGCAAAAATTCAAAAAGAGTTCAAAAGGTAAAAAAACAAGGCAAAGAAGCAGTGTGAGTAAGGTAAGTTCATCAAAGGCAAAAAACACAGATTGACTTCATGCCTCAAATCACATGTCTTTAGTAAAAAAAATGCCAATAAGCGTATATTTATTGGTTTGCGCAAAAGTTATAGCGTCTACAAACTAGAGTACATTTTCTGGAATTTACACCGCTTTTAATTTATGACTGCCTATCTCATTTCTTGAGGTGCTAAAATGGCAGGGAAGTACAAAACCCCCCCAAATGACCCCATTTTGGAAAGTAGACACCCCAAGCTATTTGCTGAGAGGCATGTTGAGCCCATTGAATATTTTTTTTTTTAGTCCCAAGTGATTGAATAAAGACAAAAATAAAAAAGATTTTTTTTTTTTTTCAAAAAGTTGTCACTAAATGATATATTGCTCACACATGCCATAGTTATATGTGGAATTGCACCCCAAAATACATTTTGCTGCTTCTCCTGAGTATGGGGATACCACATGTGTGGGACTTTTTGGGAGCCTAGCCGCGTACGGGGCCCCGAAACCCAAGCACCGCCTTCAGGATTTCTAAGGGTGCAAATTTTTGATTTCACTCCTCACTACCTATCACCGTTTCGAAGGCCATAAAATGCCAAAATAGCACAAAACCCCCCCAAATGACCCCATTTTGGAAAGTAGACACCCCAAGCTATTTGTTGAGAGGCATGGTGAGTATTTTACAGCTCTCATTTGTTTTTGAAAATGAAGAAAGTAAAGAAAAAAAAAAATTTTTTTTCTTTTTTCAATTTTCAAAACTTTGTGACAAAAAGCGAGATCTGCAAAATACTCACAATACCTCTCAGCAAATAGCTTGGGTGTCTACTTTCCAAAATGGGGTCATTTTGGGGGGTTTTATGCCATCTGGGCATTCCATGGCCTCCGAAACTGTGATTGGCAGTGAGAAGTGAAATAAAAAAATTACACCCTTAGAAAGCCTGAAGGCGGTGATTGGTTTTTGGGGTTCCGTACGCAGCTAGGCTCCCAAAAAGTCCCCACATGTGGTATCCCCGTACTCAGGAGAAGCAACAGAATGTATTTTGGGGTGTATTTCCACATATGCCCATGACATGTTTGAGCAATATATCATTTAGTGACAACTTTTTGTAAAAAAAATATATATATTTTTTTTTTTCATTATTCAATCTCTTGGGACAAAAAAAAAAAATATTTAATGGGCTCAACATTGCTCTCATCAAATAGCTTGGGGTGTCTACTTTCCAAAATGGGGTCATTTGGGGGGGGTTTGAACTGTCCTGGCATTTTATGCACAACATTTAGAAGCCTATGTCACACGTCACCCACTCTTCTAACCACTTGTAGACAAAGCCCTTTCTGACACTTTTTGTTTACATGAAAACATATTTTTTTTTTTGCAAGAAAATTACGTTGAACCCCCAAACACTATATATATTGTTAAAGCAAAGGCCCTACAGATTAAAATGGTGGGTGTTGCATTTTTTTTTTTCCACACAGTATTTGCGCAGCGATTTTTCAAACGCATTTTTTGTGGAAAAAAAATACACTTTTTTTTATTTTAATGCACTAAAACACACTATATTGCTCAAATTTTTGATGAAATAAAAAATATGATCTTAGGCCGAGTACATGGATACCAAACACGACATGCTTTAAAATTGCGCACAAACACGCAGTGGCGACAAACTACATACATTTTTAAAAGCCTTTAAAAGCCTTTACATGATACCACATTAGATTCACGGAGGAGGTCTACTGCTAAAATTACTGCCCTCGATCTGACCTTCGCGGTGATACCTCACATGCATGGTGCAATTGCTGTTTACATATGACGCCAGACCAACGCTTGTGTACGCCTTTGCGCAAGAGAAGGGGGGGCAGGGGTGCTTTTTTTTTTTTTTTTTTTTGTTTTTTTTTTTATTTATTTAGCTTTTTTATTTTATTTTTAAACTGTTCCTTCCATTTTTTTTCTTTGTTATGATTTTTATTGTTATCTCAGGGAATGTAAATATCCCCTATGATAGCAATAGGCAGTGACAGGTACTCTTTTTTTGAAAAAATTGGGGTCTATTAGACCCTAGATCTTTCCTCTGCCCTCAAAGCATCTGACCACACCAAGATTGGTGTGATAAAATGCTTTCCCAATTTCCCAATGGCGCGGTTTATATCCGGGAGGGGGGACATTCCCTCCCACTGCTTGTAAAAGCAGTCTAGAGGCTAATTACCCGCTAGAATTGCTTTTACATGAAAGCCGATCACTGGCTGAAAAGAATGATACCAAGATGATACCTAAACCTGCAGGCATCATTCTGGTATAACCATTCAAAGTCCAGCAACATACTGGACATATATTGTAATCTTTTTTTTTTCATGCAGCCTCTTGGCTGAACGAAAAAAAGAGATTGATTGGTGGGTATGCCCACCATTAGAATACCTCCCTTCATCCACCCACTTCTAATGATGGGCATACATGCACCATTTATATATGCCGATGCATGGGGGCATCCTCCCGCAAAAGTTATGCCGTGTACACACGGTCGGAATTTCGACCGTATGTACGTGGCATTAGGAGCCAATCGCTCCTCCCCCCCCCTGCTGCCCCCATGCTTCGGCATATATGCTCTTTTTTTTTAACTGTGGTGGTGAAATCACCTCCTACAGCGTTGGAGTCGCGGCTTTATGTATCGTGGGAGCAAACGCTGTTGCTGTCAAGATAAATAAATCCGCGTTGCAACTGAATGGCGCACCTGAAAACAAAAAAATGCTCAACACTAAAACACACAGTAAACAAAATTACATACCTGAAAAGCAAGCATGATAAAACATAATAAAACATAATAAAACATTGCAGAATAGAATGGAGTAAAAAAAGAGCAACAATAGAGAGAGAATAGAGTGAGAGAGAGAACAATAAAACGACAACTATTTTATTTTTTTTTTTTTTTTTTGAGATTCACAGGTAAAAAAGCTCCTGACTGAAGCGACTGAATCAAAACGCTACCACAAAAAAAATGTTAGCGATCGCAGGGATCAGGCCTGACTCTGCGAACGCTGCAGTTATGTGTGCTTAGTGTTTTGTAAGTGACAGTGATCGATCGATACTGCACTTGGGTGGGCTGGGCTGGGCGGAGGGGGAAAACGCAGGTGCTAGCAGGTATCTGGGCTGATCCCGCTAACAATGCGTTTTTTTTTGGAACCCTAAACTGCTGGGACGCTAGTATAGATCTGATCAGATCAGATATTGATCTGTTCAGATACTGTGCCACTAAGGGAGGTGTATGCTTTGCGCGTGGGTGTTTGCGGTACTGGCACTAACCTGGGGCGACGCAGACCTTATTTGACCCTAAAACCTAATTGATATCACCCGCCGGGCGATCAGGGGGTTAAACCGTTATTGGGTAATAAATGGCGGGTGCCCTGACAGTATAAAAAACAAGCTAACTAACCAGCGTCACCCGTAACAGTAATACAAAAAAAAAAACTGGTTACCTAGCGACACTAATGCAGCGATCAGAAAAACGATCGCTTAGTGACACTGGCAAAAGGGGGTGAAAGGGTTAACTAGGGGCAATCAGGGGGTTAAAACCTTTATTAGGTAATATATGGGGGTACCTGACGCTATATAAAAACCTGACGGGGAACCTAAATAACGAAATAACTAACTGGCTAACCAGTGTCACCAGTGACAGTTATACAGTGATCACTGGTGAAAGGGTTAACTCTAGGGGCAATCAGGGGGTTAAAACCTTTATTTAGGTTGTAATATGGGGGTACCTGACCTATAAACCTATTTATGAACCTATATAAACATGGCGGTTACCTAAAAAAAAAAAATGGTTACCTAGCGACACTAATGCAGCGATCAGAAAAACGATCGCTTAGTGACACTGGCAAAAGGGGGTGAAAGGGTTAACTAGGGGCAATCAGGGGGTTAAAACCTTTATTAGGTAATATATGGGGGGTACCTGACGCTATATAAAAACCTGACGGGGAACCTAAATAACGAAATAACTAACTGGCTAACCAGCGTCACCAGTGACAGTTATACAGTGATCACTGGTGAAAGGGTTAACTCTAGGGGCAATCAAGGGGTTAAAACCTTTATTTAGGTTGTAATATGGGGGTACCTGACCTATAAACCTATTTATGAACCTATATAAACATGGCGGTTACCTAAAAAAAAAAATGGTTACCTAGCGACAGCAGTGACACTAATACAGCGATCAGAAAAACGATCGCTTAGTGACACTGGCAAAAGGGGGTGAAAGGGTTACCTGGGGGGCAATCAAGGGTTAAACCTTTATTAGGGGGGGGGGGGGGGGCTACCTTGGACCTAAAACTAACTGCACTGACAGTTATTACAGTCACACTGACACTAAATGCAGTGATCAGTAAAAAAATGATCACTGCAATTAGTGACACTGTGACTGGGGGGGGAGGGGGTGATCGGGGGGGTGATCTGGGGGTGACAGGGGGTGTTTTGTGTGCCTATGTGTACTGGTGTCAGTGTACTGTTGGTGCACTAACCTTTAGATGTTCACAGCTCGGCGTTCCGGTCACATAGACCGGCGCACCGAGCGTGACATCACTTCCTCTGCCTGTGTTTTGATTGACACAGACAGAGGAAGCATCTGATTCGCCAGGAGCGATCGCGAGGGGGTGGCCAGAAACCACTGGCCGTCCCCTCATCCCGGATCGCTCCTGAAGCGATCCCGACCGTCCCCGCCGGCCGGGGGGGGTGCGATCGGACCCCCCACCCGCCGGAAGAATGGCACGTACAGGTACGTGGTTCTGCCTGTACGTGCCATTCTGCCGACGTATATATACAGGGGGCGGTCGGCAAGTGGTTAACCAGTGATTCACCTCAAATTCCCATCCCCTCAATTTACAAAGCAACTGGGCTCTCAGTTACAAAGCAATGCATTGTGGGAGGAAAGGGAGAGAGTTGCCTATTCCTATAGATCCAGAAGTATTTCACATGAATTTTAACTTAAAATCATATAACTTTTCATTCTGAGTTGGAGTTTCACCAATCTTTATTTCAATATGCTAAATTCACAAAACTAAAACTCCAGGATACGGAAACAAAGGTCTATTTATAAATTATTATTATTATTACTACAGGTGCTTATAAAGCGCCATAAATTTACTCAGCACTTTACATATAATATTGTACATTAAAGCGGGACTGTACTGAAATTTTTTTTTTTAAAAGCCAGCAGCTACAAATACTGCAGCTGCTGACTTTTAAAAAACGGACACTTACCTGTTCCAGGGTCCAGCGGTGTCGGCAGCAGAGGCCGATCGATCGCTCGGCTCTCTGCTGTAGCCGGCGCCGTTCTCGGTGAGGGAATCAGGAAGTGGCTTCACTTCCTGATTCCCTACTGCGCATGCGCGGCGCAATGAGAATCTTCAGCGCTGTCTGCCGGGACATGTGTGTGTCCCGGCAGACAGCGCGCTGGGACAGGAACTTGCGTAAACTCCCGTGGGAGTTTATGCCGGAAGTGGGTGCAGATACCTGTCTTAGACAGGTATCTGCACCCCCCTCCCCCCTCCCCCCTGAAAGGTGCCAAATGTGACACCGGAGGGGGGGGAGGGTTCCGAAAAGCGGGTGGAATTTATCCCTGGATTTAGGGTGGAATCCCGCTTTAACATGAACGTTGTCAAACAAAATTCACAACATTTTTACTTAGGTTTCATACATTTTCCACTTAAATATATTGAGAAAAACCTGTGAATCTTGGGTGCAAGTTGTGCAAATCTTGTGTGAAAACTTTATTAATACACTTTATTTCAACAAGTTCTTCCAAGTCGAGCCTAGCACCCCATACCCACCAGAGACACATCCAACAGGGCATTCACTCAAAATCCCACACAACCACGTCTAAGGTTCCAGATCAGCTATTTAGCTACATGGGATAATGGTTTCTTCTCTTTAAACAGAGAGAAACCATGTGTAAAATATAAGGTACCGTATACATGTTTCTCTTAAAATAAAAATGACTTAAAATGTTAAAAACACATTGTCAACATGCAGGAAAATCTTATATTCTAAATTGTTCTTCTGTGGCATGGATACTATGAGGGAGATATTTTAAAGTGTAGGAATATGAAGTCAAAAGTTAAGTAAAATTAATTTAAACATACCTCTGAAAAACGTTCAAGGAGAGAAGATGGTAAAAAGTCCTGGGGCTCTGAATGAACTGGGGGTCCTGTCCAATTACTCTGGACAAACAAATGAAGGCAGCCAACACCCAAGAGGAACACCAAGAGCTGTCTGTGAAAGAAATGATAATTAGCAGTTAAGCAGCAATAGTGTGATGTAAATCAGAAAAATTAGGTATGAGCTTAAAGCGATTGTAAACTAACATCTTGTAAAACAATCCATTCAGTTTTTTTTTTTATTTTTTTTTAATCTTTTTATTGAAAATTTTTGCATATGTATAACATACCAACGTGGATGCGTCCACACGACTGCATCCAAAAGGCCAAAGCCAACTGTCTAACATAGACCAACTAACTGCAATAACATATCAAACCCCCCCTACCCCCCCCCCCCGCCCCCCCACAGTCACATCTCGACCAGTGTACGGATTCACCAAGATTGGCTCATACATTCAAGTATGCTCTAGCTTTGCAAGATCAAGGTGTCCTTCTCATTCATAATTTCCTGGGTGGACTGCTTCAAATTCCTTGGGGGGCAGGATGGTTAGCCGCCCTGCTCCACTCAGGATTCACTCATCCTACAGTACTGTCAGAGTTAAGCCATGAGTGCCACACCCTGTCAAATTTCTTCATACACCCTCTACTTTCATATGTGGCTCTGTAATACGGTAACATTGAGTTCACTAGGCCTTTCCAGGCAGCCACACTAGGAGCCACCGTTTTTTTCCAAGCTAATAGGATTATCTTCTTACCATAAAAGAGCAGTATACTTAGCATCGTACGCATGGCCCTTGAGGGCACCACATCATCCACTAACCCCAAGAGACAACGCTAATATTCATTGGAATCGGGACTGAAATAAGTTCTGTAATGCAAGTAGTAACATCCACCCAGAATTTCTGGACTAGAGGACAATGCCAGAATATATGATCCGCATCTGCAGGTGCATGAAAGCACCTCCAACACTCCGTCGAGACTGAGGGGAAAATCTTCCCCAGTCTGGCCGGAGTGTAGTAACTCCTGTGTAAAAATTTAAATTGAATCAGTTTATCCCTGGCTGATACCAGGTTCCTGAAGGGTTGAGTCCACATGTCATCCCAATACTCCCCCTAAATCTCTGGGACTTCTCTCTCCCATTTTCCCCTGCACTTTGTGATGGATTTGGGAGTCACTTTAAAGAATTCTTTGTACGATGCAGACAGTGGTTTTGCTAGTTCTTCTCTTGTCAGCATCGTTTCTAGGGACGAGGGTATAGATTCTACTTTCAATTCCTGAAATTGCATTTGAAAAGCATGTCGGACCTGCAAGAATCTGAACAAATAATGGTTTGGAAGGTCATGCCTAGATTTAAGTTGCGGGAAAGATTGTAATTCACCAAAAGATGTTATGTCGTTTAACGTCTTAATTCCTTTCGTCGCCCAGATCATAGGATCTGGTAAATTATAGAATTGAGGAAGAGTCAGGTTCATCCAGATGGGCGTTGAGGGTGAAGCCCCCTTGTAGCTGGGGCAGGCAGTTTTTACCGCCATCTCCCATGCCTTGATATTTGCCTTCATGGTCAACGGAAGATCTGATCTAGTGCCCCTAAATAGCGCAAATCTCAAACTGTCAAAGGATCCCAAATGGGCTGCTTCCAAAACCGTGGCTGCGTCCCCATCATCTGCCAACAACCACCTGCGGGCAAAGACCATTTGTCCGGCCAGGTAGTATTTCTGCCAGTCAGGAACCGCCAACCCCCCTTGCTCTCCTGGCTCTTGTAGCACTTTTAACCCTATTCGGGGGGGCTTAGGGGTCCATAAAAAGGTTGAAACAACACTGTCAAACTTCCGAAAGACAGACTTCGGAATCCAGACAGGTGCATGCCGTAAGAAGTACAGGACCACGGGAAGAAATTTCATCTTTAGGAGACTTATCCTGCCTACAAAGGATAATGGGAGTTTGGACCAGGTTTGTATTTTCTGTTTCAGTCGCGTGATTAGAGGAAGTATGTTAAGGGGAATGTAGTCCCGCACCTCTGCAGTCACCTGGACTCCTAGGTATTTTAGAGAAAAGACCCACTGGAGCGGTAGATTAGGATCTGCCTTGTCCTTAGCTCCGGAGTCTAATGGCAGGATAGAGGATTTGCTCCAGTTCACTTTCAGACCCGAGAAGGTGGCAAAACGGTCTATCGTTTGCAATGCATTAGTCAGAGACTCCCCCGGGTCGTCCAGGAACAGCAGCATATAGTCCGCATATAGAGCCAGGGTTTCATCAATCGTTCCTACCCTAATGGATTTGATGGCATTATCAGACCTGAGTGCCACTGCCAGAGGTTCTAGGGCGAGAGAGAACAGAAAGGGGGACAGTGGGCATCCCTGTCTAGTCCCCCTACCCACCTCAAAAAAATCAGAGGTGGAGGTTCCTAGTCGCACAGCAGCTCTCGGCCGTCTGTAGAGCAGGGATACCCACTTCCTGTATCGTGGTCCAAATCCCATTACCTCCAGCACTTTAAACATGTACAACCAGTCGACCGAGTCGAAGGCCTTCTCAAAATCTATTGATACTACTATTCTATTGCTGTCTGGATTTGGGGGGATTTCCAGGTGTGTGAAAAGACGTCGTAGGTTAGTGTCAGTAGATTTCCCTGGCATGAAGCCTGTCTGGTCAATGTTGACAATGGAGGGGAGTACATTGCCAGTCTGAGGGCTAGTATCTTGGTCAGGATTTTCAGGTCCGTGTTAAGTAAAGCTATCGGTCTGTACGAGGCACATTCCTGTGGGTCTTTTCCTGGTTTCAATAACAAGACCATACAAGCGTCCAGCATTGAATCCGGTAAAGTATCATGCTCATGGCATTATGCCAGAAGCATGTTCAGCCTAGGTGCCACTACTTCTACATTAGCCTTATAAAAATCAGCCGTCAGGTCCCGGAGCTTTGTTGGGAGGAAAAGTAAAAATGGCCTTTTCGATTTCTTTTTTTGTAATTTCAGCATCTAAGGTGTGCATGTCCGTGTCCGACAGTCTTGGTATGGGTAAATGCATCAGGAGAGAGTCCAGAGCCGTCATGTCATACGATGGGATGGGCGAGTATAGGTTGGAGTAAAATTGGACAAAAGTGTGCATAATTCTCCCCGGTTCGTCTACCAAATTCCCACCCGTGTCTTTTATTACTGGGATGCATGTGAGAGAGTGACGATCTGCCACCAGCATGGCCAATAGTTTACCATTCTTTTCCCCTTCAGTAAAGGTCGTCTGTGCATTCCTAACCAGGTCTGCCCGAGCCTGTCCTGTAAAGTGGATAGATAAAGTACGTCTTGCCTCTAGTAAGGCCGCATATGACTCCCCTGTAGGGGTGTCAGCATACGCCCCGGCCCTCACTCTTTCTTCCTGTTGTAGTAACTCGGTTTCCTCCTTGTCATTTTTTTTTCATTATTTTGATGGCTGAGATATACTCCCCCCGGGTCACTGCCTTGAAAGCGTCAACCCATTCAGTTTGAAATAGAAATGAAAGGCAAAACATTTTTGTATAGATATAAGGTATAAATACCTTTTTTCCATTTTTAATAAATGATCACATTCCCACTGTTCTCAGTTGTATGACGGGGAGGAGAAACATCAGCAGGGAGGAGAAACAGCAGCACACTGAGCTTGCCAGTGAATAGTTGTGTAGTGGTGGCATGTCAGGACAAGCCTGATTGATCATTGGAGGAGTAACACCAAGTTTCCAGCATAGCTAGAGAACTGACCACAATGTGCTCTCCTGCTTACTGTAGTCAGTTTTTAATACAAAAGCAGAGCAACTGGTAGGATTACCAGGGATTATACACAAAGGAAGCAATACACAGAGAACAGGATATTTTCTCATACAAGTACATGGAATAGCAGGCACATATCAGGAAAATTAACTGTTGGGGGAACAAACACTTTAAGGTCATTGACTATAGTTAGACTAGATAGAGCTGATAGACTGACTACAATGGTGGTCCTTTAGGTTTCATGCACACTGGACTTTATATTAACGTTATAAAAAGGCCAGTAGCTTTGCAGTGAGTTTTTCAAAGTTTTTGCAATAGCTTTTAACATTATTTTTTGGATCAAAAACTTAAAAAAAAAAAAAAAAAAACACTGGTGAGCAGCGTTTTTGAGCGTTTATAGGCGTTTTTGGACGTTAGAGCATTTTTACAGCTGAAAAAAAAACTCTCAGAACCCATTAGTTTTGGGGGGGGGGGGGGGTTTACAGCCAAAAAACGCCCCAGCCAAAAACAGTTTATAACAGCCTATGTGTGCATGGACACATAGGATAACATGCTGGAGAGTTTGACTGTATAAAAAAACGTCTGAAGCCAAAAACAGCAGCTGCAAAAATGTCCAGTGTGCATGAGGCCTTATACTTACACACCAACTATAACATTTGATAAATCCCAATTGATATCAGTTTAGAAAGCTTGTAAAGCCAAGGAAAAAAGATGAATGAAGTTATTACCCATTTGATTCAATGTTATTTTGATTTTATAACCAGCAGGAGAAAATGTCAACTGTAATGCAACATTTGCTATTGGCACAAACGAATGATAAAAAGAAGAGGGTCTGCTGATACAGTGTATGTTATAATAAGAAAAGAAATGACTATGAGTGAAAGAATGTACCCTAACATATTGGTGTTGTGGATTAAACATTCAGAAAACAGCTATACACAGAAATGATCCAAATGAGGCTGATACTGAATTTAAGCATTTGCACCAAGTAGACTACATAATTTAAGACTAGGGCACAGTTGCTTTATAAGAAGACAACTATGATAATATTTGTTTATATATGTCCAATTCAAAATGGGGAATCAGTAACAAAATCAAAAAAGATAAATGTTTTAAAGTTATTGGTGTCAGTATGTACAAGTTCCACCCCTTGTGTACTCCATTTTGATAAACATTACTAGAGCAGTGCAGTGTCACTATGGTGACATTGTATTGCTGTTGCTAGCGACTGGAAACAGTGTTCCTGAATGCCACCTCACCAGTGCCTGTTTTACCAGACTAGTTTAAGCCATTAACAGTTTTCCTGATTGCTGCCACACCAGGCCAGCGTAGCCAGCAACAGTGTTTCTGATCACCACCACACCAGTGTCCAGCAAATCTGTTACTGTTCACCATCACTGCTCTATGAGGATGCAATGACAATATGAACACGGCCACAGGTCCTAATTTGATAAGTGTGCAGGTGTGGGAGTGTGACCCCAAATACACACTGTCAGTATTTGGAGGCCATACCTCTGCATCCACATGTCTGTCAAACCAGGACCTGAGGCAACTTTGTACAGCTGCTGCATCACCATATAGTAACATAGGCTGGCTGCCTACACTGGACATAAAACGTCTACACATCCCAGTTAAAATGTCAGGTTTTAATGTCAGGTGAGATGTAAAATAATGAGACAAAGATAAATAATTTCAGAACTTTTTCCACCTTTAATATGACCTAAAAACTGTACAACTCAGTTAAACAACAAACCCTCTTAAAACTGGGGATGTAGCCATGTTCAGAATTAAGCAATCACATTCAAACTCATGTTAAATAAGAGTCAGTACACACCTATCATCTTTTAAAGTCCCTCTGATAACCCCAAATAAAGTTCATTTGTTCTAGTAGGTCTTTCCTGACATTTTCTAAGTCGCATCCTACAGCAAAAGCCATGGTCCTCAGAGAGCTTCCAAAGCACCAGAGGGATCTCATTGTTAAACGGCATCAGTCAGGAGAAGGGTAAAAAATAAATTTCCAAGGCATTAGATATACCATGTAACACAGTGAAGACAGTCATCATTAAGTGGAGAAAATATGGCACAACAGTGACATTACCAAGAACTGGACATCCCCCCAAAATTGATGCAAAGGCAAGAAAAAAAATGGTCAAGGAGGCTGCCAAGAGGCCTACAGCAACATTAAAGGAACTGCAGGAATATCTGGCAAGTACTGGCTGTGTGATACATGTGACAATATCCCATATTCTTCATATGTCTAGGCTATGGGGTAGAGTGGCAAGACGGAGAAGAAGCCTTTTCTTACATAGAAAAACATCCAAGGCACAGCTACATTTTACAAAAACACATCTGAAATCTCCGAAAAGCATGTGGGGAAATGTGTTATGGTCTGATGAAACCAAGGTTGAACTTTTTGGCCATAATTCCAAAAGATATACTTGGCACTAAAAAACAAACACTGCACATCACCAAAAGAACACCAAACCCATTGTGAAGCATTTTGGAGGCAGCATCATGCTTTGGGGCTGTTTTCTTCAGCAGGGGCCTTGGTCAAGGGAAAGGGAATTGTGAACAGTTCCAAATACCAGTCAATATTGACACAAAACCTTCAGGCTTCTGCTAGAAAGCTGAACATAAAGAGGAACACCATCTTTCAGCATGACAACGACCCAAAGCATACATCCAAATCCACAAATGAAATGGCTTCACCAGAAGAACATTCAAGTTTTTGAATGGCCCAGCCAGAGCCCAAACCTGAATCCCATTGAAAATCTGTGGGTTGATCTGAAGAGGGCTGTGCACAGAAGATGCCCTCGCAATCTACAGATTTAGAGTGTTTTTGCAAAGAAGAGTGGGCAAATATTGCCAAGTCAAGATGTGCCATGCTGATAGACTCATACTGTGCTGTAATAAAATCAAAGGGTGCTTCAACAAAGTATTAGTTTAAGGGTGTGCACACTTATGCAACCATATTATTTTAGTTTATTTTTACTTCCCTTCACCTAAAAGATCTAAGTTGTACAGTTTTATAGGTCACATTAAAAGGTGGCAAAAGTTCTAAAATGATTTATCCTTGACTCACAAAAACCCAACATTTTAACACTTTACATGAATTAGCCCCAAGACCTCATTTACTCACAGAACTTTATTTATTAACTCAACACAGTTTTATTACTTAGATTTAGTAAGTATTTTTGTGTCTGCTAATGATTGTAGTGTATTTTGGAAATATGTTTTTTAAGCCTAGGGATTGTCAGGTAGGCTGTGCAGGCCCTGTGATCACTAACAGCAGGACTGCTGATCGTCACACCAGTGAAGTGTTGACTCTTCCTGCTGTCTATACTGACACTGGCCTGTTATTTTTTTACCACGTTTCTGCCTGGTGCCTGGACCGATCCTTTGCCTGTCACGTGAACTGACCACGTTTCTGTGAGTCACCAGTTCCAACCATCCCCTGTGGACAATGGCACTCCTGAAACCAGAGTAAATAAACACAGAAGGTGCAGACTAAGTGCAGTACAGTATAAGACAATTTTAATCATAGGCATAAAAACTATTGGCCACTCATATGACTGGAAGAACAGGAAGCACATGTAGATCTATTCCTGGAGTTTGTGACCCATATCCAAACTAAAGACTCCAGAGAGCAATGCTGTCAGTGTGTAAAACCGTAGCTTTTTTACTAGTAATGGCGGCGATCAGCGATTTTTATTGTGACTGCGACATTATGGCGGATACATTGGACATTTTTGACACATTTTTGGGACCATTGTCATTTATACAGAAATCAGTGCTATTTAAATGCACTGATTCCTATGTAAATGACAGTGGCAGCGATGGAGTTAACCACTAGGGGGCGGGGAGGAGTTAGTGTGACGTGTGTTTTTTTACAGTAGGGGGCGTGGCTGACGCCTGACGTCACTGATCGGCTGTTCCCGAAGACAGGGAACAGCAGATCAGTGACAGGCAGAGTAGGAAGCGTGGGGAGAGATTTGTTTACACAGACCTCTCCCCGTTCTTCGGCTCTGTGACCCGATCGCGGGACACCAGCGGCGATCGGGTGCGCTGGACCCGCGGCCGTGGTCACGGAGCTCCCAACCGGTTCGTGAGCTCGCCGCCGGCGACGCGCTCGTGAGCTCGCCGCCGGCGACGCGCGCGCGACCCCACGGCTAGGCAATTAAAGGGGACGTATATATACGTGCCATTCTGTAGACGTATGTCTACAGTGGGCCGTCGGGAAGCGGTTAATTTACAATTTTGTATAAAAAAAATACATTTTCATTTTCTCCCTTCATTTTCCGAAAGCCTATGGCAGAAAAACAAAATCTTCAAAGACTCACCATGCCACTTAAAAAAATCTCTTAGGGGAGATTAAACAAATGTTATTTTGTGGTGGGTGTCCTGCCACTCCAGGACATCCAAACATTAGACCCCTTGACAGTCTTCTTTGGATTATGTGGTTAGGCTTTAAAAAAGTCTCACATATGGTAACCCCATACTGAGGGGTTAGAGTGTTTTGTGGTGCAATTCTAAGTATTCCCATGCTGTGTGTGGGAAAGATCTCATTAATTGATGGCTGTGTACAAAATAAATACCATTTTATTTTTTTAATTTTTTTAAAGCGATGTTCAAAAGACTCACCATGCCTCTAGTTAAATACGTTGGGGGTGTACTTTGCGAAATGTTCAAATTTGTGGGTGTTTCAACTGTCCCGGCACGTCAAGGACTCAATAAATGTGATGGGTAGTCAGCAAATCAGATACATTTATGTCACTTCAAAGTCTAAAGTCAGTGTTTTTTGGCCTCCTCTATGTGTCTAAGCACCAAAAAAGTCTCACTTGTGGAATTCTCCCCATACTAGAGAGGAGAAGAAGAATGTGTTTTGCTGTGTAACTAAGTATGTCCATGCTGTGTGTGAGAAATAATTTGTTTTTAAATTTTGGACAAAGTGGGGAAGGAACCACTTCAATACAGCGCATTTTCACCCCCTTCCTGCCCAGGCCAATTTTCAGCTTTCAGCGTTGTCACACTTTGAATGACAATTGCAACGTTGTATCCAAATGATTTCTTTTGGTGGTATTTGATCACCTCTGTGGTTTTTATTTTTTGCGCTAGGAACAAAAGAAGAGCGACAATTTTGAAAAAAAAAAAAAAACACAATATTTAATAATTTTTGCTATAATAAAATATCCCATTTTTTAAAAAAAATAACTTTTTCCTCAGTTTAGGCCGATTCTTATACATATTTTTGGTAAAAAAAAATCCCAATAAGCGTATATTGATTGGTTTGCGCAAAAGTTATAGCATCTACCAAATAGGGGATAGATTTGTCATTTTTATTATTTTTTTTTTTTTTTTTACTACTAATGGCGGCGATCTTTTTATCGTGACTGGGACATTGCGGCGGACAGATCAGACACTTTTGACACTATTTTGGGACAATTCACATTTATAAAGCGATCGGTGAGATAAAAAATGCACTGATTACTGTATAAATGTGACTGTCAGGGAAGGGGTTAAAACTAGGGGGCGCTGCAGGGGTTAAATGCGTGTCCTAGGGAGTGATTCTAACTGTGGGGGGAGGGGACTGATGAGGGGAGGAGACTGATCGGTGTTCCTCTGTACAAGGAACATATACGATCAGTTCTCCTCTCCCCTGACAGGACGTCGATCTGTGTGTTTATGTCTTCTGAGTGGGGGACGTCTTCTGAGCGAGCTCCGGGCTCCGTCCCCTCTCCGTGACCTCCGCTCAACGAAATTAGAGAGCAAAAGCATCAGGGGTAAGCCTGATCACACGCACTTCCCCTCGGGCACCCCATGGGAAAGGTTGGCCAGCAGCGGCACTGCTACAATCCTTTATTTGGGCCACGCCAGGGATCCGACATGGACCGGTATGTTACTAGGCCACAATCCTCGGCCTCAAGTTCCCCCGCCGATCCCTTTGCAATGATGGATCATTCACTGGGGACGGAGGAGGCCAGGAACCCCCCCCTGCAATACAGGCTCCAGGCCTCATACCCTCTCCTGTGCCAGAAGTTCTAACCCCGGATGTCCTAAATGCCAAATTGGATGCTAATCTGCAGCTTTTGCTTCAGCAAATCACCCAATCCATTTTGGCTGCTGTGAGCAAAATATCTGCAGAACTGAGGGGGGAAAGCACCCAAATTGGGGAACGTATGGACACGCTAGAGCATAAATTTTACGAAATGGTAAATTATGTGCAGGCCATAGAAGATGAGAACCCCTGCCTTAAACACTCAGTCTCCCAGCTACAGCTACAGAAGGAGGAAAGAAGACAAAATCTAAGTTTCCGTGGTATCCCTGAAAAGGTGGGTGACTCCGCTTTACGCCCCTACCTCCTGGGGCTCTTTAACACCTTGGCTCCCTCGGTGGTAGACGTGGACTGGCGCCTGGACAGGGCTCATTGTTCTCTGGGTCCGAAACCTTCGGCTGGAGCTAGGCCCAGAGATGTTATTGTGAGGTTTCACGTTTATGATAGCAAGGTAGCCCTGACCTTGGCCACACGCAATGAATCCCAAATCACGTACCAGGGGGCTAAGCTGAAGATTTTTAGTGATCTCTCCCCCATCACATTAGCAAAACGGAGAAACCTGCAACCAATAACAGCGCACCGGCAACATCACCGGGTCCAGTATTACTAGGGATTTCCCTTTCGTCAAATCGTGTCCAGGGATGGTGTCCAATACAGCCTTCTCGGCTGGATCTTTCGGCTCACTTTTGTCTTTTTTTTCCACTGTAGTTTACAGGGTGCACAGTGCTGGACTTCAGGTAGTGTGAGTTACCCTGATAATTTGTTTTAGGGGTCCCCCCTTTCCCATACCCATGGGGTACTAAAGGTAAAAGTTACTGTTATTGTTCTGTTGCGCTTTAACGACTGTTTTTTGATGAACTAACTTTTGCCAGACTGTTACCGCGACTGCCAAGTTCATAAGGAGAGCTGGCGGTCCCCTCTCTCTCTCTCTCCTGGATCCGCTTTCTGGAGACCCCCATGTGCCCCTACCTGGCCTTTGCCATGGTGTCTTCCAAACAGGCTTCCAAACCTTGGTTTTCTTCTTTTTTTTTTGATGTTTTTGTTTTTATTTTTTTCCAACATGTCCATGCTTATATGCCTAGGTTGAGGTCGCAAGACTGTTTTACCTCTATTGTTATGGGTTTCTTCTCATGAAATATATATGTTCTCCCACATATACCATAGGGCCAGTTCCCTTTGCTATGCTCATAATTATTCATCTAACAGTTATCATGCCTTCTATGTTATGTCTCTCCACAGGGTCTACATGCCAATGTTAGTGACTACTGACGCTCTGTTCCCATGGAATTGAGAATCATGTTGTATAATGTAAAGGGTCTGGGCTCCATTCAGAATCGTTGGATGGCTCTGAAGGAGTTCAGATCCTCGGGTGCGGATGTGGTCATGCTCCAGGCGACGCACTTCCGGGCGGGAAGTGCGTTGAAATTTGCTTCCAGATTTTTTCCCGCCTCCTACCTGGCCTCGGACTCCACGGGCCAAGCTGGGGTGGCAATTTTAATTAAAAAATCCTGTCCCATTAGGGTCCAAAAAGTACATGCCAATCCCCACGGGCGGTATCTTATCCTGGAGTGTGGCTACATGACCTCTTCTTTCACCCTAGTTAATATATATGCTCCCAATACTGGACAGGTTGATTTTCTTAACAAGGTTTTTGACTTACCTCAATATCACTCTCAACCCTTTATGATTGTTGGAGGAGACTTCAACTTGATCATGTCCCCCACTAGAGACAGACAAGTAATAACAAGAGAGACGCCCCCTCATGGAGGATCACCTCCCAAGCCAATTATTTTCGCAAATGCATTAGATCCCACCAAATTTTTGACTCCTGGAGGATTAAACACCCTACGGCTAAACAATATACCTTCTACTCTATGGCCCACAAAACTCTCGCTGTACTCTCGCCTAGATCATTTTCTTATTTCTGCCCCACTCAAACCTTGCATTGTAGACTCTGACATACTCCCTATCACTTGGTCGGACCATGCCCCTATTGTATTGGATGTTTTGTTATCTCAGACCCCTACCAGGACATGTCATTGGCACCTTAATGACCATCTTTTGCAATCCGAGATCTCACGCACAAACTTGGCTACAGACCTAAAGGAGTTTTTTCAACTCAATGTAGGGTCTGTCCCAGATTTTTCCATGCTGTGGGAGGCGCACAAGGTGGACTTCCGTGGTGCCTGTATGATAAGCCACACAGGATGCTGGTAAATAAATTGTGTCCACGCCCCTTTAATTCTTTCCCTGATTATCTCCTTCGGGCTGATGGGTCTAGAACCCATTGCCCCATGGAGATGTCCAAGATTTTTGGAAACTTCTATCGCCAGTTGTATAATTGCCTTACCCCTGATAACCATTTTAACTTTACCCAAGCAAAATTTGACAAGTTCTTTTCTGGTCTTAGACTTCCAAAATTGTCCCCCTCCGACCTGACCAAGCTAAAACACAGCTATAACTGCAGAAGAACTTCAAGATACAATTAAGGATCTCCCACTCCATAAATCACCAGGCCCGTATGGGCTGCCCTATTTTTATTATAAGACCTTCCTGGATATCCTATCTCCTCATATGCTAACTTTGTATGGCACTCTACTCAAAGGACAACCCCCGCATCCCCAGTTTTCACACTCATATCTCAGTCATCCATAAACCGGGTAAAGACCCTTCCATCCCAGATAACTATAGGCCTATAGCTCTCCTAAACTCAGATTACAAAATATTCACAAAAATTCTTGCGTCTAGACTCTCCAAACATATTCCTAAATTGATTAACAGGGACCAAGTGGGTTTTGTTTCAAATAGACACGATGGGGACAACACTCGTTGCACTATAAATTTGATCAATCTAGTGAATAGATCCCACAGCCAGGCTCTTGTACTGAGCCTAGATGCACAAAAGGCCTTTGACAGGTTGAGTTGGCCTTATATGTTCTCCACCCTGTGAGCGTATGGATTAAAAGGCCCTTTTTTCAAAGCTTTGGAGGCCCTATACTTACAAGTCACGACTCAACTTCAGATGTCATTCTTTTTGTCGCCTATTTTTCCATGAATAAATGGCACTCGGCAGGGGTGTCCCCTATATCCACTACTTTTTATCTTGTGTTTGGAACCCCTTGCCGAGTCCATCCATCTACATCCTGACTTACGTGGGGTGGTGATGCGACAAAGGGAGTATAAGCTATCGTTGTTTGCGCATGACATTCTGTTAACTATCACAAATCCGTTATTGTCCCTACCCTCACTACACAACCTCTTGTCCTCATTCGGCGCCATTTCTGGTTATAAGGTAAACACTACAAAAACCAAAGCCCTTCCTCTACACATACCACTGTCTCTTCTATCTCAGCTCAATGAATCCTATCCCTTTAGGTGGTGCTCCACATCTCTTAAAATACCTGGGAATTTATATTACTCCCACTTACTCCTCCCTTTAAAATCGGTAAATTACCCTCCCTTGATTGCAAATATCAATAAATCTTTACAAAGCTGGACTAGATATCCTCTCTTCTAGGCAGGGTTAATGTACTGAAAATGTCCATTCTGCCTAGGCTTTTATACTACTTTGATACCTTGCCGGTTGCCAACCCCCTTTCCCAACTTAAGGCCATTCAGAGAAGTTTTCAGAAATTTATTTGGAATGGCAAGGCACATCACATTGCAAGTTCAGTTGTCCTTGCTTTGAGATTTAAATGGGCCTGGGGGCACCGGATATTGCTAAATACTATTAAGCCTCGCACCTAAGGGCCATTGCCTCCTGGTCCAGCTTACAGGCTTTTAGTCACTGGGCTGACATTGAAAATGGGGTGTTGTATCCGGTCCACCCATGCTCCCTAGTCTGGTCTCATTTGCCCCGTATAGACCCCATTTTTAGATGTCAATTTACGGTACCAATGAATTTCACAATAACCATATGGTGTAAATGCCTTAAGAACTTCTCTCTCTCTTCCCTGTGTTCTCCCCTTATGAATGTGTTATTTAATCCATCTATACCTGATAGTTTATCCTTGGGACGTATTATCCCTTGGATAAATAATTCCTTATTTCAGCTCCGAAACTTGGTCCTCCCAATCTCCCATAGGTTTTATGCTTTTGATTATGTCTGCAAAAAGTTTGGCATACCTTCACATCAGTTCCTTTTTATTCTGAAATTAGGCATTTTTTCCACTCTCAGGCTCCGCTTCTGACTCTTGAAAAACCCACCATCTTTAAATATATATGTGCACAAGGCCCTTGCCAACTACATTTGGTCTCTTCCATCTACCACATCCCCAGGAGTCAACCCCTCTCACTGAGGACACACATTTGTATATGATAAGATGGGCCCATCTGATAGGTCGGCCCATCAGCTCCCAGATGTGGGATAGGATCTGGTCCTCCACTTTCAAGTCTTCCAAATGTGTCCTGCAGAGGGAGACATCCATTAAGATCCTCATGCACTGGTATAAGACCCCAGAAGCCATCCATAAGTATGACCTTTTGTTCAGCTAATTGTTGGCAATGTGGACTGGCTCTGGGGGCTATATTTCATATTTTTTGGCAATGTGCTCCGATACAGCCCTTTTGGCATGAAGTGATGTTACTAATACAGAAAGTGGTGGAAGTATCACTACCGCTTGACCCACTACATTACTTATTGGGCCTCCCTTTTTCAGGTATTACTAAAAAAAAGCAATAGGCTAATTTCTTACACCCACAGAACTTTAAAGACCGTGATGCTGTCCTTTACCAGGCCAGAACCAAAGGTTAAGCAATGAAGGTGTATAATGTCAGGATTTCATTTTACCCTGATTACTCTGCTGAATTGCAACGCAAGTGGGCAAAATTCACAGAAGTCAAGAAGTGCCTACGGCAATTTGATTTACCCTATGTGATGCTATATCCTGCAAGATTGAGGGTAACGGCGAATGATCGCACCCACTTCTTTGGAAACCCTGCTGCGGCATCTGATTAACTTGATCGAGAGGCACATACCCTTCGAAAGCCCAAGAACACCTGAAACACAGGAACATGGCTACCTTCCCTTTTTGCATCTGTTGGTGGAATGCAAGTTACATGCAAGTACCTCACATGGAACTGGCAAGGCCCTTCGGATCCATGGGATAAAAGAGAGGTAGGGCCCCCCTTAAATACCTGTCCCGTGTGGATGCACTGTTCAGGTTTGGCCCCCTTTGTTGTGTGTGTTTTTTTTCTTTTTTGTTTTATTTAGTTATTTGGCCCCCGATGTGATAGCCTCCAGTGGGCCTCTGGATGGTTTGTGGAAGTGTGTACCTACTGCATCCTATTATTGACTGCCTCCCATTCTGATATTTAGACTCAATGTTTTATTTTTTTTATGGAACACTGGCACAACATTGGCCCCACCTTCCTTGTCACAACTACGTCTTTAATTTGCTAATTTTAGTTTTTTACTGCCACAACGTAGGTTCACTGGGTCTATTCTTATTGTTAAGTTGTCATTATGGTGGTTGAATGTAATCTAATATCATCTAACGTGAGAGGCCTGTGTGATGGAGTGAAACGTCAGGCACTTTTCTCTATACTTAAATCATACCGCTCTGCGATGGTGTGCCTGCATGAAACGCACCTCCAATACTTTATCTACACTGAAAAACTCCGGCTATCAGGTGCAGTTTCACTCCACTCACACCGCTTATTCCAGAGGAGTTAGTATTTTAATTTCGAACGATGTGCCTTTTGCTTTAATACCTTCTTGTGTTGTTGACATATCCTAATATATCCATTTGGGTTTTGGGGGACTTTAATGATCTCCTAGATAAGAATATAGAGAAGTTCTTGCCTCATAGCAGGCACCCTGGGGGCCCTAGTGGTGCTACCCCATTTGCAAGGCCGATTTCTGAAATTGATTTAAGGCATGTGTGGAGGGACAGATATCCAGATAAGAGATTTATTCAGCCACGCATAGAGCATTATCACGCACTGATTTCTGTTTGTGCAGCCCATTGGCTATGCCCAGAGTTACTCTAATTGAATATGTCCCAAGGGGGGGCGTGGCCTAGCGCGGCAAGTGAACAGACCTGTTCCACGGAGCTCCCGCCGTTGATCCCGCATATGATCCTTCCCTCACAGCACAACTCGCCTGAAATCACCCAAAACAGACACCGGAGCAATCCCTGAGCCCCCTGGATCGTATTGAACCGGCCGAGCAGGGTATGATGACAAGGGGAAACAAGGGAGACGCCGCGGCTGCGGCCTCACAAGATTCACAAGATGGCGCCTGGATGTCTCAGCCTCCCAAAGCCCCACGAGGCCAGGAGAAGAAAACGGAGCAGGGTAAGCCACCTAAGACTCCTAAAGCTAAAGAGCAGCCCAGAGACATGTTATTTTACACCAGAAAGCTCCCTGGCCCTGATGACCCTTTACAAGCTGATCCACAGAGACACCCAGCATCCAGAGCACAAGCTGAGGGAAATAGCACTGTTGTGCATGACATGGATCATGAGCCCATGGAGTCTATACCTGACCCTATGCCAGCCCTGTACGACCAACAGTCAGCAGATACCCCAGATACCCCAGAACCCACGCTCAGTGAGATATTGCATGCAGTGCACAAATGCACAGCCTCAGTGGACGCATTGAAAGAAAGATTTGGGGGACTGGAGGAAAAGGTATCCCTCCTCAGACATGACATACAGAAAGTCAGAGAGCGCACCACGGCTGTGGAAGGCAGGGTGAGCGACATAGAAGACCAGATGCCCCATATTAACAGGGAAGTGAGAATGGCGGCCCAGCATTCGCGCCAGGCCTTTGACAGACAAGACGAAATTGAGAATCGCCTAAGGCGCAACAACGTCAGGATAGTGGGGCTCCCAGAAAAGGCGGAGGGAAGGGACCCCACTTCCTTTGTGGAAAGCTGGCTGCAAGAAACATTCGGTAAAGACGCCTTCTCCCCCCAATACACGGTGGAAAGGGCGCACAGGGTGCCGCCGCGTCCCCTGCCCCCGGGCGGCCCACCAAGATCGATGCTGGCCAGGCTCCTGAACTACAGGGACCGAGAAGTGATCCTCAAGATGGCTAGAGAAAAAGGGGCTGTGCACTACAACGGTACCAGAATCTCCTTCTACCCCGACTTCTCAGCAGAGGTGCAGCGTAGGAGATCCAAATTTGGGGACGTCAAAAAGCGACTTCAGAGAATCCAATTGCCATATGCCATGCTGTACCCGGCGAAGCTCCGCATTACTGCCAGGGACCAAAACCACTTTTTTGAAAACGCACAAGACGCTGCGGAATGGCTGGATCGTAATGAGCAAGGTCTACGCAGAAGATCCAGAGAAGACGACGAAGGGTGACTATAACCTGTTACACTATCGCACAAGGAATAATGGCGACTAACTATATTTCTCATTGATAATACCAGAGGGCCTTTATATTATTTTTTGCTACCAGCAAATGGGTTTCCGCAAGAAGCAGTGTTTTTACTTTGCGGACACATGTGCTTAGGCGAAGCAAGTTTTTGTTTGCCCCTGGAGAGTTGCCTGCTGCCATGGTTTACATGGCTCCAGTGGTTGTGCCCTGTTGGCACATGGAAAGTACCCGGCTGTGACTTCCTTTTCGGGTGGGCGGATCAGAGGCACGCCACGTTGGCGCACCAAGGCCCACCATTTACTGAACGCTTAGTTATTTGTTTTAATGCTAACAGTAATGCGCAGTTGCGCTATTGGTTTTTCCTCAGTTTCCACAAAATACGTCAACAAATGTGGTGCCACCTGGCTTTGCTATGTGTTATGTCATTTCTATTTTCACTGCCCAGAAGGGTAGATTTGATGATGCATAGATGTACGAATGATAGTATGCTGACCTGGGATGAGGTTACCGCCCGCACATGCAGGATGATATCTAGACACAAAAGATGTCCTCTACGCCCTTAGTATCCTGGAATGTCCGGGGGGTAAATGACCCACTGAAAAGATCTATGATCTCAGCAGGGTTACGTAAATTTCACCCAGCCATTGTAGGGCTACAAGAGACCCATTTAACTAGGGATACGGTCGGATACCTGCAGTATGCATGGGTTGGGAAGGCGTATCACTCCACCCACACCGCCTACTCGCGCGGTGTGAGTGTATTGATCCACAAAACACTTGTATACCAGGAACTTGATTCCCTCATTGACATTGACGGGAGGTTTATATTTTTATACTGTAAACTGTATACCATAACCATGGTTATAGCGTTTGTTTATATACCTCCACCATTCTCCAGAGAGGTGCTACAACTGCTGATATCTTACTTGGGAAATAAGCCAGACATTCCAATACTGATTATGGGGGACTATAACTGCTATTTAGACCCCAAACTGGACAGACACCCTCCGGTACCGCCCCCTAGGGGTAACAGGGGAACTGCTCTGAGCAGACTGGCAGAAGAAATTGGATGGGTGGACATCTGGCGGGTCCGCAACCCACACTGTAAGCAGTTCTCCTGTTTCTCTAAAACCCACGGCTCCCTTTCCCGCATAGATCTATGTATGGGTACCCCGAATGTGGTTAATCTCACTTCTAAGGTTGAATACTTTCCGCGCGGAGTCTCAGACCACTCCCCATTGGGACTGTGGTTAATTACCAGACCGGCTAGTACACTACCCAGGGCCCCGTGGAAGTTAAATGCCTTTTGGCTCAAACTGTTCACCTCACAAGACCGTGTAGATGCTAAAATCGCAGTCTTTCTTCAAACACATAGACTTCACCCTGACCCACTGCAAAAATGGGAGACATTGAAGGCATACCTTAGAGGGATATTCATAGAGGAAATACAAGTAGTTAAGCATAATTCTTCGGCCCTTCTGGACCAGGTGGGGGATCAGGTGAGGCAGTTGGAACTTTCGTATGTAACTAATCCAACTGAACAGGCAAGAGAGGCATGGATGTCGGCCCAGGACTCCCTGGACCGACTGAGATCCTCTACGGCTGACAAAAAACGTTTTTTTACAAAACTTGCATTTTATGAGGAAGGGGAACAGACAGGCAGACTCCTGGCTAAGATAGCAAGGTCCCAGCAACACTCCCCGGCTATTGGCGCTATTAGAGCCGCCAATGGTAGGGTGGTCAACACACCTGAGGCCATTATCTCTGAGATGGCATCTTTTTACAAAAATCTATATGAGTCAAGAGATGCTTACACAGATGAGGAATTAGAAATGTATATGTCAGATATGAATTTGCCCATGTTAACCGCCACAGCTAGGGAACAAATCAGCGCCCCTATCACTTTAGAAGAATTACAGACGGCAGCCAGCTCTTTCCCCACGCATAAGGCCCCCGGGGACGATGGTCTCCCCATAGAGGTATATACCAACTATGGAGAACAGCTGCTACCAGAACTCTTGAAAGTGTTTAATGCCTCCCTAGAGTGTGGGCAGTTGCCGGAATCTATGTCTAGAGCTAATATAATACTATTACTGAAGCCAGGAAAGGATCCGGTTGACCCTTGGTCGTACAGACCTATATCCTTGCTCCAGAGCGATGTAAAACTCCTAGCCAAAGTGCTGGCGCTCAGGGTCAACGGGATAATAACTAGCATTGTCCACCAAGATCAGGCTGGTTTTATGCCGCAGAAATCTACAGCCACAAACCTGAGGCGATTGTTCCTGAATATGCAATTACAAGGGGATAAGGGGGGACTCAGGGCTCTCTTGTCCCTGGATGCTAATAAAGCATTTGATAGTGTCAGCTGGCGGTATTTATGGGCAACATTAGGAAGGTTTTGCTTTGGAGAGAAATTTATAGCATGGGTGAAGTTGCTGTACACCTCGCCCCAGGCGACTATTAGGATGGCCGATAGGATGTCCCCAGTCTTCGCACTCGGCAGGGGGACGAGGCAGGGATGCCCGCTGTCCCCGCTGCTGTTTGCGATAGCCGTGGAGCCACTGGCAGCCCTGGTGCGGGCGAGTACCTGCATCCAGGGGTTCCAATATGGCACGATACAGGAAAAGATCATGTTATACGCTGATGACATGATGCTTTTTCTGGGAGACCCTTCACAATCCCTCCCCGGGGTCATGTCCGTCATAAAGAAATTTGGGCAATTCTCCGGCTTAACCATAAATTGGTCAAAATCAGCGTTGATGGTGCTGGACGGGGGTGAGGAGGTGGTCCTTCCTGACTCCTGCCCCATCCCGGTGGTGAGCGGCTTCAAGTACCTGGGAGTGCAGGTGTCACCCAAGCTTGGGGATTACTGCACTCTCAATATACATCCCTTGCTGTCCAAGTTCAGAGACAAAATTAACACCTGGAATGCCCTTAAAATGTCACTTGCAGGCAAGGCCAATTTAATAAAAATGATACTAATGCCCCAGCTGCTCTACTTTCTCCACAACTCTCCAGTGGTAATACACTTAAAAATCTTTAGAATAGTGAACACCCTCTTTAGAAGACTTTTATGGCACAATGGACCCCCCCCGAATACGGCTGGAACAGCTGCAGCAACCAAAGGACAGCGGAGGGCTGGCACTCCCCAACCCTTGGCTGTACTACATAGCGGCCCAGTTGCAACATTTGATAGGCTCCATGTCCCAGAACCCAGGTGGCTCGTCGGCGCAATTGATGCTGATGGCCACGGGGGCAGAGACCATACCGGCGGGGCTGGAGGCACAAATGTTCTCGAAATCTAACAAACAAACCCTGACGCTTTCATTGGTACAAAAGATATGGAATAAGAGTAAACAGTTCCAGGGGGTGCAGGGGTTTACGGAGTACAGCCCAATATGGGATAATAAATCCTATGTAGAACTGGTTAAACTACAGCAGGGTCCCAGATGGCGAGCCTGGGGGGTGTCCCTACTGTCCCACATATTTGAAAATGGGAAACTGCTGCCCTTTCAGGAACTGCGAGTGAGGTTTAACTTACCCGTTAATATGCAATACTACTACATACAGCTACAACACGCAGTCAGGGCACAGGGGAACGCGGTGGAGTGGATACAGTCACGCACTCCAGTGTTCCAGGTGATGCAGGCAAGCACGGAAACTAAGGGGTTTATCTCCCAGTGTTACCAAATGCTGTTAACAAAACATCTGCGGACATTCCCAAACAAAGCAGAGGACATGTGGGAGAAGGACTTAGGTCAAATATCAGGGGATCAGTGGATAGAAGCCATGCAAGCGGTAACTACATGCTCCCTCAATGTAGCGCAGAAAGTCTCTCAGCTATACATTCTACTAAGAGTCCATTATACCCCGACCAAACTGCACAAAATGGGTAGACTGCCAGACCCACTCTGTTACCGATGCAGGAGACAAAACGGCGACCTCATACACCTCTTATGGAGATGCCCAAAACTCCATAGATATTGGAACGAAGTGGTAAACACACTTAATGGAGTGTTTCAGACAACAATCCCTGTGGACCCCCTGTGCTGTCTGCTGGGGGTCCTCGAGGATATAATATCTGAAGAGCCAATTAGAATAGCAGTATCCAGAGCGCTGTTCCAGGCTAGAAAGCTAATATTGATGGGATGGAAGTCAATTCTGCCACCCACCATTACCTCCTGGATAGCACACATGGGGAACACACTCCAAATGGAGAAGTATATCTATCAGCACAGAGGTAGCCCAAGCAGATTCGAAAAGATATGGTCTAAATGGCTGGACACCCCAGGTCTGAGTCCCAGGGAACTAGTCATATCAAGACTCTTGCAATGTTAATAAAATGCAACATGTATGTCTATGTAAGCAACCTGTATATGCTGTTAAGAAATGCCAAAACAAAAAAAAAGAAAAAAAAAAAGGGGAAAATGTATCTGATACAAACATATGACACAAAACTGGTGAAAAACTTATGTACAAAGGAAACTGTTGTGATATGTTTAATGTTTAATAAAAACCTTTTTGATTTAAAAAAAAAAAGAATATGTCCCAAGGAGCATTTCTGACCATTCTCTCCTTCGGACTCCTTTTCGGGTAACCCTGTGTAAAATAAACCCTTTTGGGCTCCAGTTATACCCTGCTGATGATCCCGGGCCTAGGGCACTTACCACCTTCATCCGCTGTAACAGGGGTACTGCGACACTGTGTATTGCCTGGGACGCCCTTAAGGCGCACCTCAGGGGCCTCCTTATAAAACAAATTTGTATTAGTAAATCAGCCACTAGAGAATGGGAAACCCTGGTTTCTGCTTAGGCTAAGAAAGCTGAGGAACTTTATATTGTTAACCCCTCACCAGCTTCTGAACGGAGTTGGTTGGCAGCCCAAATCCTTTATCAACAGGCCGTGTCCACCACTGCCGAAAAAAGAATTTATGCAACAACGTTACTTTGAGGAGAGAGAAAATACTGGGCACTTATTGACCGTGATCTCTTGGGCACAGCGGGCTAAGTCGCATATAGATGCTATTTCCCCACTGGGGAAATTGTCCATGACTTGGACTGAGTGGCGTCTGTTTGGTGACTATTTTAAGGATGTGTATCCCTCTAAGGTCTCTCCCACAGAGGAGGAACTGGTCCTCGGGTGGCTGCAAGGTATTAAATACTCCTATTACATTGGGGGAACTTACTAAGGCGGTGGCCTCTATGTCTAACAGTAAGTCCCCAGGCACAGACGGTTTACCAGCAGAGGTGTTAGACATAGAGGCCACTGCCTTAGTAAGTTCAACCAATTTAATAGGAGCATTTAATACCTTGCAGACGCCCAAGGATAGAGTTGGAAGAGGGCACTGGTCCAAAAAGTGCACCAGTTCCTCCTCTGTGGGAGAGACCTTAGGAGGTATACACATCCTATAGTCGCCAAACACAGACGCCACTCAGACCATAATGATGGAATTTTTTTGAGAAAAAAAATGTTTTTGGACAGCAAAATTTCAGACAGTAAAGCCGGCCATACACGGATCGAAATTCGGCCAGTCCCTATTGAGCCAGACAAATTTCAATTCATCTATGTGTAGGATGGTTGTACTATCAGGTTTTTTTGCACAATAGCCAGCAACAGTGATCATTGTATTCTGATGGCGAGAAAACCTCCCGCTGTCAGAATTTAATAAAGCAGCAGGAGGGAGTCCCCCATCAACACTGACTATGGCGATGGGGGTATCAAGCAATTTTCTTTACTTCAACCCGTGGCTGAAGAAAAAGAAAATTGCATAATGTATTGTCAGCTCAATACAGCTCTTGTTGTTTAGCTTTAGAAGATTCTGTGAAGGGTAAGGACAATGAAATTGTCAAGTTATGGAAGGCACTTGACAAGCAATAAGACATGCGAGAGGTTACAAAACCAAATCAGAAACGAATAAAGTAAATTTATAATTTCATGCAGCTATTATTGGAGATGTTTTTATTGAGAAACCAAAAAAGTATGTTTAATTATCAGAAAAAAATTAAGAACTGAAATTAAGAATTATGGAATTATAGAGAAATTCACAGGAATGCAGATATGCATCAAATATAAAATTCAGCCATCTGCAGGAAAATACAAACTAACACATTCTATCAAATGAAAAATAATTTCATATCAAATCTGAAAATTCATAGCCAGCTGCACCTACTATGACTACCACAATTTATAATAATAATAACACAGGTGATCAAGCAGTAAAAAATAAAAAGGATTGCATTTTTTAAAGGCAAATGCAATATATTCTCCACACAATATGTGCTTATTTGCATACTATCTGCAAGTGTCATTTCACACAGCAGCAACTGAATATTGACTGCCACTTCTGCTGTATAAGCAATCCCTGGTATAATTGCACATAATAGTGGCGGGGAGAGTGTCAGCAGGGGGAGAAAAGCAGAATGTAAAAGAGCGCTCTAATAACTGATATTGTTTAGAATGTATTACCTCACTTCCAAATCAAGTGGTTAAAGCTTGTCTGTGGACAAAAAATGGTTTTGGAAGGAATGTAGGTACTTTTTTATAGTCTGTGTCCTCAAATAAAGATTTTGTTGTTCATTGCTGTGTTATCCTATTCAGAAGCTTTTGTTTCAGAATTGCCTGTGCAGGGGACTGGACACCTGTATCTGCTCTATGTGCAGCAGGGTCACCAAAACCCTCAAAGCCCATAGATGCTCTAATCAGGAAAACAATGACATCATCACGCCCATGTGGACTCAGTAGTAGGATAGAGCTGGAGTCATTTGCCTGCCTCCCAGCTCCTCCTCTCTCTGCCCACTGTTTTAGCTTTGCTGATCTGTGTCCAGCAGCTCCTAATTCTCTAGGGGTCAAGGACCTTGTAATAGTGGTATAAGTCATCAGCTGAGTAGGCTAATGCAAATGAAATGTTTAAATGTCTCTGTTTTACCACTTTTCTAGCTCAGCACATCCACGCCCTGCAGCTCAGAACTGCCCAGGAGCTGTGGACAGGATTGTATAAACTTAGGCTGTGCTTCCTAGATGCCTCTCTGCCCTTAGTTCTAGCTCAGGATATTTTCAGGGTGATGTAAATCAGGGCTTAACAAAACCTAGGCGTCAGGTCGTCATGGCGACTGGAAATTGAGTCACTTCAGCAGAGGTCTGGATACTTCCCCATGCGCGCGGACTAATGGTCGGGCTGGCCAGTGATTGAGGCCCCAGCCCACTGGAGCAGGATACGTGCTCCTTTGTGTGAACCGGTATCCTCCTTTGGTGGGCGGGGCTGTGATGAGCGTAGCTGAGGACTTCCCTAGCTTGCTCTCACTGCCCACTTACCTCCAACATCTCCTTCCCAGTATGACAGCTGGGTGCTGGGGTTGCGGTCTTGATCTGCTGCCCTTTCCTTACCGCCGGTAAGTGGACGGGGAATGCCACCTCATCAGTGCAGCCTCATCAGTGCAGCCTCATAGTGCCCATCAGTGCAGCCTCATCAGTGCAGCCTCATCAGTGCAGCCTCATCAGTGCAGCCTAATCAGTGCCCATTAGTACTACCTCATCAATGCCTATTAGTGCTGCCTGACAGTGCAGCCTCATCAGTGCAGCCTATCAATGCCGCCTCATAAGTCCATATCATAGCAGCCTCATCAGTGCAACCTCATCAATGCTGCCCATCAGTACCACCTCAACAATGGCCATCAGTGCAGCCTCATCAGCGCACATCAGTGAAGGAGAAAAAATTACTTAATTGCAAAATTTTATTTTATTTTTTTCAGTCTTTTTTCGCTGGGCACCAGGCGTGAAAAAATCCTATTGCCCAGACATGAAGTTCCAGGCGCCGGGCAGTGGATTTAAGAAAAATGGCTTTTAACTTTTTTATCTGGCTCCTAGAATGAAAGCAAATTTGTCAGGCCCTGGTTTAAATCTTTGGGCTTCTATAAACACAAACTGCTGGGGAGTCTATATCTGCTAGTTGTGCTGATTGTGTGCTGAAGCTCCTAACTGCCCAGGAGCACAGGACACTGATAGCAGTGCGTATGTTGGGTTGGACTTTCACCCTGTGCAGTCCTGCTTCATGATCATACATCTGCATGAAGAAGCAAACTGCAGAGCCTTGTTTCTTTGCACATGTGTTCAGTGTGCCAGTGCTAGCACGACAAATGCACATGCAAAGCAAAAGTTCTTTGCGGTTTGCTATTCTTCATTACAGTGAAGACTGATAAAAAGGGGTCAGTAAGTACTGTATCCCAGAGAACAAGGACGTTTTTTTCTCCCCTGTCAACACCCACAAACTGCCAATAGTAACACCCTCTCCTGGGTCTCTGCAGCAGTATGAGAATTTAAGAGCATTGTAATAACATTCTGGGTCAAAAGAGAAGCATCTTTCCCCAATTAAAAGTAGTAGGAAAAAAAAATAAAAAAGACAAGCCAAGTACAAGGGGTAGGAGGTATGGGGAATAAAGTGGGTTTGTCTGGAGTTAGTGATAGGTCAACTTTAAAACCAGAGCAATCTGTATATTTTTCTTAGCTGCAATGTACTCCCAAATTGTTTCATGCAAGTTTTTTTTTTTTTAATAAAGAAGCAAAAATCTATAGCACTAGAAAAAGTGAATATGGCCAACACACACAAAGGCATAAAGATATGATGACATTGTATGTATACTTAACAGCTTTAGCTAACCCTGCACCATCAGTTTTATACAGATTATCTGTTGCTATGAGATTTAACAGTAGTGCCATATAACATATTGTACACGGTATGAAATAGACAGCTATGAAATAAAGTTTACCTGTCATTATTCAGCTCTGTGGGAGAGTCCAGGAATGCAGAAATCTGTCTCTCCAGGTAAAGGTCCAATTTTTCATCTGGCACTGGAGAACTAAAGATCTCTTGCATCAGTCGACTGTGTACAATAGCCTCATAATTGCCTTCAAAAAGCAACTGTAGCAAGGATGTGATATCTACGGGGGAACAAAAAAAAAAAACAGTCTGGAAAACCAAGCCATACAAATTACTCTGCAATCTAAAATCACTACAGGTGATAAGGACCAAATAAACACAACAAAAAAAGAAAATTACGAACTTTGTTTATGCCTGGGCAATAGGATACTGACCAAATAAAAAGGAAACACTGTACTTTGCTTATAAAAACATGCATAACATATATATTAGTCTTAATAATAATAATAATGATCTTTCAAACTCAGTCTGCAGTCAGCTATAATTTACAGAAACGGACAGAAAAAATAAAATAAAACATGCTTCGCCTTGTATATGAGATTTTTATCCTATTGGGGCACAAATTTCCTCAAATTTTTAGGTAATGTTGTTCCCAGTTATTATATTATAAGTTTTACAGATGATGTGACTATAGCAAAAGACCATCCTGCTTAGGCAGTAGGAAGCGAGCTTCAATACAAATGGTAGCATGTAAAACACGTGCAAACATTTTAGGCAGGTGTGAAGAAATGCTGTAAAATGTCACAAATCCTTCTGCCTCTTCATGTACTCCCAGACAGACTTCATGGATGTTGAGAACATGACTCTGTGGGGGGGCAAACCATCACTCCAGGACTTCTTTGCTTTTTTACGCTAAAGAACAAGGAGTCCTGGAAGTGAAGTAACTGCTGAGAGACATAGGCACATACTTATCCATTATGCCAAAACATCAGGGAGGCATGTCATTGGCGCTAAATTTATTTTGCAGCAGAACAACCCCAAACATATAGCCAATGTCATTAGGAACTATGTTCACGGTAAAACAAAGTCGTGGAAATGATGGTTTGGCCCCCACAGAGCCCTGATCTCATCATCATCAAGTCTGTCTGGGATAACATGGGGAGGGAAGAATTTGAGGCAGCCTACATCCACAGAAGATCTGTGGTTAGTTCTCGAAGATGTTTGGAACAACCTACTTGCAGAGTTCCTTCAAAAACTGTGTGCAAGTGTACCTAGAAGAATTGATATTTTAAAAAGGCAAAGGGTGGTCACACCAAATATTGACTTGATTTCAATTTCTCTTCTGTTCATTTACTTTCAATTGTGTTAAACGATAATAGTTCATTTCTAACACTTCTATTTCTGAAAGCATTCCTAATTTAGAGCACTTTTCACATCTACCTAAAAGTGTGTGTGTATGTATATATATATATATATATATATATATATATATATATATATATATATATATATATATATATATATATATATATATATATATATATATATACATACATACATACACACACATATACACACACACACACACACACATATATACTAGAGCTGCAGGATTAAATCGCCAAAAATCAGTTATCGCAATTTTTTTCCCATTGCCATCGTGACAAAAGTGTTTCACGGTTCTTAACATGCAAAGACTTCTCTCTGGTCTTCTGAAAGTCAAAAGGAAGAAAAAATAAATGGGCAGTCTGCCAAGAATCACAACATTCTTTAGCAGTGGAACTTAAGTATAAACATTGTAACAATTTGTCAAAGGACTGTGTGTAAATGGGGAAAGCGTAACCACTTAAACACTAAACCTTTTTCTGACATTTGTTGGTTTCAAGTTTAAATTATTTTTTTTTGTAGAAAATTACTTAGAACCCCCAAACATTATATATATATTTTTAGTAGAGACCCTAGAGAATAAAATGGTGGTTGTTGCAATATTTTATGTCACACTGTATTTGCGCAGCGGTCTTTTGAATGAATTTTTTTGGAAAAAATTACTTTAATGAATATAAAAAATAAAAAAAATAAACCAGTAAAGTAAAAGTTGCTGCCCCCTTAAAATAACTCAACACAGCCATTAATGTCTAAACCTCTGGCAACAAAAGTGAGTACACCCCTAAGTGAAAATGTCCAAATTGGGCCCAAAGTGTCAATATTTTGTATGACCACCATTATTTACCAGCACTGCCTTTACACTCTTGGGCATGGAGTTCACCAGAGCGTCACAGGTTGCCACTGGAGTCCTCTTCACTCCTCCATGACAACATCACTGAGCTAGTGGATGTTAAGACACCTTGCGGTCCTCCGCCTTCCGTTTGAGGATGCCCCACAGATGTTCCATAGGGTTTAAGTCTGGAGACATGCTTGGCCAGTCCATCTCCTTTACCCTCAGCTTCTTTAGCAAGGCAGTGGTCATCTTGGAGGTGTGTTTGAGGTTGTTATGTAGGACTACTGCCCTGCTTCAGTATGTCACAGTACATGTTGGCATTCATGGTTGCCTTAATGAACTGTGTGCCAGAAGCACTCATACAGCCACCAGACCATGACACTCCCACCACCATGCTTGACTGTAGGCAAGACACACTTGCCACCACACACGCTTGACAACATCTGAACCAAATATGTTTATCTTGGTCTCATCAGACCACAGGACTTGGTTCCAGTAATCCATGTCCTTAGTCTGCTTGTCTTCAGCAAACTGCGGGCATTCAGCCACGCAGACCAATTTGATGGGCTGAGCACTGACAGGCTAAACCCCCACCCCTTCAACCTCTGCAGAAATGCTGGCAGCACTCATACGTCTATTTCCCTAACACAACCTCTGGATATGACGCTCAGCACTTGCACACGTGGACCATGGCAAGGCCATTGTATGGTCTTGGCCACCATGCTGCAGCTCATATTCAGGGTCTTGGCAATCTTCTTATAGCCTAGGCCAGTGATGGCGAACCTTGGCACCCCAGATGTTTTGGAACTACATTTCCCATGATGCTCAACTACACTGCAGAGTGCATGAGCCTCGTGGAAAATGTAGTTCCAAAACATCTGGAGTGCCAAGGTTCGCCATCACTGACCTAGGCCATCTTTATGTAGAGTAACAATTCTTTTTTTCAGATCCTTTAAGAGTTCTTTGCCATGAGGTGCCAGTGACCAGATTATGAGAGAGTGAGAACGATAACAAAAAAATTAACACACCTGTTCCCCATCCACACCTAAGACCTTGTAACACCAACGAGTCACATGACACTGGGGAGGAAAAATGGCTAATTTGGCCCAATTTGGAAATGTTCCCTTTTGTTGCCAGCTGTTTAGACATTAATGGCTGTGTGTTGAGTTATTTTGAGGATACAGCAAATTTCAACTGTTATACAAGCTGTACACTTACTACTTTACGATGTAGCAAAGTGTTATTTCTTCAGTGAAAAGATATAATAAAATATTTATGTAGCACTAACCCCCGAAGGAGCTGCTGGTTTTATTGGGCTTACCGTTACCTTCTTCACCGTCTAGGGGTTCCCGTATTAGATGGCCCAAAAGGAATGCAGAAACTGACACTATCTTTCTCTTTTTGTGTTATTTATTGAAAAAAGATAAAACAGTCTCTTAAATGTAGGGTAGAGGGTTAGGGTGACGTTCAGGTACTTTGGAACTGCGAAGTTATAAAGTATCTCACTGCCTCACAACTGGATTATCACAACCCGGATAGAGCTCCATCCTCCTCTCACTAGGCCTAGCAGCCGTTGAAGTGTTAGATAAAGCAAAGTCTCTGCCACAGACTGCTATCATACGGTACCAGTATCTTGCAGCCGGTCCAGCGATACCTTATGAGTGTAGATTCACTTAGTGTCCTTCAACTGAGCTTCCAGGCTACTTCTGAGAAGCCAACCTTAGTGCATGGCTTTCTCCCGAAGAGTCCTCCCCTGGATGCTTCTCCAGTTGATGGGCCACTCCTAGGCGAGACGGCACCGGACCACCTTTGAATCTTTAGGACCCGACATCCATTCAGGCCTGTCCCTGCAGTTGCTTTGCCTCAGGCTATTCAGCCCCGAGACTCGGAATTGCATGGATCTGCACCCCAGGCCAGGAGGACCACGGGGGCTGGTCAGGAGGACCAGGACCAAACAGACAGAAGATGGCTTCTGGACCGGAACCCAGAAACACGTGATCTCAGTACCTTAAATAACTTCTCCCAGAATTCACAGCAGGACAAATACTCCCACTGGGCTGGTTCCGAGAGAAAGAAGAGTATCCAATACACCCAGACAAACTGCATTCTCATACTTGCCGGCGGTGACAGCGACACCTGCGGTCAAGGAGGACCCAGTGCAATTCCAGACAGACTGATACTGAGACCATAATTTGGTATAATAAGCCCTAAAACCCAACTGTGGTTTCAGGAACATTAACTTTGAAAAACCATAGCACGTGCTCGTCAGGAGCCCGGCGCCACATATACAAAAATTTGAGGGGTGTATTCACTTTTGTGAGATACTGTATATACACACACATACACTGTATACAATCAGTATTGGACCTCAATATATAAAACATTGATACTTCCTAAATATGTAACCTTGCAGATTATTATTCTGGTTACTGTCAATGGACTTAAATACATATATATTTCTGTTACAGTTGTCATGACATATATGGCCAATGGGGCACATCAAGGGACACATTCTTCTTCACCCTATTTCTTTGCTATGTTCGCCCTCCACCTGGCCTTCGGTTGGCTGCTGCGGGTCATGCTCCTTCAGCTCTCGGTTGGAGCATTCTTCGTGGTCATCATTTGGGATCAGTCCTTGGGACCAATCGACCACAATGTAAGTATGGGGCCCCCTATACAGGCCACCTGCTTCTTCTCTAACCATAACCATCATTGAATGCTATATCTTACTGATATTTCATAGCTACCCTGCGCATACAACAAATCCTGAGGAAGCGAGCAGAGCTTGCGAAACGGATCAAGTTTATAGATGTATATGCACACTTTGCATTTCCAGCATTGAACCGAACATGTTTATGGTTGTAAGCTATATGCTTCATGTTTTTACGCTCATGCTCATTTATGATGTTTTTGTAATTTCAATAAATCCTGAGATTTACTCCATTCACTTGTTATGACCTCTATGATCACCTCATTTAAAGTCCCATGGGCTAAGCTTGTTGTATTGTATACAATAAGTTATTGAACACGTCACAATTTTTCCAGGTAAATAAATGTCAAAAGGTGCTACTGACATGACATTTTCACCACGTCGGTAACAAAACATGCAATCCATACATACAAAGAAACCAAAAACAAATAAGTTCAGAAATTAAGTTATGTGTAATAAAATAGAAGGACACAGGGAAAAAGTATTAAAACACGCTAACTAAAATGTATGTAATACTTTAATATTTTGGCCCATTCTTCCACATCCTGAAGGTTCCGTGGGCCTCTTCTATGAACTTTAGTTCTTTCCATAGATTTTCTATTTGATTCAAGTCATGTGACTGGCTGGGCCATTCTAGCAGCTTTATTTTCTTTCTTTGAAACCAATTGAGTTTCCTTGGCTTTGTGTTTGGGATCATTGTCTTGCTGAAATGTCCACCCTTGTTTCATTTTCATAATTTTAGTAGATGGCAGCAGATGTTTAATATCTTGGTACTATTTTTTCCATTCATCCTTCCTTCAATGATGAGAAATTTACCAGTACCGTATGCTGAAAAACAGTCCCACACCAAGATGATCCCACCTCCAAACTTCACTGTTGGTATGGTGTTTTTGGGGTGATGTGCAGTGCTATTTGACCCTCAAACATGGTGTGTATTATGGCATCCAAAGAGTTCTATTTTGGTCCCATCTGAACAGACTATATTCCCCCAATATTTCACAGGCTTGTCTAAGTGTTGTGCAGCAAACGTTAAAACAAGCTTCAACATGCTTTTTCTTCAGCAATAGAGTGTTGTATGCTGAGCCTGCATACAGGCCATGGTGGTTGAGTGCATTACTTATTTTTTCTTTGAAACAATTGTACCTGCCAATTGCAGGTCTTTCTGAAGGTCTCCACAAGTGGCGGTTGGAAACTCTTCTGATATTTATTTTCACTACTCTGTCAGAAATCTTGCGAGGACCACCTTGGTCGTGGCCTGATTTATGGTGAAATGGTGTTCTTTCCACTCCTGGATTATGGCCCCAACAGTGCTTACCGGAACATTCAGAAGTTTAGAAATCCTTCTGTAACCAATGCCATCAATGTGTTTTGCACCAGTAAGGTTTCAAAATGTCTTGAAGAGAGCCCTTTGCTTTTACCCACCATAAGATGTTTGTGTGACACCTTGGTAATAAGACACCTTTTTATAAGCCATCAGTTGAGACTGAACCAACTAATAAATTTAACCGACAAGGGCCAGGATTGCTTTCTAAATTATTAAAAGATTTCAGCTGAGGTCTTGGCTTTGCATGCCTTTTGCACCTCCCTTTTTTCATGTGTTCAATACTTTCCCCCCCCTTTTTTTTTTTTTTTTTTTACACATAACTTCATTTTTGTTTTGATTTCTTTGCATGTATGGATTGCATGGGTTGTTACCGACATGGGGTGACAACTTTATGTCAATAGCACCTTTAGAAATATATTTACTTAGAAAAAAAAAAAGGTGACGTGTCCAATACTTATTTTACCCGCTGTATATATAGTGCATCAGGAAAGTATTCACAGCGCTTCACTTTTTCTACATTTTGTTATGTTACTGCCTTATTCCAAAATGGATTAAAATCATTATTTTCCTCAAAATTTTACAAACAATACCCCATAATGACAATGTAAAAGAAGTTTGTTTGTAATCTTTACAAATTTATAAAAAAAAAAAAAAAAAAAAATCACATGTACATACAGTAAGCATTCACAGCCTTTGCCATGACACTCAAAATTGAGCTCAGGTGCATCCTGTTTCCACTGATCATCCTTGAGATGTTCCTACAACTTGATTGGACATGATTTGGAAAGGCACACACCTCTCTATATAAGGTCCCACAGTTAACAGTGTATGTCAGAGCACAAGCCAAGCCATGAAGTCCAAGGAATTGTCTGTAGACCTCCGAGACAAGATTGTATTGAGGCACAGAAAATTTTCTGCCGCATTGAAGGTCCCAATGATCACAGTGGCCTCCTACATCCATTAATCTAAGGAGTTTGGAACCACCAGGACTCTTCCTAGAGTGGGCCACCCAGCCAAACTAAGGGATCAGGGGAGAAGGGCCTTAGTCAGGGAGGTGACCAAGAACTCAATGGTCACTCTGACAGAGCTCAGTTTCTCTGTGGAGAGAAGAGAACCTTCCAGAAGAACAACCATCTCTGCAGCCCTCCACCAATCAGGCCTGTATGGTAGACGGAGGCCACTCCTTAGTAAAAGGCACATGGCAGCCTACCTGGAGTTTGCTGAAAGGCACCTGAAGGAGTCTCAGACCATGAGTAACAACATTTTCTGGTCTGATGAAACAAAGAATAAAATCTTTGGCCTCAATGGCAAGCATAATGTCTGGAGGAAACCTGGCCAATATTATCTCTACAGTGAAGCATGGTGATGGCAGCATCATTCTGTGGGGATGTTTTTCAGTGGCAGGAACTGGGAGACTAGTCAGGATTGAGTGAAAGATGAATGCAGCAATGTGCAGGGACATCCTTGATGAAAACTGCTCCGGAGCGCTCTGGACCTAAGACCGGAGCGAAGGTTCATCTTCCAACAGGACAACGACCCTAGGCACACAGCCAAGATAACAAAGGAGTGGCTACGGGATAACTCTGTGAATGACCTCAAGTGGCCCAGCCAGAGCCCAGACATGAACCCAACTGAACATCTCTGGAGAGATCTGAAAATGGCTGTGCACCTACACTCCCCATCCAACCTCTTTATACAGCTTTGATGAAAATAATGAATTTAATCCATTTTGAATAAGGCTGTACCATAACAAAATGTGGAAAAAGTGAAGTGCTGTGAATATATATTATATATATATATAGTGCTGTATATATATATATACACATACACACACACACACACACACATACACGCACGCACACACACACACACGTTTTGCCTTGCATTTCTATTATAAACTGAATGGGTTGCTGAGCAGGTAAAAGGGTTCACATATACTTTAACCACTTGCCGACCACCGGACGCCAATTTACGTCAGCAGAATGACACGGGCAGGCAAAAGGGCGTACCTGTACGTCCCTTTGAATTTAACGCCTAGCGACCACGTGAGGAGAGGCAGAAATGAGATGCCTATGTAAACAAGGCGTTTTCCTGTTCTGCCTAGCAACATGACAGGGATCTGTCATTGAGAGCAGTGATCTGTCATGTTGTAGGGAGCACACTTAACCCCTTGATTGCCCCCTAGTGTTTAACCCCTTCCCTGACAGTGTTATTTATACAGTAATCAGTGGCTATTTTTTTTTTTTTAGCTCTGATGGCTGTATAAATGTCAATGGTCCCTAAATAGTGTCAAAAGTGTCCGATCTGTCCGCCATAATGTCGCAGTCCCGATAAAAAAAAAAAAAAAAAAAAAAAAATCGCAGATCACCACCATTACTAGTAAAAAAAAAAAACAAATTAATAAATAAAAATGCCATAAATCTATCCCCTATTTTGTAGATGCTATAACTTTTGTGCAAACCAATCAATATACACTTTTTTTTTTACAAAAAATATGTAGAAGAATACAAATCGGCCTAAACTGTTAAAGAAATGTGTTGCTTTATGTTTTTTGAGGATATTATAGCAGAAAGTTAAAAAAAAAAAAAAAAAAAAAAAATTGCTTTTTTTTTTTCCAAAATTGTTGGTCTTTTTTTGTTTGTAGAGCAAAAAATAAAAAACGCAGAGGTGATCAAATACCACCAAAAGAAAGCTCTATTTGTGGGGGGGGGGGGAAGGATGTCAATTTTGTTAAGGTAACACGTCACACGACCATGCAATAGTCAGCTAAATCGACAGTGCCGAATCACAAAAAATGCTCTGATCAGGGAGGGGGTAAATCCTTCTGGGGCTGAATTTGTTAAAGTTCACTCTGGTCTATCCAGTGGAAAATTAATGAGCTTTAGTCACTTATTACAATAAATTGAGCATATGAATCTCCCAGAATGTGAAGCTCCTAGAAAAAAAATGCAAGAGTTTAATAGTTCTAGAAGAACACTTTCATGTTGTCTTTTAACCCATTAATACCAAATTGGAGAGGATTCATTATTTGATTTAAAATGCACTGAAGACATTTGCTCAGCATGACAGCTAAGGGACTAGTATTTTCAGGAGAAACCAATGGCAGCTTCCATACTACTTCAGTAGAGCTTGCCTTTAAAAATCAGTGCTCTATACTGTATGAGGGCTTTTATTTTACTTTGGAGCACAACATAAATCGCAGGTCCACTTATACCACTGCCCCACCCACCAACCCCAATCCTCTACCCATAAAAGAAATGATTAAAATAATACATCTTGCATCCCAAGGTTCAGCTGATCAGCAATTCTTTTTAGCTATAAGCAAGCTGCAAATTAAATAGATCTGGGTTGGATATGAAATCAATTTCCTTATCTCTAATATGTAGCTATATAGCTATAATACCATTATAAAAGAAAAACAGGGTAAGCACAAAGGTTTATTTTCCCCTAAAATGTTGTGCTAAGAGACCAATGCATTTGCCAAGCTGTAATAAAGAAAATAATTTTCCTTAAAGTGTCACTATGACAACACAACCATATTAATCAAATAGTGATGGTTATACAGGCTTTCTCCAAAAGGATACTTTATAACAAGGAGATGGTCTCCAGGGTCAGCTCCAAAAATATAACATTATTACAAATTCAAGAGCCCTGGAATAATGTGTAACCATAATTCACATATACCTGCCTAACCAAGGCTTGAGCAGTGTGCCTTGAAAAATGGCACTATAAAGAGAAACGTCTTGGAGCCATTTAAAAAAAACGATGAAGAATAGATTTATCTGAAATGAGAGTGACTAAGGATCACCAGTTTTACTGCAACCACTTAGTAATAGGCTGTGCAGACTTCTCCTATTGACATGTAAATATGATTTCTAAAGTAACATAACTCCTGGTAATTCACACTGTCATGACATTAATCAACAATTGATATCTAGCACCTTACCCATTTGTGTATTTCTGCAACCGGTCTCATAAATATTCCCACACACAGTTTGCTGAACGTTTGCATTCATAAAACGTGGTTTTGGGAGTGATTGCAGGTTACAGCTTGACCAAATTCTGTCCACATATACATGAAAGATATTTTGTTTCATATTGTGTATGCATTTGTTGTGAAACAGATGTTTTTTTTTTCGGGAATTATTATATTGAGAAATGCTGCTTGGTCAAAAGGAGGATCAGGGGTGTACCCAAATCTGTGATACATGTAACATGGGCCATCATTGAGAAATGTACTGTAAAGGAAGCCCCATTATTTCTAACAGGATATCAGGGGCAATCATCTAAACCTGATTGTAAATGTCACAATCATGCTATACAATTACATTTAGACCTATCAGTATCTATGACTTTCTATGAAGGTACAAAACAATGTTTAGCTGCCCCTAAATACTTACCTGAGCCTGATCTCAATCCAGCACTGTGCCCAAGAGCAGCAGCACTGCTCTCACTCCTCAGTGAGAGCAGCGGGAGCCTTTGGCATCTGCTGCTCTCAATTGAATCCTACGGGGAGGAAGTAGTATGTTGAGCCGAGCCACAATGTGCATGTCAGCAGAAGCACACAACTAGGTTCGGGATCGAGCCTGCACATCCGCTGCTATAGCTTGCTATGGGAGCAGACCAGGGCTTGACAAATTTGCTTGGAATCTAGGAGCCAGCTAAAAAAGTTAGGAGCCAGGTTTTCTTTTTTACGACATGGAGACGAGTGAGGGGAAGATGGCCCCCGCCCGTCTCCAAGTCATTGCAGGGCAGAAGCGACTTTGAATCGTCACTTCTGCCCATAGCTCTTAAAAAGGGACAAAATTATTTTTTTCAAATGACAATTTATTTTTATTTTTTTATTGCATTTTTGTGTAAATATGAAATCCGAGGCCTTTTTGACCCCAGATCTCATATTTAAGAGGACCTGTCATGCTTTTTTCTATTACAAGGGATGTTTACATTCCTTGTAATAGGAATAAAAGTGACACCATTTTTTTTTCAAAAGAACAGTGAAAAAATAAAAAATAAAAGTTAAAATAAATAAGAAAAAAATATTAATTTTAAAACGCGCCCCGTCCCGCCGAGCTTGTTTGCAGAAGCAAACGCTCACGTGAGTAGCGCCCGCATATGAAAGCGGTGTTCAAACCACACATGTGAGGTATCGCCGTGATCGGTAGAGCGAGAGCAATAATTCTAGCCCTAGACCTCCTCTGTAACTCAAAACATACAACCTGTAGAATTCTTTTTTAAACGTCACCTATGGAGATTTTACAGGGTAAAAGTTTGTCGCCATTCCACGAGCGGGCACAATTTTGAAGCGCGACATGTTTGGTATCAATTTACTCGCCGTAACATTATCTTCCACAATATAAAAAAAAATTGGGCAAACTTTACTGTTGTGTTATTTTTTAATTAAAAAAAACGATTTTTTCCCAAAAAAGTGCGTTTGTAAGTCCGCTGCGCAAATACGGTGTGACAGAAAGTATTGCAACGACCGCCATTTTATTCTCTAGGGTGTTAGAAAAAAAAATTATATATATATATATATATATATATATATATATATATATATATATATATATATATATATATATATATATATATATATATATATATATATATATATATATAATGTTTGGGGGTTCTAAGTAAAGTGAAGGAGATGGGCAGGCAGTGAAAACAAACAGCTCCATTAGCATTGCTGGGTGTCATACCAACGGCCACCACAAGAGGGCGCCAGATTCTAGTACCATAGGACTGCACAAGGCCGCAAAGCCGGGGCCTCAATTACCGGCCGGCGCGGCCCATCGCGCGCGCGCGCGGGGGGGGGGGGGGTGCACTATGGAGACAGGATACCCCCAGCTGTGCTGCCCCAGGCGCCAGGTCGCTAATTCTAATCGCAAATGCGACCTGGCAACCGGGATTTGTCGAGCACTGGAGCAGACACAGAAGAAGGGGACCCAAGATTGCTGGCTGGGACCCCGGAAGAGGAGATTTGGGGACACTCTGTGCAAAACAACTGCACAGAGCAGGTTAATATAACATGTTTATTATTAAAAAAATAAATACAAAATTAATTAAAAAAAAAAAAAACACACAGGCCTTTACAATCAGTTTAAGACTGAACCACTTATTCACTTGTGTTTCTGCATGCCTTTTTCAGAGTTCTAAGGTAAAAAAAAGTTCCCTCCCAATGCTTAAGGATTTGTATATTGTGATCATATCCCTTCATAAGCGGCTCTTCTCCAGGGAGAATAGGTTTAATGTTTGCAGCTACTTCGTCCAGTGTACACATATAAACGGCAGTTATACCAGGATCATGGCAGCAGCTATAGCTATGATCCTGGTATGTTTTACCCCCCGCGAGCGGCCGAAAAAGGGTTAAACACCCCGCAGAGCGCCGCCGTAGCGGCGCTTTGCGGCGGTATTGCTGCGGTTTTACCGCGGTGTCCCATTCTAATCAATGGGAAGGAGCGGTATAGGAGCGGTGAACACACCGCTCCTATACCGCTCCAAAGATGCTGCTAGCAGGACTTTTTTTTGTCATCCTGCTAGCGCACCGCTCCAGTGTGAAAGCCCGCCGGCTTTCACACTGGAGTTAAAGGGGCCGGATTTTTTCATGCGGTGAACAGGCGCTATTTTTAGCGCTGCACCGCATGAAAAACACCCCGGTGTGAAAGGGGCCTAAGTAGTCAGGTCAGCTACCCACAGAGGAGATGGAGGAACATCCATTCACTAATATCCTCAGCAGTGGCGGAACTACCGCCATAGCGACCCACGCGTTCGCTATGGGGCCCGCAGCCAAGTGGGACCCTGTCCTAGCTGCCAATAAATATTGCTTTTTCGCTGCCTGCCGCCGCGTGAGGTCCACGACCGGCGGAGACAATATCCAGCCATTTTCCAGAAGACCAGACGAGTTAGGCAGGGATCCTGCCGAGTTGCTACAGTAGAAATAGAGCTATGGCGCCGCCCTCCCTCCGCCCCGGTCAGTCTGTCATCTGTGACCTGCTGTGGAAAGGGGTGGGGGTGGGCGGTGCCGCAGCTCAATTTCTATTGTAGCCGGCCGGCTCCGCCTCTATTTTGTTCCCCACCGGGAGACACTGCTGTTGGGATATAGAAGGGCTCCAATGGGGGGGGGGGGGACACCTGAAATGTAAGGAGGCACTCCGCTGGCTGGGGACAGCGACACCTGAGATGTAAGTAGGCACTCCGCTGGCTGGGGACACCTGAGCTGTAGGGAGGCACTCCGCTGGGGCTGGGGACACCTGAGCTGTAGGGAGGCACTCCCCTGGCTGGGGACAGCGACACCTGAGATGTAAGGAGGCACTCCGCTGGCTGGGGACACCTGAGATATAAGGAAGCACTCCACTGGGGACACCCGAGATGTAGGGAGGCACTCCACTGGGGACACCCGAGATGTAAGGAGGCACTCCACTGGGGACACCCGAGATGTAAGGAGGCACTCCACTGGGGACACCTGAGATGTAAGGAGGCACTCCGCTGGCTGGGGACACCTGAGATGTAAGGAGGCACTCCGCTGGCTGGGGACACCTGAGATGTAAGGAGGCACTCCGCTGGTTGGGGACACCTGAGATGTAAGGAGGCACTCCGCTGGCTGGGGACACCTGAGATGTAAGGAGGCACTCCGCTGGCTGGGGACACCTGAGATGTAAGGAGGCACTCCGCTGGCTGGGGACACCTGAGATGTAAGGAGGCACTCCGCTGGCTGGGGACACCTGAGATGTAAGGAGGCACTCCGCTGGCTGGGGACACCTGAGATGTAAGGAGGCACTCCGCTGGCTGGCAGAATGCTCGAGCGCACCTGTGAAGGGACATTGTTTTTGGCACATGAGGAGGCACTGGAGTCTGGACAGGAGGTAGGAAGGGAGTCAGACTGTAATCTGTTTTGCACAGTTCATTTTTTTTGGGGGGGGCCAAACAACATTTTGCTATGGGGCCCTGTGATTTCTAGTTACGCCCCTGATCCTCAGTGATGTATGAAGTTGGAAGTGACAAGGATTTTGCCACTTCAGTTTTTTTAGAGGTCTTTCCTTAGCCGTTGCAGCCAGAGAAGCATTTAATCAAACACGATCTGTGTTAGATCAGAAGCTTTTAAAGGCAGAGAAGATATCAGGGGCATAATAAACCCCATAGGTCTCCATTAAGAGTACCTGTCACTGCCCAAATCTATCTCAAGGGGTCTTGTTCACCCCTTGTGATAGTAATAATTTTAAATGAAAAATAAATTATAAAAAGTAACAAATACATAAAAAAATAAAAAATAAAAAAAACGTTAAAAGCACCCCTCCCCCCATGCTTAAGCGCAAATGTGCATGAGCATAGAAGTCTGGCATGCATGTATAAACAGTGATTGCACACGACAGCAAGAGGCTGCATTAGCTAGCATAAGGCATTCACAGGTGTAGCTTATAGCCTCCCACTGCAATGATTGGCTGTACACTGGTATATGCAAACGTGTGCATGCATGTACAACCCTAAATGCAGACTGTATGTCAGTTTACAGCCATTCATTGCAATGGGAGACTGTGTGCTGCACCAGTGATTCCCTTAGCCCCTTCGCAAATCTAAATGCCTAAGCACATTTTTGAAACTTTGATGTGTTAGTAAAACCATACAGATCACAACTACTTTGTGCATCCAGGTGAATTATACCTTGTTTTTTTTCAGGACAAATTGAGCTTTCTTTTGGTTGTAAATGATAAAGGATATCTCCTGATTTTTGTTTTGTTTTTTTTATCATCAAAGGAAAACTGGCCCAAAATAGTGAAAAACTGATTTTAAATTTAGCTGTATATTTTTTGCTTCTACCATAACCGAATACCAAATAAACACCCAAAATTAAATTCTCCTGCTCCTGACGATCGCATCGATAACACATATGTGCAGGTTAACCATTTGTACCCGTAGTACAGACAAAAAATAATCGTGCCCATTTTGCTTTTTTTTTTATCCCACCTAAAACACACTGACACTAAAAATAAATAAAATAGCAATCCTGTATTTAAAAAAAAAAAAAAGATTATATATTATATATATTCTTTTTTTTATTAATATATGTGTTTAGGGTAAGTAATTTTCTAGCAAAAAATAATGATTTTAACTTGAAACCAACAATTGTTAGAAAAAGGTTTAGTCTTTAATTGGTTAAACGGACCTCATTTACAGACCAAAGTTCATTACTTTGATCTAAAGAACAAAACATTACAATGTTTATAGTTAGCTCAGTGACTGAGGAATGTTGTGAAACTTGGCAGACTGTCTGTTTTTTTATTTATTTATTTTTTGACAGCTGTGAGCTTGAGCAGAGAATCTCGATTCAGAAGGATTAATCGTGCAGCTCTACTGGATTGAATTTCAGAATTTTGTTACTATGGGTGTTTTGTCCTGTGGTGTAGGGTCATATATATTTATCTGTATTTTGGTGCTCCAGAACACATACAAATAGGCTATATAAATACTATATACAGTGCCTTGAAATAGTATTCATACTAGGGCTGAGAAAATAAAAGATTAATTCCTCGATTAATCGATAAATTATTTTGATCGGTACTCACCTCCCCGCCGGCTTCCGGGTCTTCAGGGAGTTCCGTCAGAGATCCGGTGAAGTCACGGACATCAATGTCACCGGACTTCTCCCCCCTTCCCTAAGTGCCTCCATCTGCTAATAAAGGGAAGGGGGGAGGAGTCCGGTGATGTTGAAGTTCTGATTGAACGTAGCGCGTATGGGGGAGGAGCTACGCATGTCGTCGCCTGCTGCTGCCCTACAGAACTAACGCGATTGCCGGCTTTACATGCTGTGTTTTTATCATCTTTATGTGAGTAGTTTGTGTTTGAACCCAAAAATTAAATCGTATTACTTAAGTTTCGAGCACTTAGATCTTTTCTTTCTACCCATGACCTGGCATCCTTGCTGAGATCTAAGGAGACGTAAGAGAAGTTTATGGTCTGTGTTATCCCTTTTGATTTCTGCTTGTATGACTACCTGTTTGCACAGGGGTCCATGCCATAAGGTGAGAGTGATAAGTTAGATCGGAGGTGGAGGGATTGTCACGCTACTGTGGAAAAAAAAAAATAATAATTACTTACGTCAGTGCTACAGTTTGAATTTAAAACGTATTTGTGTGAACTGTGAAGTTAAGTCATGGATTGTGGAAACTAGTGTCGGGTGATTTTATATAGTGTATACCACATTTACCACTGCCTAATGCAGGGTTGCAATGCAAGGAGATCATCTAAAAGTAGTTGGATCTGTATGTGCGTTATAATTAAATCGATTAAAAAAAAAAATCAATTAATCGAACACGAAAATTTTAATCAGCAACAGCCCTAATTCATACCCCTTGAAATTTTGTACATTTTGTCATGTTACAACCAAAAACGTAAATGTATTTTATTGTGATTTTATATGAAAGACCAACACAAAGTGGCACATAATTGTGAAGTGGAAGGAAAACGATAAATGTTTTTCAACATTTTTTACAAATATCTGAAAAGTGTGGCCTACATTTGTATTCAGCCCCCTTTACTTGGATACCCCTAACTAAAATCTAGTGCAATCAATTGCATTCAGAAGTCACCTAATTAGTTAATAAAGTCCACCTGTGTGCAATTTAATACCTGTATAAATACAGCTGTTCTGTGAAGCCCTCAGAGGTTTGTTAGAGAACCTTAGTGAACAAACTGCATCATGAAGGCCAAGGAACACACCAAACAGGAAGTTTAAGAATTAGGTTATAAAAAAAAAATATCCCAAGCTTTAATCATCTCCCGAAAGCACTGTTCAATCCGCCACCTGAAAATGGAAAGGGTATGGCACAGCTGCAAAGCTACCAAGACATGGCCATCTACCTAAACTGACAGGCCAGGCAAGGAAAACAATCAGAGAAGCAGCTAATAGGCCCCCGGTAACTCAGGAGGAGCTGCAGAGATCCACATCTCAGGTGGGAGAATCTGTCCACAGGACAACTATTAGTCGTGCACTTCACAAATCTGGCCTTTATGGAAGAGTGGAAAGAAGAAAGTCATTGTTTAACCACTTTTCGACCGGGCCATAGCCGAAAGACTGCTACAGCGCGGTCGGCTTATTCTGGGTGGACGTCCGTGGGGCGCCCTTCCAGAATCTTGCTCCTGCGCACCCCCTGGGGTGCCCACTGGGGAACATCCATGCCCCATGTGACGTCTGTTTGTTTACAAGTGATCGCTCCGTCATTTGACGGAGCGATCACGTGGTAAACGACCGCCATTAGCTGCCATTTACCGTGATCCGTGATGCACCGGTTCCTCCCTCCCCTCTATGTACCGATCAGTACAGTGAGAGAGGAGAGATTGCAGCAGCACTGTGGGCTGGATGTGTAGTGCCCACAGCACTGCTCAGTGCCAACACTCTGCTACAAATTTTGTTACCATGGGCCTATTGGCTGCTTCTCTGATTGTTTTCCTTGCCCGGCCTGTCAGTTTAGGTACAGCCATGTCTTGGTAGGTTTGCAGTTGTGCCATACCCTTTCCATTTTCAGGTGGTGGATTGAACATTGCTTGGGATATTTTTTATAACCTAATCCTGCTTTAAACCTCCTGTTTGGTGTGTTCCTTAGCCTTCATGATGCAGTTTGTTCACTAAGGTTCTCTAACAAACCCGAGGGCTTCACAGAAGAGCTGTATTTATACGGCGATTCAATTGCACACACAGGTGGACTCTTAACTAATTAGGTGACTTCTGAATGCAATAGATTGCACTAGATTTTAGTTGGGGTATCCGAGTAAAGGGATACAAAATGTACGCCACACTTTAAAGATATTTGTAAAAAATATTGAAAAAAACATTTATCATTTTCCTTCCACTTCTTAAAATCACAATAAAATACATTTACGCTTTTAGTTGTAACAAAACAAAATGTGCAAAATTACAAGGGGTATGAATACTATTTCAAGGCACTGTATATAGTATTTAAATAGCCTATTTGTAGGTGTTCTGGAGCACCAAAAGACAGATAAATATATATGACCCTACACCACAGGACAGAACACCCATTGTAACAAAATTCTGAGTTCAATCCAGTAGAGCTGCACGATTAATGGTTATGAATTGAGATTCTTTCCCCTCACGATCTTAACAAAGCATTTTCTCGATTTTATACAGAGTTCTCTGCTCAAGCCCAAAGACGTCAAAAAAAAAAAAAAAAAAAAAAAAAGAATAGGCTGTCTGCCACGTTTCACAACATTCCTTAGCCGCTGACTATAAACATTGTAACATTTTGTTCTTTCAATCAAAGGAATGAATTTTGGTCTGTAAATGAGGTCCGTTTAACCACTTAAAGACTAAAACCTTTTCCTGACACTTGTTGGTTTCAAGTTAAAATTATTTTTTGCTAGAAAATTACTTAGAACCCCCAAACACATATACAATATATATATACACATTATATATATATATATATATATATATATATATATATATATATATATATATAAATATATAAAAGCAGAGACCCTAGAGAATAAAATTGCAGTTGTTGCAATAATTTATGTCATACTGTATTTGCGCAACAGTCTTTCAAATGATTTTTTTTTTTAAATACCCATTAAATAATTTAACCACCTCTCTGCCCGCCCATTGTCATATGACGTCCGCAGGAACACTGTCACTCCGGGCGGGCGTCATAGGACATCATTGGCTTCCCGGCGGTATAGGCGGGCGCGTCACTTGGGAGCCAATGCGCGTGCCCGGCAGGCACCCGCGATTGCTGGTGACAGAACAGGAACGTGGATCTGTGTGTGTAATATAGGAACACCGATCGGTCTCCTCCCCTCTTCAAGTCCCCTCCCCCCCCCCAGTTAGAATCACTACCTAGGTAACACAGTTAACCCCTTGATGGCCCCCTAGTGTTAACTCCTTCCCTGCCAGTGACATGTATACAGTAATCAGTGCATATTTATAGCACTGATCGCTGTATAAGTGTCATTGGTCCCAAAATAGCGTCAAAAGTGTCCGATGTGTCTGCCACAATTTTACAGTCACGATAAAAATCACAGATCGCCGCCATTACTAGTAAAAAAAAAAAAAATATATAATAAAAATGGATTAAATCTATCTATTTTGTAGGCGCTATAACTTGTGCAAACCAATCAATATACCCTTATTGCGCTTTTTTTTCCAAAAATATGTAGAAGAATACATATCGGCCTAAACTGAGGAAAAAATTATTATTTTTTAAAATTATTTGGGATATTTATTATAGCAAAAAAGTAAAAAATATTTTTTGTTTATAGTGCAAAAAATAAAAAACCGCAGAAGTGATCAAATACCACCAAAAGAAAGCTCTATTTGTAGGGAAAAATTGGGGTACAACGTCGCATGACCGCACAATTGTCATTCAAAATGTTACAGCGCTGAAAGCTGAAAATTGGCCTGGGCAGAAAGGGGGTGAAAATTCCCTGTATTGAAGTGGTTACAAAAAAACAGTAAAGTTAGCCCAATTTTTTTTTGTATAATGTGAAAGATGTTACGGCGCGAGAATCGTGATCTTTATTCTAAGCAAAAAAAAATTTTTTCCCCAGAATCGTGCAGCTCTACAATCCAGCGTGGAAGATAAGTGTTAAAAGAAAAAAAAAATCTAATCAAAATATAAAAAAAAAAAAAAAAAAATTAATATAATATAATTTAAATATAATTTTTATTGATTTTAATAAGGTGTGCAATACAAACTAAGGCCGAATATGATCAAAATGTATTGTTAAGGTTTACATACAGGTTTAGTCAGTAATTTCTGTACCTAAATACTGTTTAAATTTCCTATCTTGATCCAAAATAAACTGATGCCTGAAAAAATGCATACAAAATAACACAGATAATATAGGGAGAGAGAGAGATCAGTAAATCATACAGCAAAGTTTGACATAAATCATACTTTAATCTCTTCTGCAGTGGGCCCACCTGACGTCATCCTGTGCCAAGAAACTGCTTGCACATATGTTTCCATCTGCCTCATCTCCTTTATCAGCACACAGTGGAATACAATGGAAAAAAAGCCTTGACTGATTAGCATTTCTCTACTGAGATTCCACAATGTATAATCTGATTTGAAAGCAATACAAGATATCCAAACATTTTATTAGCAATGTACAAGTACATCCATAAAGCAAATGTAATATTTATTCAAGGCCCAATGGTACTTAAAGGACAAGGTCATGTACAATATTATGTTTGAATATATATATATATATATATATATATATATATATATATATATATATATAGTCCTGCTTCTATGGATTGTTAGCGTTTAATTTGTAGTCTTGTATCGTGCACATAAGCAGCATGACAAATAAAATTGGAAAAGTGGGCAAACTTATAGATAAAAGTAGTATAAAATTTGAATGTACTAAACAAGAAGCTTTAATAGATCATCAGTATTCCTGTTTACTTATCTCCACTAGAGTAACAAGAAAAACTGCGCCACCAAAAAATATATAATAGCGTGTATATAAATGGATGAAAATCAAAAATCACACAATAGGAACACCAATATGATAATGGTGGTCCGTATCCACAAAAAAAAAAAAAATAAGTAAATAGATAATTTGTGCTAATATGGATCGAAATTAATCAATACATAAATGAACCACTATGATAGTGACAATAATCTTAAAGTAGGTAATAACTGCTGTGCAATCACACAAGAAGAAAGAAAAATTGGCAGTTCATAAATGAGCAGGGTACTGATAAGCTGAAATGAACAATCTTCAAGACCCCTTTCACACTGGGGCGTATTTCAGGCGTTTTTCAGGCGCTTTAGCGTTAAAAAAAAAAAAAAGCACCTGTAAAGTGCCTGAAAGAAGCCGCAACTGCAATCCCAATGTGAAACCCTGAGTGCTTTCACACTGAGACCCCTTTCACACTATGGCGTTTTTCAGTCGCTTTAGCGTTAAAATAAGCGCCCGAAAGAAGCTGCAACTGCAATCCCAATGTGAAAGCCCCAGTGCTTTCACACCGAGGCACTGCGCTGGCAGGGCGTCAAAAAAAGTCCTGCAAGCAGCTTCTTTGCAGCGCTTTTGGAGCGGTGAATACACCGCTCCTAAAGATCCTCTTCCTATTGAAATCAATGGGAAGCGCCTGAAAAGCGCTTGTAGCAGCAGCGCTTTGTGGGCGCTTTTAACCCCTTTTTTGGCCACTAGCAGGGGTTAAAAGCGCCCCACTAGCGCACGAAAAATGCTGGTAAAGCGCCAATAGTTTAAGTGGCGCTTTACGAGCGTTTTTCGGGTGCTGGCAGTGTGAAAGGGCTCTTAAAGCACTTGGGTCTTCACATTGGAATTGCAGATGAGGCTTCTTTCAAGCGTTTTACAGGCGCTTTTTTTTAATGCTAAAGCACCTGAAAAACGCCTGAAAAACGCCCCAGTGTGAAAGGGGTCTTATGCATTCAAATCTTCATTGAACCATCGCTGTGCTCAATATTCAGAAAGTGAATCCCACCACCGATATCAAAGCTGCTTACAAGATGGTAATGATTAGACAGCTTTCATATAAATACAGCCATGGTCTGTTCACACACAGGACCGGACACACACCGTAAGACTCCTCCAGGTATAAAGTAATAAGCCCTTGGACTCAGCAGACAGCGTATATCATGATGGCGTGGACCATATAAATTGAATTAAGAAAGGACCATAGCGTAATACTGTATTAACTGCTAGATTTATTTAAAACAAAATGGTACTCACAATATTGCAAATATTGCGGACATTTAAAAACAAGGATGCCGGCCGGTACATATGAAGCCCTTCCTCCTTCGTCTGTAGTGCGGTGACGTCACTGCACGTCCTCCCAGACGCGTTTCGTCATCAAATAGACGTTCTCAATGATACCTGTCTCAGCTGCTCAGTGAGCCGATCCCCGCCCCTCGACAGCTCAGCGCTCCAGTGAGCGTGGGGGAGGAGAGCGGAGAGCTGCTGATTGACAGCCAGCAGCTCTCTGCTCGGGGAGCTGTGAGAACCGAGCCATCGGCGATGTTAAATCGCTTGGTCCTCAGTGCAGAGGCGGTAGGGAACAGATGCAGTATAAAACTGGAAAAAAAAAAACCTTACTTCTCTTTTAACAAAAAAAAAAAAAAAATAAGCTGTAAGCAGGCAGCGCTTTATTGAAAAAGAATGGTCTAAGGTTATAAGTGGTGTACCCCAAGGTTCAGTGTTAGGGCCCTTACTTTTTAATATATTTATAAATGATATAGGGTCTGGGATTAAAAGTACCATTTCAGTGTTTGCGGATGACACCAAGCCAACCTCAATAAACTGTTTATTTGGGCAACTATGTGGCAAATGAGATTTAATATTAATAAATGTAAAGTTATGCATCTGGGGGCTAAAAATATGCACGCCATCATACATACTAGGAGGAGCATATCCTAGTGTATCAATGGTGAAGAAGGATCTGGGTATTCTGGTAGAGCATAAGCTTAATAATAGTATGTAATGCCAAGCAGTAGTTTCCAAAGAGCGCAAAATCCTTTAATGCATTAGAAGTGATATGGACCTATTTACTGTGACCCTATTTTAGTATATAACATGTTATAGTTAAGACCAACTGATTATACTTTTATTCGCAATCATATCACAAAACATTCTTTATCCATTCTGGGACAGATTCAAAACTTCTCTTGGCCCCCTATACTCATTTACAGCTCCTTTCTTTGCCTGGGTCGCTCCTAATTCTTTCAAAGCATGGAATACAGCTAATTTATCCCATTTATATGATTTGGTATCTGCCTCCTCCATACATTCTTTTCCTACTTTGTGTAATAAATTTGGACTTCCTCAATCGGAACTGTTTATGATATTTGCAAATCAAAAAAAATTTCCAACCTTATCTCAATTCCAACTCCCAACTATCCCAGATGTCACGCTTTGAACGCATATGTATTTCTGACCCTCATGCTAGAGGACTTGTTTCCTCTCTCTATAAGCAAATTTTAGCTACTACTAACACTGGTCCCCCCTCATATGTCTCCAAATGGGAACTAGACCTTAATCACTCATTTAATGCTACTGAATTGTCTAGCATATGGTCCGCCACCAAGTCTGCTTCTTCTAACGTTGTTGCTGTGGAAACTAACTTTAAGGTGCTAACCCGTTGGTATTTGGTTCCCATTAGAATACCAAAAAATGCTTCCGATTACCCTGGAGCTGGTTTTTGTGACTGTTCAGAGTTTGGAACTCAACTTCATATTTGGTGGCTTCTTTTACAGCCGCAAAACAAACCATTGCTAAGGCATGGAAAACTATTTTTTTTATTCTAGCTGAAACCATACACAGACCTAATAAAGCTCTCTGCATCTCCTTCTCTGGAAAAGTTGCTTGCCCTTCCACCTCTGCCTCTGGTGGCCCCTCAATGGAACTAGAAGAAGGTGCCCCAGAGGTAGTGGAAAGACCAGACAAGTGATTGAAATCAGAGCCACATGGAAATAACTGGCCCCTCAGGGCATATAATGCAAGGGGAGTTACGTCCAGGTTCCACTCTACCCAATAAGGGGATTTGGAACCCTCTTTTTCCTGGATGTCCCTCTCTCTGCTATCACTGAGACATGGCCTGCTGACAATATAAAAGGCTAATGCTAAATAGCAGTCCCAAGTCAGCTGAGAGGAGGGAGTGCTGTTATAATTAGACACCTGTGTGGGTACCCACAAATAAAAGGTAGAGACCTGTCAATTGGTGGGTGGAGCCTGATGGAGAACTGAAGCAGTGGGTGGATTTGAAGCCCGCTATTGGACTATATAGCAGCTATGGATCTGCCACTGCCATGCAATTGTCAAAAGTAATGTCGGGTACACACTACTAGTTGGGTTAAACGGAAAAAAAAATGCTGACAATTCTGGAGCCGCTGTACTAACGATCCAATGTTAGTACAGCAATCTCCCACGCTGAACTGTTGTGTTCTGACAGGGGGACAGCCCCATCAGAACACTGCGATCAGCGATCTATGCCATTGGCTGATAGCGTTGATTGAGAGCCATACAAAACTCCTCGGCCATGTGCCTGTCAGTGTGAAGGGTGCAGCGGGGGCACTAAGGAAGAAGTGTCCAGTGTGGACAATCCTTTGTCAGTGTAGATACACACAGATTGAAGTACCTGTCTGTGGTAGGTACATGAATCGGGTGCAAGAACCAACATTTTTAGAGCTGCGCCTCGACGAAATTCTAAAGGTGGTCTTCAACGCCCTGTATGAATTCCCCCACCTATGTCCTGGGATGTACGATAAAGAACATTTATTTTAAAGGTGCAGAAGTTTACGAATAGTGGTATTTTAAAAGGAAGCTTTCTTCTCTCGCTCACGGTTTCACTCAAGTGGAACTTGGATTTTTTTTTTCACACTATTGCAAGAAACTGCACACACACACACACAGACACACTACACACACACACACACAAATTTCAGCTGCAGGACTATTTTAAAGGCTTGCCAACCAGCTCACGCCAATATACGTCAGCAAAATGGCACTCCTGCGCAAACTGACTTACCTGTACGTCAGTCTACAAAAGCAGGATATCGGGTGCGAGCTCGCCACGCAAGTGTGCCCACGGGTCCCACCGACTCGATGTCCGCCGGTGGCCCACGATCGCGGCGAGGAGAGGCAGAACAGGGAAATGCCTATGTAAACAAGTCATTTCCCTGTTCTGCCTAGTAACATGACAGAGATCTTCTGTTCCCTGTCATCAGGAACATCGATCTCTGTCATGTCAGTGGTAGCCCATCCCCCTACAGTTAGAAAACGCTGAGGGAACACACTTTACCCCTTGATTGCCCCCTAGTGTTTAACCATTTCCCTGCCAGTGACAATTATACAGTAATCAGTAGCTATTTTTAGCTCTGATCGCTGTATACATGTCAATGGTCCCAAAATAGTGTCAAAAGTGTCCGATCTGTCCGCCGCAATGTTGCAGTCCCGATAAAAAAAAAATAAAAGATCATCGCCATTACTAATAAAAAAAAACATAATAAAAATGCCATAAAATATAGCCCCTATTTTGTAGACACTATAACTTTCGCGCAAACCAATCAATATACACTTATTGCAATTTTTTACCAAAAATATGTAGAAGAATATATATATATATATATATATATATATATATATATATATATATATATATATATATATATATATATATATATATATATATATATATATATATATATATATATATATATATATATATATATATATATATATAGGCTTAAACTGAGGAAGAAATTATTTTTTTTCATATATTTTTTGGGGATATTCATTATAGCAGAAAGTAAAGAAACTGTCGGTCTTTTTTTGTTTATAGCGCAAAAATTAAAAAGCTCAATTTGTGGGAAAAAAAGGACGCAAATTTTGTTTGGGTACAGCGTCCCACAATTGTGAGTTAAAGCGGCACAGTGCCAAATTCTGAAAAGTGCTCTGGTCCGGAAGGGGGTAAAATCTTCCGGGGCTGAAATGGTTACAGAAGAAGGAATAAGAATAAAAATGCATTTTCCTGTATTTTTTCCCAATGCAACATTTACATAATTAAACACATCCCCCGATATATAACCAACAAAATCTTCCGATTAGGATATCACACAAGTGCATTTCTTATGAAATGTAGCAGAACAGTAAATTTTAAGACTAAGGTTTATGTTTTAATTCAGGAGAGATTAATTGCGACAAATCATATGAGAAATATCTGCTTACATAAATTGTTAGCATCATTTTACGAAAAGATCCACTCATGCTTGTACAAAATAAACACGACATTTGCAATCACTAAAATTCCAAATAACATTATGCTTGCCTATGTGAACATAGTAGTTTAAGGAGGGAAAATTATATAAGTTTTCTTCTAAGGCCCCTTTTACATGAAAAGCCTGCTCAGATCTGCCTGTTCATTTTTCAGGGGGATCCAGCGGGCCACCCATTGACTTGTATGGGCAGGCGGATGTCAGCGTAGATGTGTCCGCAGACATCTGCCTGCCATCCAGTCCGATAAGATCCGTTCAAAACAGACATATGGAGTTACCTTCGCCATCCGTCCAGCGGATCGGATGAAAATCGGACAGGCGGATTCTTTTCATCCAGTCTGCCATAGAGGACAGCGGGGCTCTGACAAGTCTGTCCCTGCACAGTGAGCAGAGACGGATCTGTCATCCGCCAGCTCAGTGGGGATCAATGGAGCAATCTCCCTCTGAGTAGATCCGACCCGTGTGATAAACACAATTTCCAGCGACAAGAATGTGCAGATCCTGCGGCTAAATTAACAGGTGTGTGCGAAGAGCTATGGACGCTAATGCCCATTAGGTCTGTGTCCAGGCACTAGTGTGCCAAATGTGGTATGTAAAGGGGTAAGGAGTGCTTGAAGTGGAACTTCCACTTTTGGGTGGAACTCCACTTTAAAAAAAAGGTACAAAAAATACATCTGTCCACAGAATCTTTTGGGGAAACGGTGCTCTTTGTCAGCTGTATGCCTGGGGACCCCTGAGGTGATGTTACTTTGGAGTCAGGCCAAGACACGCAGACTCTGGATATGTATATGCCATATTAGCAATAGTGACTGAATCATACTGTTGGGACACAAGTTAGATGCTAATATCATCAACTCCAGCCACCTGTCTGCTGTCTTGTATAATGTAAATGAGTCTAATCTGGCTTGACACAGATTCTAAAGAGTATTTCACCTATTGTTGTATGTGCTAATTAACCCTGCAATTGAATTAAGGAGTCCAGTGTTGATTTAGATAATTAGCTCAAGTTAATTCTGTTTCTGGCTACATTTGTATTGTTAGAATAATATGAGCCGGAGGGAGGACCTCCTCTTCTACTGTATTATAAATACTTGTCATTTTCGTTCTAATAAATCAGTCCATGTTGAGCAGCTAAGCAAGTCTCATCTTGTTTTGTGCTTGTGAGCGGTTGGAATATCTGATATCTATATTCAGACTGGAAGGAAATGGTATACGCCGAAAGCACTCAAGCGGAGTGTAGGGCCGTTTTTCATCACAGGGGTGTTGAATATAATTGCAGCATCACGATTCAGATGTTCGCTATTCTGCATCGATGCTGCGAGGGAGGCATTAGGTATTTAATAGACTTCTGATGTCTCATTAAAGAGAACATGTCTCACCATAAATGCTATATAGCAATAAACTAAGATTGAAGTAAAACTTACAATAAATGCACTTAATATATAACAAAATAAAAAATATACAAACATTTTTTCAAAGCCTCCCATCCCGAACATACACACACAGGTACATCATACATGCATTGGATGCACCTACATACAAAAATTATTTTGTGATTGTGTTATACAGTGATTACTTTACTCTTAATTGATGACCTGTAAAGACTTTTAAAGAGACGTCTATGGACAATTTGGGTACCAAAGTTTGTCACCATTTCACATGCAAACAATTTTAAGGATTGATGCATTTGTAATCTTGTTACTTAATTCAAATGTATCTGTTATATTTTAATTTAAACATTGTACATAAATAATTTTATTGTATTTCTGATTGAAAATATTGATTTAACTAAAGGCCGAGTTAACCTTTTAAAAAAAGTAATAAATGCACATCTTTTTGAAGGTCAAAAAAACTGTGCATTTAATATTTTCTTTTATTAGGAGCCTGCAAAGCATTGCACTTGCGATCAGCAGATCGAGACTACAGTGTCGGCCAGCTGCAGACTGTCATTGTAGCCGTCTACCCATACCTTATACAAGTGGTTGTAAAGGCAAAAGTTTTTTTTAACTAGAGGGTAGAAGCCTGAAGCCCAGAAAAGGAGGATCGTGATTGCACAGAGCAGGTAAGTATAACATGTTTGTTATTTTAATAAAATAAAAAGAAGCTTTACAATCACTTTAATTGTCGGAAGAGCCAATGAACTACTAGGAGCACTCACCAGCACCCTCATAGTTCATTGAGAACTACAAGCCATCAGCCACAATGGTTGATGGTAGTTGCCGTGCCTTCATTTACAGAACTCTGTATGCATGATGTAGCCAGCCGGGTGGGCGGAGCCTAAAACAGCCGCACTTTTTTAAATTGTGACAGTGGGTGTGGAGAGAGGACCCCACTGTCAGAATGGAGGCTCGGACGGTGCAGGGGCTGCTGATTTAGTAACATGAAGAATGTTATGAAAGGTAAACTTATCCTTTAATGTGCTAATGCCGTGTGACCTAAATTGCAACTACCACCTTTTTATCCTCCAGGGTCTCTGCTTTCAGAGAACGTATGATGTTTGTGGGTTATCTTTAGGTCTAAAATGTGCATTTAAGCACGTGTGCAAAAGAAAAAAAAAAAAGCACAATTGGTACAGGATTGAAGTAGTGAAAGTGCACCTGTGCCAAGATTATGGACATTAAACTATTTAACATATTTACAGAACAACACTCACTCACCTCCCTAGATGATTGCACTGTGAAGTAATTCATTCTCAAAGACCCTTACAAATCACAACAAATACTCTGTACTTCATTTTAGTCAGTGTAAAGTGATTGTTAGGCCTCATACACACTCAAAGTTTTTTGACATTTTTACAGCAGCTGTTTTTGGCTGTAGACGTTTTTTTTTTACAGTCATTAAACTTTCCATCGTGTTATCCTATGTGTCATGCACACATAGGCTGTTATCGGCAGTGGCATTTTTGAGCAGTAAAAAAAAAAAAAAAACGAATGGGTTCAGAGAGATGCTTTTCAGGTGTAAAAACACTCCAACGTTGATAAACACTCAAAAGCGCCGCTCACCAGCGTTTAATGTTTTTGATCCATTAGAAAATACACTATTGCAAAAACGTACAAAAAAAAGTTGAAAAAAAAAAAGTAGAAAAACTCACGTTTTTATAACGTTATTTTAACGCCCAGGGGGGCCTAAAAAGTTAGTTTTTTTTTTAATTTTTTTTTTTAAACAACAAACATGTCATACTTATCTGCTCTGTGCAAGAGTTTTGCACAGAGCGGCTCAGATTCTCCTTTTCTGGGGTGTCACGTCAGTGCTTCTGGTTCCTCCTCTGCATCGAGTGCCCCCTCAGAGAGCTGCTTTCTATTGACCACTGACACAGACAGCAGGGCCACTGACACAGACAGCAGGACTTGGCCCCGCCCTCGACACCCATGTCACTGGATTTGATTGACAGCAGCAAGAGCCGCTAGAGAACACAAAAACATTTCTTTCACTCATGGTTAGTGTTTGGCTGAAGCCATTTATTATCAATCAAGTGTGTTTACTCTTTTTAAATCATAATGACAATAGAAACTACCCAAATGACCCTGATCAAAAGTTTACATACCCTGAAATGTTTGGCCTTGGTACAGATGCCAAAAAAAGTCCTGCAAGCCGCATCTTTGAGCTCCTACAGCGCCACTGCCCATTGAAATCAGTGGGCAGCGCCGCCGAAAAGCCAGCAAAGCATGATCCCTTCCCTTCAAAGACTGGGCCGCAGGGCAGTATTCCAACATGTTAACGACCCCAAACACACCTCCAAGATGACCACTGCCTTGCTAAAGAAGCTGAGGGTAAAGGTGATGGACTGGCCAAGCATGTCTCCAGGCCTAAACCCTATTGAACATCTGTGGGGCATCCTCCAAATGGAAGGTGGAGGAGCGCAAGGTCACTAACATCCACCAGCTCTGCGAGGTCTTCACGGAGGAGTGAAAGAGGGCTCCAGTGGCAACCTGTGAAGCTCTGGTGAACTCCATGCCCAAGAGGGTTAAGGAAGTGCTGGAAAATAATGGTGTCCACACAAAATATTGACACTTTGGGCCCAATTTGGACATTTTCCCTTAGGGGTGTACTCACTTTGTTGCCAGCAGTTTAGACATTAATGGCTGTGTGTCAAGTTATTTAGAGGGGACAGCTAATTAACACTGTTATACAAGCTGTACACTCACTACTTTACATTGTAGCCAAGTGTCATTTCTTCAGTGTTGTCATATGAAAAGATATAATAACATACTTACAAAAATGTGAGGGGTGTACTCACTTTTGTGAGATACTGTAAGTATTTATATATTTTCTTTTTCTCCAATACCATAATAGTGGTAATAAGTCACTGTCAACCTAACCAAAAAATATTGACACTGCTGTTATATGCCTCATGAAAGCCTGGCGGCCCAGATTAAATTTAGCAGATATATACAGTAGCATAACTAAATATGGGTACACTGTTATACTTAAAATTATTGTTCTTAAAGCTTCTTTACCTATTTGGTGTTATTTCCCTTGCCATGTACATAGGCTGTAATATACTACTTACCAGCATTGTCTTCAGGTTCTGTCTGTTTGTATGATGTGGCTTGGAAGCCCCTCAACACATCGAGCTCCAGAGCAGTCCACATTTAGGCAGGAGATGGTGTGCTGACAAAGAAGTGTAAATTGGGACCAAGAAAAATAAGTAGATGACCTCTGATGGTGCCTTAATACCACCATAAAACCTGCAGTATGCAAACAGATGTAAAATGAAGTGGGTTACTTCACACACAGTACATCAGTAATAAAACATTTTAATTATAATTCAGATACTACTAACAGCAAGTTTCCACTATCAAAACAGAACATAAAGGGGACTATTTTATAAAGGGATTTGTGCTTTAGAGAAATACCAGAGGTTACTTTGCAGACCTTCTCAAAATCCTAGATGCCAGACTGTGACCGGTTTCATTACTTCTGAGTCACAACCTTAGAACAAGCAAGCTTTAAATGAGTGTCAAAACATATCTTTATAGGTCTGGGTCAGCAATTCAGACAGCATTGCATTTCAAGCATCAGAACGATGGCCATTTCATAAAAAAAAAAAAAAAAAAAAGTCAGAGAAGTTAATGGTAGCCTCCATTAATCTTTCATGACAGCTCCCATTTAATATTTTGGCACTAATGTAACACAGCAGCAAAGAGGGTGGGCTGTAAGTGGGCCTTGCCCAGAGTTCTGATATAAGCTGGCCATACACTATACAAAAAATCGGCCGAACCCATTTTCGAAAAACGAACGTTCGGCCGCGAGCGCAAACGATGGTGCCATCATATAATGGCCGATAAATCAAAAAAAAAAAAAAAAAATGATGTTCGTTTTTTTACATATACCTAGTGCAGACAGGTCGGACGGGAAACACATTAACATTTCAATTTATCGTTCATTCGGCAGAAAAATTCCAAACTTGTCCAGAAGATTATCGTTTGGGAGGATTAGAGGATAAAGATTTCAAGGAAAGCCGAAGCAAGCCACACATGCATGGGCCTATCAACTGATGGAGCAGAGCGGCTCCAAGCTCTGGAAGGATCCTGAAAGTACTGTACTGGGTTTGGCCTCTAAGTGCATGTCTAAGAGCTGGAGCCAGCTGCACCCACTCTGGTGCTCCAGTGAGTACTGGAGGAGAAGAGAGCAGTGACTGAACATCACTGCTCTCTACTTGGAGCAGACCAAGAATTGAGCAATCAGCAGTCGTGTGATTACCCAGCTCTCAGTTTTAGAGCCAAGTTGGGACATCTGCAGCATCACACTGATGCTGGAGCATTAAGGCAAGTATGTATTGCTCATGTTTTTTTTAATCCTATACTTGTCCTTTAAAGTGGTTCTAAAGCTAAAATGTTATTTACCTTAATTGTATTCCCTGTATTAAGGTAAACGTTCTTTGACCGATTTTTCGGCCGATTTTTTGTATAGTGTATGGCCAGCTTTAGAGACTTAATTTTGTATCTGTTATACACTTAGAGAGTTCCCTTTTAAAGTTGCCTTTACTTCAACGACATTCTCATGGGCATTCAATGTTCCAGACATTACAGCAAGATGATCCTACAGGAAACTAAGTTTAAAATCAGTTTTTTTTTTCTATCATTATTCTCTATCCTTTATGCTATTTTTCCTACCCAGAACTGCCACCTGTTATTGCCTGATTGAGTGTTCCTGACACACTCTCGTATTGCACTTGCTAACGTTTTTTTTATTTTTTATTTTTTTTACTTTGCACATTTATACCGTGAGTAAGGGCGCATGTAATCATCTTTTTTATTAGCAGCAAGCTATGAGATGTTTAGTTTGAAGTTGTTTTTTTTAAGGCCTCTATCACACTGGGGTGCTTTGCAGGCGCTACAGCACTAAAAATAGCGCCTGCAAAGCGCCCCGAAACAGCCGCTGCAACACGGTCAAAAAATTCCTGCAAGCCGCATCTTTGGAGCGCTTTGGAGTATTTACCGCTCTTAAAGCGCCCCTTTCCATTGAAAACAATGGGGCAGCGGCGAATAGCGCCGCTAAATATACCGCCAGCACCCGCAATGCTCCAGTGTGAAAGTAGCCTAAGGGTCAGTTCACACCATAGACATGAAGTCCAGATGTGTTCCAGATGCTTTTCTGCATGTGCGTTTTTTGATGCATTCCAGTGCGTTTTTCATGTGTTTTTGATGCAGTCCAGTGCATTTCCCCACCTCTTTTTTCTTAACCTTAAGGCCAGTTTACACCACATGCACTCCAGTGCCTTTTCATTCTGCATCAAAATTGCATGGAAAGTAGGTTATATGGTTTCCAATGGCATAGTTCACACCAGTGCAGTCAGTTCCAGGGCTTTTTAGTTCCAGAAAAAAAAATATGCTGCATTTTTACTGTACTGGAACGCAGTAAAATGCATCAAAAAAAGCACTGGACCCTAGTATAGTGAAGAAAAAAAAAAAAAGGAAAAAAAAATAAATAAATCTGGAGTGCATTTTTGGGGTGTGAACCAGCCCTAAATAGAGGGACATGTGCATTCCAGTGCGTTTTTGATGCGTTTTACAGAATTCCAGTACAGTCCAGTGCAGCATGGTCTATTTATTTTCTGGAACTGGAACGTACCAGAACTGCAAGCAGTGGGGTGAACTATGTCATTGAAAACTATAAAACTTACTTTCCATGCGTTTTTTATGCAGGAAAAAAAAAAAACACACTGGACTGCATGTGGTGTAAAGAGGCCCCAAGTGTTTTATGATTCCATGAACCAAGGTATGCCCAGAGGCTCTGTTTTGTATTTCTACATCTTCAAAATAATAAAAAATATATATATATATATATATATATATATATATATATATATATATATATATATATATATATATATATATATATACACACACCTTTATAAACGCATAACATAACAGACCAATTGTGATCACTATATTAAGATCAACTGAATTGCATACAGTAGGTGCCCTGTAGCCCTATCAATGCCAGCCCTAATGAAGTGGATTCATCTATAAAATGCATTGCTTGTTATCCCCAAAATAGAAAACCAAGTATAGTGCAAAGATATAGTTGTAAACATTGTATTGAGCATCATATGCCATTCTTTTCATCCATGATGTTATTAAAGTAGAACTATAGGCAAAACTTTTTTTTTCTCATTTTGAATAGAGCAAGGGACGGTTATAACCCATGTTAGGTTTTTTTTCCGCCATCTGTGTCCCATCGTGGAGATTTGCCTTCACTTCCTGTCCCATAGCCGAACAGGAAGTGAGAGAAAAACCCTTGAAATAATGGGAATTTCTTTTGGACCACTAGGTCCCTGGAACTTGAATCATCATTGGAAGGAAGATTCTCCTTCTATTACGTTTCTGGGAACAACCCATTTTTTTTTTTTTTTTTTTTTACTTTCACTGAGAATGGTAAACAGGACAAATATACATAGTTATATAGTAGGTGAGGTTAAAAAAAGATCAAGTCCAATCTGTGCTTTTGATTATCTGTCAGTATTACATTCTATATCCCTGTGTGTTGTGGTCGTTCAGGTGCTTATCTAATAGAGAGGATAAATCTTCTTAAAGTGGTGTGTCAGTTTAAAAAAAAAAAAAAATTAAAAGTCAGCAGCTAAAAAAAAAGTCGCTGCTGACTTTTAATAAGTACACTTACCTTCCCAGGGCGCCCGCGATGCTGTTCGTGGAGGCCGAGATGTCCCTCGGCGTTCCGGATCCAGCACCGCCATCCTCAGTGAGGGAAACGGCTTTGCGCGGCCTACTGCGCATGCGCCAGTGGGATTTGTGAATGGGGAACGCAATGTGTTGTGGGACACAGTTCCCATAACACACTGCGCCCCATTCCATAGACGACGGAAGGAGAGAAGATCACCGCGGCGCTGGAGGAGGCAGATTAGGACAATCTGCCTAGCAACAGCCATTTCTGGTAAGTAAAAAAAAAAAAATTTTTTTTTTTTTTTTCATTTGAAATTGTTATTAACATTTTTAAAAGTTTTTGTTTTCAGGGTGTCCCTCCACTTTAAGGGGGGGCACAGACAGCAACAGAAACTGCTAATCCCGCTCCAAATTCCAATCGAAAAATTTAAAAAAAGTATTGTCTTTAGTTATACTTTAAGGCTAAGTTTAGCAGTTGCGCCACATTTTTGTCACCGGACAATCTCTTTTTTTACAGGTGTTTACATGCTGCAGCGGAGATGCCTTGTGCCCGCAAAATTTGCTGCCCACTACACATTCAAGCAAATGGGGAAACGCTGTAATTGCCCCACATTGCAGCGAGTTTGTTCTCAAAATGTGGGGTTAGAACAGGCGTCGAGGAGACGCTTCCTCAGCGCCTGTCAGCAACCTCTGAAGTGCAATCCGAACGCAGCTCAGGCATCAGGGAGCGCACGTCTAGATCTACCGGAATACAACTGGAAATAGTTTTTGTACTTATGTGTGAAATCAACCATGTTGTAATGCTAAATAAAAAGGTAAAACAAACTTCAGCAAAAAGAAACAATAAAAAAAAAACTGCTGCTAGTCATAAATGGGCATTGTGATGGGTCACACAAGGGAAAAGAAGTGATGTGCTTACAGGCTGTGGTCCCCTGCTGTCATAGTGAGTGTCAACACTGACTATAAAGAAGGGATGTGAGTGTGATAAGCCATGTGCAGTGCTCTGTCCTATCATATCCATACATCTCATTATAGAAAGTCAGCTGTTCTGTAGAGCATCTCTTACCTGTACACATGTGCTGTTCTATCGCATCAGGGAGCTTCCATGACACTACCCCGGTGCATGACGGGAGGCGGTCATGTGACAGGAGGCGTGTCTGCCGACCAACAGGAAGCCGAGTGTGAAAGCGTGCTACACTGCTCCTCGCCTCGTGTCTGTCCCTTGTCAGTGTCAGTCTGGAGAGAGGAGAGGAGAGAACGGGGCACATAGTGACTCTCCATTGTAAACGCAGAGCAAAGTCACTGTCGGTTCTAAGAACTACACTTCCCGGCACGAACCTGGGCCCAGAAAACGAGGAATGCTGGGATGTGTAGTCTTTACAGTGTGCCTATCAGACTAGCTTCAGCCCAGACATAGCTTTTAATTGATAACAGGCTTTTATTTACTAGAATCACAGATGGGAAAACATAAGGGACATATTTTTCCATCTGTTATTTTTTTTTTTTTTTTACTCACTATAGCCTATTATTTAACCACTTCAGCCCCGGACCAATTTGCAGCCAAAGGACCAGGCCCCTTTTTGCGTCGCTTTAACTGACAATTGCGCGGTCGTGCGACGTGGCTCCCAAACAAAATTGGCGTCCTTTTTTTCCCACAAATAGAGCTTTCTTTCGGTGGTATTTGATCGCCCCTGCGGTTTTTATTTTTTGCGCTATAAACAAAAATAGAGCGACAATTTTGAAAAAAATGCAATATTTTTTACTTTTTGCTATAATAAATATCCCCAAAAAATATATAAAAAAACATTTTTTTTCCTCAGTTTAGGCCGATACGTATTCTTCTACATATTTTTGGTAAAAAAAAATCGCAATTAGCGATTATTGATTAGTTTGCGCAAAAGTTATAGCGTTTACAAAATAGGGGATAGTTTTATAGCATTTTTATTAATATTTTTTTTTTTTATTAGTAATGGCGGCGATCAGCGATTTTTTTTTTGTGACTGCGACATTATGGCGGACACATCGGACATTTTTGACACATTTTTGGGACATTTGTCATTTATACAGAAATCAATGCTATTTAAATAGCACTGATTCCTATGTAAATGACAGTTGTAGTGAAGGGGTTAACCACTAGGGGGCGGGGAGGAGTCAGTGTGACGTGTTGTGTTTTTTTTTACAGTAGGGGGGCGTGGCTGTACGTCTGACGTCATTGATCGGCGTTCCCGATGACAGGGAACCGCCGATCACTGACAGTCAGTGTAGGAAGCGCGGGGAGAGGTTTGTTTACACAAACCTCTCCCCGTTCTTCAGCTCCATAACCCGATCGCGGGATACCAGCGGCGATCGGGTCCGCTGGTCCCGCAGCCGTGGTCACGGAGCTCCCGACCGGGTCGCGCGCGCGCCCCCCGGGCAGGCAAATGAAAGGGGACGTACAGGTACGTGCTTTTGCCTGCCCGTGCCATTCTGTTGACGTATATCTACATGAGGCGGTCGGGAAGCGGTTAACCACTTGCTTACTGGGCACATAAAGCAGTGTTCCACCCAAAAGTGGGGCAGGTGAGTGTCTGTTTATTCAAAGTCAGCAGCTACACTTTTTGTAGCTGCTGACTTTTAATAAACTAAAAAATGTGTGGAACTCCGCTTTAAACCCCCCTCCTGCCCAGACCAATTTTTAGCTTTCAGTGCTGTCACACTTTGAGTGACAATTGCGCGGTCATGCTACACTGTACTCAAATGACATTTTTTTCACACAAATGGAGCTTTCTTTTGGTGGTATTTAAGCACCACTTGGGTTTTTATTTTTTGCTAAACAAACAAAAAAAAGACAGAATTTTTTTGGGGAAAAAAAAATCATGTTTCATAGTTTGTTATAAAATTTAGCAAACGGCTAATTTTTCTCCTTCATTGATATTCACTGATGAGGCTGCACTGATAGGCACAGATAAGGCGACGCTGATGGGCACTGATGAGTGGCACTGGTAGGTGGTATTGATAGGCAGCACTGGTGATGAGGCACTGATTGGCGACATTTATAGGTGGCACTATGGGCACTGATGGGTGGTACTGTGGGCAATAGTAGGTGGTGCTTGTGGGCACTGTTGTGCGCTGGTAGGTGGCACAGGTGGGCACACAAGCCTCTGCAGAGGCTCTTCACGATCGGGACTGATGTCCCTCTCACAGCCGCCGCTACCAGTGTGAGGAGATAAAATAGCCGATTACTGGCTCTGTTTACATCACATGATCAGCTGTCATTGGCTGACAGCTGATCACATGTTAAGGGGTCAGGATCGACCCCTTACTCCAATCTGTGATCAGCCGAGTCTGTTCCCTCTGAACATGTCAGCTTGCTCAGCAGTGACCGGGAAGCGGTGCGGACGCTTCATTCTAAGGTAAGGGAGTCCTCCGTTTTGGCAAGACGCTCTGAATTTCCTTCACGATCCACCGGACCTTCTGACATCAGCGGCTGCATTCAGGGCGAATATCTCCTAAACCGTACAGGTTTAGGAGATATTTATTTTACCTACAGGTAAGCCTTATTATAGGCTTACCTGTAGTTAAAAATCATCAAGCAGAGGATCCAACCGCTTTAATGCTGCTAGCATTAGTAAATAGATAGAAAAGTATGTAATATTTACTTAGTTTAAACTTTTTTTTTACATTTCCTTAGTTACATTCTGAAGAAAGGGCGTTATGTAGCCTCCTCATCTCTTGTCTTAAAGCAGTTGTAAACCACTGAATGTTTTGTTTTTGTTTTTTTTCTTACCTGCAAGGCAAAGGCATAACTTGTTGGTATGCTTCGCATACTAGCACATTATGTGAAACTTACCTGAAAACAATACCTTCCAGCAATGTGATGTCGTCGCTGAAGACAGCTTCCATCTTGACCCATCTTGCTTCCAGGTTCTAGGTAAAATTTAAAGATAAAAATGTTTACTTCCTCTTTTAAAGAGTATAGGTTGTTTTTTTTTTTCAGAATTATGCTGCGTCAACCTAGGCAAGTATGATTCTGAAAAATCTGTCCCTTACTGGCTCTAAGGCCCTTTTCAGATGGAGTGGATCCGCCTGCTCAGCGGGGGATCTCCTCTCACAGACACAGCCCTCTCTCCTCTATGGGGCCATTGGATGGAAATGGACTACATATCTATTTCCATCCGTTCCGGTCCGGTGGATGGATGGTGAACATATCGCCATATGACTATTTTTAGCAGATTTTATCAAATTGGATGCCCAGCGGGTGTCAGACACATTTCTGCTGACATCTGCCGATACATAGAGAATCATGGATGCTCCAATTGGGTACACCTGTAAAACTGACAGGCAGACCCATACTTGCCAACTATCCCAAATTTCCCGGGATTTAGACCTTTGTCCCGCTTTTAGCAATTCCTGAGAAATGTATTGGGAAAGCCATGTTTTCCCTTTTTTTTGCCACTGCCATTTTACAGAAGACCAGAAGTAATAAGTCACTCGCCAAGGGGAACAAACAAGAGGTGGAGTTGGCCAGGTAGCTGCCAATAGAAATTGAGCTGCCACAGAGAGCCCGCCCTGCAACCTGCTGCCAGTCTGTGACCTGTCATGGGAAAGGCAGCCGGGCCGGGGTCGGCAGCAGCTCAATTTCTATTGGCAGTCACCCGGCCGGCCCCGCCTCTTGTTTGTTCGAGTGACCTGTTAGTACTTTTGGTCTTCTGTAATGGCGGCGGAGACTCCGCGGCTGGGACACCTGATATAAGGGGGAAACCTGATGCAAGGGGGGGCTCCACTGGGGGACACCTGATGTAAGGGGAACACCGCTGCTGGGACACCTGATGTAAGGGGGCTCCACTGGGGGACACCTGATGTAAGGGGGAAACCTGATGCAAGGGGGGGCTCCACTGGGGGACACCTGATGTAAGGGGGCTCCACTGGGGGACACCTGATGTAAGGGGGGCTCCGCTGGGGACACCTGATGTAAGAGGGGCTCCACTGGGGGGACACCTGATGTAAGGAGGACTCCGCTGGGGACACCTGATGTAAGGAGGATTTTGCTTGGGACACCTGATGTAAGAGGGACTCCGCTGGGACACCTGATGTAAAGGGGGAAACCTGATGTAAGGTGGGGCTCCACTGGGGGACACCTGATGTAAGGGGGGCTCCACTGGGGGACACCTGATGTAAGGGGGGTACCACTGCTGGGACACCTGATGTAAGGGGGGTACCACTGCTGGGACACCTGATGTAAGGGGGGGCTCCACTGGGGGACACCTGATGTAAGGGGGGCTCCACTGGGAGACACCTGATGTAAGGGGATACCACTGCTGGGACACTTGATGTAAGGGGGGCTCCACTGGGGGACACCTGATGTAAGGGGGCTCCACTGGGGCACACCTGATGTTATGGGGGCTCCATTGGGGAAACCTGATGTAAGGGGGGCTCCACTGGGGGACACCTGATGTAAGGGGGGGCTCCACTGGGGGTTCACCTGATGTAAGGGGGGGCTCCACTGGGGGTTCACCTGATGTAAGAGGGGGCTCCACTGGGGGTTCACCTGATGTAAGAGGGGGCTCCACTGGGGGTTCACCTGATGTAAGTGTGGGCTCCACTGGGGGGGACACCTGATGTAAGAGTGGGCTCCACTGGGGGGACACCTGATGTAAGGAGGGGCTCCACTGGGGGACGCCTGATGTAAGGGGGACTCCACTGGGGGACACCTGATGTAAGGGGGACTCCACTGGGGGACACCTGATGTAAGGGGGACTCCGCTGGGGACACCTGATGTAAGGGGGACTCTGCTGGGGACACCTGATGTAGGGGGGAATCCGCTGGGGACACCTGATGTAGGGGGGAATCCGCTGGGGACACCTGATGTAAGGGGGACTCCGCTGGGGACACCTGATGTAAGAGGGGCTCCACTGGGGGGGACACCTGATGTAAGGAGGACTCCGCTGGGGACACCTGATGTAAGGAGGATTTTGCTGGGGACACCTGATGTAAGAGGGACTCCGCTGGGGACACCTGATGTGAGGGGTACACTGATGGGGGACACCTGATGTAAGGTGGACTCCCCTGGGCACACCTAATGTAAGGAGGGACTCCGCTGGGGACACCTAATGTGAGGAGGGACTTTGCTTGGAATGCCTTATGTAAGGGGGACTCCCCTTGAGTTGAACTATTTCATTTTATATTCCAATGTAATAATAGAAAAATTGTGCTTCAATCATCCTGACACCATAACAACCAAGGTGCCAGGATGATTGAAGCGCTAACACCAGGTGTTTGGAGTATCTTTATCTGCTGACTGTTAAACTTTCTGAAATACACATATTTCTATTGTGGTGTAGATCTGGGCCTGCGGTCCCTCCATCCTTATCTTTCCTTCCTTCTCTCTCCTTCCCTCCCTATCTCTTTCTTTCTCTCTCTCTCTTCTCTCTCTCTCTTCCTCCCTCCATCCCTTGTTCATCTCAGACTCTAACCAGACCCACTTTAAGCCATGCCCAATATTTAGTTTAACCGCTTCCCAACCGCCGTACACCGATATGCGTCGGCAGAATGGCACGGGTGTGCAAAAGGGCATAGCCGTACGTTCCTTCGTAATTTCCGGGATAGCGCGCGCGTGGCCCACGATTGTGGCGTGAACTGGCAGAACGGGGAAATGCCTATGTAAACAAGGCATTTCCCTGTTCTGCCTAGTGACATGACAGGAATCTTCTATTCCCTGTCATAGGGAACAGTGATCTGTGTCAGGTCAGTGGTAGCCCATCCCCCCTACAGTTAGAACAAGCTGAGGGAGCACATTTAACCCCTTGATCGCACCCTAGTGTTTAACCCCTTCCCTGCCAGTGACATCAGTAATCAGTGGCTATCTTTAGCTCTGATCGCTGTATAAATGTCAAGAGTCCAATCTGTCCGCCGCAATTTCACAGTCCCGATAAAAATCGCAGATTACCGCCATGACTAATAAAAAAAAAATTATAATAAAAAGGCCATAAATCTATCCCCTATTTTGTAGACGCTATAACTTTTGCGCAAACCAATCAATAAACACTTATTGCAATTTTTTTTTACCAAAAATATGTAGAAGAATACATCAGCCTAAACTTTTTTAGATATTTTTTGGGGATATTTATTATAGCAAAAAGTAACAAATATTGCTTTTTTTGTTATATAGCGCAAAAAATAAAAACCACAGAGGTGATCAAATACCACCAAAAGAAAGCACTATTTGTGGGGGAAAAAAAAGACGTCAATTTTGTTTAGGTATAACGTCGCACAACCGCGCAATTGTCAGTTAACCACCTCAATACAGGGCACTTTCTGCCCAGGCCATTTTTCAGCTTTTAGCACTGTCACTGACATTTTGAATGACAATTGCGCGGTCATGCTACACTTTAACCATGTGACATTTTTATCATTTTCTCACAAATAGAGCTTTCTTTTGGTGGTATTTAATTCTGGGTTTTTTATCTTTTCCTAAAAAGAAAAAAAAAAAAGACTGAAAAATTTGAAGGAAAAAATTAAGTTTTTCTTAGTTTGTCGGTAAATTT